>JABBCR010001485.1:0-68591 GCA_014849445.1 Cercopithecus mona
AGTACAGTATATGAATATGTTAATTAGCTTGATTATGGAAATTATTTCACAATGTATGTGTATCTAAAATATCACATGATACACCTTAAATACATACAATTTTTATTGTCAATTTACCTCAATAAAGCTGGAAAACGCAATGTAACACCGTCATAAAATGTTGTGCTATACATGAAAAACCATAGAGTTAAAAGTGATTGCATGAACAGGATAAAGCTTAAATGGAAATTGGTATCTGACCTTGGACTTGAAGGATTATAAGAGTTTGAAATTTGGGAGCGCAGGAAGAGAAAGACAGATGGAAGAACAAGCACAAGTGAGTCAAAATACGCCAGTATCTGGCAAGACTTCTCCACTTCTCCAGCGCTGTGTACACATCTCTACTATAGAACCTATAAAAATATACAATTATTAAATTATGTTTCTCTTTTGCTGAGTATACTCCCAGATCCTGAAGGCAAGGATTATACATTTACTTCTTGCCTAGAGCAGTGCCAGGTGCATAGAAAAGCATTAAGCATTTGTATTGAAGGATCGATAAATGGATATTGCTAAAGAACACAAAGTTTAGGAGATACAAAAAGGTAATGGCTAGAAACAGGGCTGAATATGAAGGATTTAATAGGCTTTCAATTGTATAACAGTAAAAATTGGTGTCTTCTAAGCCAATGGTTCTCCAAGTGTTGTTGGTGAATCCCTGGGGCTTCTTGGGATCTTTTCTGGACATGCCCAAACATCTCAGTGGACTAAAGAATAACAAAGCAGCATTGTTGCCAACATGTCTTGCCTCCCTCCATAGGGAGGTTTTTCTCCTATCTCAGAACTGAATAAATGTACAATCGGATTTTATACCAAGACATTATATTCCCAGGGGCAGGCAGGAGACAGTGGCCTTCGTGTATCTCAACTGCAAGAGGCTTTCCTCTTTTATTAATCCACCTCAGCACAGACCATTCATGCATGTTGGGCTGGGGTATGGTCAGGTCTTTCCCATCCTACAAAGCCGTATTTCAGACTATTACATGGGGAGAAACCTTGGCCAATAGCCTGCTTTCCAAGGCAGAGGTACCTGTGGCTTTCCACAGTGCACTGTGCCCTTGGTTTATTGAGACAAGAGAATGGCAATGATTTTTACCAAGCATACTGCTCACAAACATTTGTTAACAAGGTACATCCTGTACAACTCTAGAACCCTTAAACCTTGAATCCATATAACACATGTTTTTCTGAGCTCAAGGTTGGTGCAAAGAGGTAGGGGCAAAATTACAGATTAACAGTTACTTAGAGCAAAGCAATTGCTCAGGGTAGAGGTCAAAATACAATTTCTTATGTGTTCCCTTTCTACACAGACATAGTAACTGTCTGATCTCTATTTCTTTTCCCTATATCCTTCTGGTTTTTCTCCTGGGATATTTGTTTTTTCACCTTTCACCTTAATGAACTCCCAAATGTCCATTCGCAGAATAGATAAAACAATGTTTCTAAACTGTTGAATCCAAAGAAATGTTTAGCTCTGTGAGATGAATGAAAATATCACAAAGAAGTTTCCCAGACAGCTTCTTTCTTGTTTTAATCCGAAGATGTTTCTTTTGTCACCACAGGTCTCAGTGTGCTCCCAAATATCCCTTTGCAGATTCTACAGTGTTTCCAAACTGCTAAATGAAAAGAAAGGTTTAACTCTGCGGGATGAATGCAAACATCACAAAGTGGTTTCCCAAATAGATTCCTTCTAATTTTTAATGTTGGATATTTGCTTTATCAACATAGGCCTCAGTGAACTTCCAAATGTCCATTCGCAGAATGGGCAAACGCAGTGTTTCCAAACTGATGAATCCAAAGAACTGTTTAACCCTGTGAGAAGAATGCACATACCACAGAGTAGTTTATCAGACAGTTTCTTTCTACTTTCATGTAAAGATGTTTTCTTTTTCACCACAGGTCTCTATGCACTCCCAAACATCCCTTCACAGATTCTACAAAAACACTGTTTTCAAACTGATGAATGAAGAGAATGTTTTAACTCTGCGAGATGAATGCATACATCACAGAGCAGTTTCTCAGATACCTTCTTTCCAGTTTTTATAATTAGGAAAACAGTGTTTCCAAACTGCCAAATGAAAAGAAAGGTTTAACTCTGTGAGATAAATGTAAACCTCACAAAGCGGTTTTTCAGATAGCTTCCTTCTAGATTTTGTCCTGGGGTGTTCTCTTTTTCGCCATTGTACTATATGAGCTCCCAAATGTCCTTTCACAGAATGGACAAAAACAGTGTTTCCAAACAACTGAATCCAAAGAAAAGTTTAACTCTGTGAGATGAATGCAGACATCACAAAGCAGTTTCACAAAAAGCTTCTTTTAAGTTTTTATTTGAATGTATTTCCTTTTTCACCAGAGGCCTCAATGCATTCCCAAATATTCTTAACAGATTCTAAAAATGCAGTGTTTCCAAACTGCTGAATTAAAAAGAAAGGTTTAACTTTGTGAGATGAATGCACACATCTCAAAGCAGTTTCTCATAGAGCTAACTTCTACTTTTTATCCTGGGATATTCGCTTTTTCACCATTGGCCACAGGGAGCTCCAAAATGACCTTTTACAAAATGGACAAAAACTGCATTTCCTAACTGCTGAATCCAAAGAAGGTTTTAACTCTGTGAGACGAATGCACATATTAAAAAGAAATTTCTCACAAAACTTCTTTCTTGTTTTTATCTGAAGATGTTTCCTTTTCCACTATAGGACTCCATGTGCTCCAAAATATTTCTTCACAGTTACAACAAAAACAGTGTTTTCAAACAACTGACTGAAAAGAAAGGTTTAACTCTGTGAGACAAATGCACACATCATAAAGCAGTTTTCCAGACAGTTTCCTTCTAGTTTTTATACTGAGATATTTGCTTTTTCACCACTGGCCTCAATGAGCTCTCAAATGTCCACTTGCAAAATGGACAAAAACAGTGTTTCCAAACTGCTGAATCCAAATAAAAGTTTAATTCTGTGAGATATATGAACACATCAGAAAGTGGTTTCTCAGATAGCTTCCTTCTGGTTGTCATCATGGGATATTATCTTTTCCACCATTGGCCTCAATGAGCTCCAAATTGTCCACTCATAGAATTGACAAAACTGGTGTTTACAATCAACTGAATCCAAATAAAAATTTAACTCTGTGAGAAGAATGAACACCTCAGAAGACAATTTCTCAGAAAGCTTCTTAAGAATTTTTATTTGAAGATGATTCCTTTTCAAGTATAGGCCTCAATGCTTTCCTAATTATCCCTTTGCAGATTCTACAAAACACTGTTTTCAAACTGATGAATGAAGAGAATGTTTTAACTCTGCGAGATGAATGCATACATCACAGAGCAGTTTCTCAGATACCTTCTTTCCAGTTTTTATAATTAGGAAAACAGTGTTTCCAAACTGCCCCATGAAAAGAAAGGTTTAACTCTGTGAGATAAATGTAAACCTCATAAAACGGTTTTTCAGATAGCTTCCTTCTAGTCTTTATCTTGGGATATTCACTCTCTCACCATTGGCCTCAATGAGCTCCCAAATATTCATTCACAGAATAGACACAAACAGTGTTTCCAAACTGCAGAATCCAAAGAAAAGTTTAACTCTGTGAGATGAATGTACATATCACTAAGCAGTTTCTCAGAAAACTTTTTTGTAGTTTTTATCTGAATGTGTTTCTTTTTTCACCATAGGCCTCAAGGCATTATCAAATATTCTTAACAGATTCTAAAAATGCAGTGTTTCCACACTGCTGAATCAAAACAAAGTTTAACTTTGTGAGATGAATGCACACATCTTGAAGCATTTTCTCATAGAGCTAACTTCTACTTTTTATCCTGGGATATTCGCTTTTTCACCATTGGCCACAGGGAGCTCCAAAATGACCTTTTACAAAATAGACAAAAACAGTTTTTCCAAACTGATGAATCCAAAGAAACCTTTAACTCTGTGAGATGAATGCACACAGGAAAAAGCAGTTTCTTAGATAGCTACCTTCTGGTTGTTATCCGGGGATATTCGCTTTCCAGCCATTGGCCTCAGTGAGCTCCCAAATATCCATTTGCAGAATGTACAAAAGCTGTGTTTCCAAACTGCTGAAAAAAAAAAGTTTTAACTCTGTGACGTGAATGCATACATTGCAAAGCAATTACTCAGATAGTTTCCTTCAACTTTTTTTCCTGGGATATTCCATTTTTCGCCCTTGACATCAATGAGCTCCCATATGTCCATTGGCAGAATGGACAAAAATGGTGTTTCCAAATTGCTGAATCCAAAGAAAGATTTAGCTCTGTGATACAAATTCACACATCACAAAGCAGTTTTTCAGAAGGCTTCTTTCTAGTTTTTATTGAAAGGTATTTCCTTTTTGAACATGGGCCTCAATGTGCTCCCAAACATCCCTTTGCATAAACCACCAAACCAGTGTTTCCAGAATGTTGAATGAAAAGAAGGTTTAACTCTGTGAGGTGAATGCACACATCTCAAAGCAGTTTCTCAGATTGTTTCCTTCTGGTTTTTATCATGGGATATTCTCTTTTCTCCATTGTACTCAAAGAGCTCCCAAGTGTCCATTCACAGCATGGAGAAAAACATTGTTTCCAAACTGCTGAATCAAAAGAAAGGTTTAACTCTATGAGATAAATACACACATTCCAAAGCAGTTTCTCAGATAGCATCCTTCTAGTTTTATCCTGGTGTATTCACTTTTTGGTCACTGACCTCAATGAGCTCCCAAATTTCCATTTGCAGAATGGACAGAAACATTGCTTCCAAACTGATAAATCAAAAGAAAGGTTTATCTCTGTGAGATAAAGCCACACATCACAAAGCTCTTTCTTAGATAGCTTCTTTGTAGTTTTTATCATGAGATATTCACTTTTTCACCGTTGGACTAAGTGAGCTCCCAAATGTCCATTTGCAGAATGGACAAAAGCAGTGTTTCCAAACTGCTGAATAAAAACATAGATTTAACTTTGTGAGATGAATGCCCACATAATAATGCAGTTTCTCAGTAAGATTCTTACTAGTTTTTATCTGAAGATATTTCATTTTTCACCATTGACCTCAGTGAGCTCCCAAATATCCATTTGCAGAATGGACCAAAACAATGTTTCCAAACTGCTGAATCCAAGGAAAGGTTTTACTTTTTGAGATAAATTCACACCTAACTAAGCAGTTTCTCAGATAGATTCCTTCTAGTTTTTATCATTTGATATTCCCTTTTACACTATTGGTCTCAACGAGCTACGAAATATCCATTCACATAATGGACAAAAACAGTGTTTCAAATCTGCTGACTGAAATGAAAGGTTTAGCTCTGAGAGGTGAATGCACTCATCACAAAGTAATTTCTCAGAAAGTTTCTTTCTAGTTTTTATTTGATGATATTTCCTATTTCACCATAGACCTCAATGAGCTCCCAAATATCCCTTCATGGACTCCACAAAAAAGAGTATTTCCAAACTGCTGAATGAAAAGAAAGTTTTAACTCTTTGATATGAATACAAAAATCCAAAGCGTTTTCTCAGATAGCTTCCTTCTAGTTTTATCCTGGGATATTCACTTTTGAAATATTGGTCACAATGAGCTCCCAAATATTCATTCACAGTATGGACAAAATCATTGTTTCCAATCTGCTGATCAAAAGAAAGATTTAACTCTGTGATGAATGTACACATCACAAAGTAGTTTCTAATATAACTTCCTTCTAGTTTTTATCCTGGGATATTCACTTTTTCACCATTGGCCTTAGTGAGTTCCCAAATGTCCATTTGCCGAATGGACAAAAACAGTGTTTGCTAACGACTGAATACAAAGACATGTTTAACTCTGTGATATGAATGCAAACGTCACAAAGCAGTTTCTCAGAAAGCTTCTTTCTACTTTTTATGTGAAGGTATTTCTTTCTCACCATAGGCCTCAATGTGCTGCCATATATCCCTTCGCAGATTCTACAAAAATAGTGTTTCCAAAAGGCTGAATAAAAAAAAGGTGTAACTCTGTGAAGTGAATGCACACATCACAAATGGTGTCACAGATAGCTTCTTTCTAGCTTATATGCTGGAACATCCCCTTTTTTGCCATTGGCCTCAATGAGCTCCCAAATATCCATTTACAGAATAGACAAAAATAGTGATCACAAAATGTCGAATCCAAATAAAGGTTTAATTCTGTGAGAGGAATGCACATACCACAAAGCAGTTTCTCAGAACTGCTTTTTTTTTATCTGAATACAAGAAAAAAAAACTGCTTTTTTTTTTCTTTTTTTTATCTGAATATTTCTTTTCACCATTGACCTCAGTGAGCTCCCAAATATCCATTCGCACAATGGAGGAAAACAGTGTTTTGAAACTGCTAAATGGAAAGAAAGGTTTAACTCTGTGACATGAATGCAGACATTGAAAAGCAGTTTCTCCAAAAGTTTCTTTCTAGTTTTTATCTAAAGATAGTTACTTTTTCAACATAAGCCTCAAACGCTCCCAAATATCCCTTCAGAGATTCTACAAAAACAATGTTTCATAACTGCTGAATGAAAAGAAAGTTTTAACTCTGTGAGAGGAATGCACACATCACTAAACATTTTGTCATATAGCTTCATTCTAGCTTTTATCCTTGGATATTCACTTTTTCACCATTCGCCTCAATGAGCATGTAATATCCATTTGCAGAATGGACAAAAACTTTGTTTCCCAAGTGCTGAATCCAAAAAAAGGTTTAACTCTGGGAGATGATTGCACATATTGCCAAGCAGTTTGTCAGAAAGCTTCTTTCTAGTTTTATCTGATATTCTTTTTCATTGGCCTCAATATACTCCCAAATATCCCTTCACAGACTCTACAAAAACAGTGTTTCCAAACTGCTGAATGAAAAGAAAAGTTGAACTCTGAGAGATGAATGCACACATCACAAAGCTGTTTCTCAGATAGCTTCTATCTTGTTTTTATCTGAAGATATTTCCTTTTCACCATTGTCCTCAATGAGCTCCAAAGTGTCCATTCGTAGAATGGAGAAAAACAGTGCTTCCAAACTGCTGAATCAAAGGGTTTACCTCTGTGAGATGAAAGAACACATCATAAAGCAGTTTCTATGAAAGGTTCTTTCTAGTTTTTATCTGAAGATATTTCCTTTCTCACCATAGGTCTCAATGCACTCCCGGTATCACTCCACAGATTCTACAAAAACATTGTTTCCAAACTGCTGACTGAAAATAAAGTTTTAACTCTGCAAGATGAATGCACACATTGTAAGGCAATTTCTCAGATAGCATCATTCTCGTTTTTATCCTGGGATGTTGGCTTTTCTGCCATTGACATAAATGAGCTCCCTAATGTCCATTCTCAGAATAGACAAAAACAGTGTTTCCAAACTACAGTATCCAAAGAAAGGGTTATCTCTGTGAGATGAATGGACACATCACAAAGCAGTCTCTCAGAAAGCTTCTTTCTACCTTTTATCTGGAGATGTTTCCTTTTTCACCATAGGCCTCAATGTATTCCCAAATATCCCTTTGCAGATTCCACAAAAAGTTTTTCCAAACTGATGAATAATAAGTAAGGTTTAACTCTGTGAGATGAATGCAAACATCACAAAGCAGTTTCAGAAAGCTTCTTCTAGTTTTTATCTGATATTCTTTTCACCATTGGCCTCAATGAGCTCCCAAATATCCATTTACAGAATAGACAAAAATAGTGATCACAAAATGTCGAATCCAAATAAAGGTTTAATTCTGTGAGAGGAATGCACATACCACAAAGCAGTTTCTCAGAACTGCTTTTTTTTTATCTGAATACAAGAAAAAAAAACTGCTTTTTTTTTTCTTTTTTTTATCTGAAGACATTTCCTTTTCCATCATAGGCCTCAATGGGCTCCCAAATGTCCATTAGCAGAATTTACAAAAACAGTGGTTACAAACTGCTGAATAAAAAGAAAGGTCTAGGTCTGCGAGATGAAAGCACTCATCACAAAGCAGTTTCTCTGAATGCTTCTTTCTTGTTTTATTTCAGAAGACGTTTCCTTTTTCACCATAGAACTCATTGTACTCCCAAATATCCCTTTGCAGATTCTACAAAAACAGTTTTTCCAAATGCCGAATGAAAAGAAAGGTTTAATTATGTGAGATGAATGCACGTATCACAAAGCAGTTTCTCAGATAACTTCCTTCTAGTTTTTATTCTAGGATATTCGGTTTTTTACTTTTCGCCACAGTGAGCTCCTGAATGTCCATTATCAGAATGAACAAAAACAGTGTTTCCAAACTGTGAAATGTAAAGAAAGGTATAACTCTGTGAGACGAATGCCCACTTCACAAAGCAGTTTCCCAGAAAACTTCTGTCTAGTTTTTATCTGAAGATGTTTTCTTTTATACCTAGGCCTCAATACATTCCAAAATATCCCTTCACAGATTCTACAAAAACAGTGTTTCCAAACTGTTGATGAAATGAAAGGTTTAACGCTGTGAGATGAATGCACACATCAAAAAGTGGTTTCTCAGGTAGCTTCCTTCTATTTTTAACCTGGAATATTCAGTTTTTCATACTGGTATCAATGAACTCCCAAATGTCCAATGGCAGAGTGGACAAAAACAGTGTTTCCAGATTGCTGAATTCAAAAAAGTTTCAACTTTATGAGTTAAATGCCCACATCACAAAGCAATTTCTCAGAAAGCTTCTTTCCAGTTTTTATTTGAAGATCTTTCCTTTTTCACCAGAGGCCTCAATGCCTTCCCAAATATCCCTATTAGATTCTACAAAAACAGTGTTTCCATATTGCTGAATTAAAAGAAAGATTTAACTCTGCGAGATGTACTCACACATCACAGAGTGGTTTCTCAGATAGTTTCCTTCTAGTTTTTATCCTGGAATATTCACTTTTTCACCAATGAGTTCCCATATGTCCACTCAGAGAATGGACAAAAACACGGTTTCCAAACTGCTGAATCCAAGGAAAGGTTCAACTCTGTGAGATGAATGCCCACAAAACAAAGCAGTTTCACAGAAAGCTTCTTGCTGCTTTGTAACTGAAGATGTTTCCTTTTTCACCATAGGCCTCAAAAGCACTTCCAAATATCCATTCTCAGATTCTACAAAAACAGTGTTAGCAAACTGTTGAATGAAAAGAAAGGTTTAACTCTAAGATGAATGCACACATCACAAAGTGCTTTCTCAGATAGCTTCCTTCTAGTTCTTATCGTGCAATAGTCACATTTTTGCCTTTGGCCTTAATTAGCCTCCAAATGTCGACTAACAGAATGGACACAAACAGTGTTTCCAAATGCTGAATCTAAAGAAAAGTTTAACTCTGTGACCTGAATGGACACATCACAAAACAGTTTCTCAGAAAGCTTTTTTCTAGTATTTATCTGAAGGTATTTCCTTTCTCATCATAGGCCCCAGTGCACTCCAAAATGTCACTTTGCAAGTTCTACAAAAACAGTGTATCCAAATTGCTGAATAAAAATAAAGGTTTAACTCTGAGAGATGAATCCACACATTACAAAGAAGTTTCTCTGATGTTTTCTTTCTAGTTTTTATCCTGGGATTTTTGCATATTTTTCATTCACCTCAATGAGCTCTCAGATGTTCCTTGCAGAATGGACAAAAACGGTGTTTCCAACTTGCTGAATCCAAGGAATGGTTTCACTCAGTGAGATGAATGCATAATTCACAAATCAGTTTCTTAGAAAGCTTCTTTCAAATTTTTATCTGAAGATGTTTCCTTTTCACCATAGTCCTCAATGCACTCCAAAATATCCTAACACAGATTCTACAAAAAGGGTGTTTCCAAACTGCTGAATGAAAAGAAAGTTTTAACTCAGCAAGATGAATACAGGCATCACAAAGTGGTTTCTCAGAGAGCTTCTTCTGGTTTTTATTCTGGGATATTCACTATTTCACCATTGGCCTCAATGAGCTCCCCAATGTCCATTTGCAGAATGGACAAAAACAATGTTTCCAAACTGCCGAATCCAAAGAAAGGTTTAACTCTGTGATATGAATGAACACATTATGAAGTAGTTTCTCAGAAAACATCTTTCTTGTTTTGGTCTGAAGTTGATTCCTTTATCAACCTAGGCCGAAATACACTCCCAAATATCCCTTCACAGATTCTACAAAAACAATATTTCCCAACTGTTTAATGAAAATAAAGATTTAAATCTGAGAGATGAATGCTAGCATAGCACAGCAATTTCTTAGCTAGCATCTTAACAGTTTTATCTTGGGATATTCATTTTTTCCCATTGGCCCCAAACAGCTCCTAATTATTCTTCACTGAATAGACAAAAACAGTGTTTCCAAACTGCTGAATCTAAAGAAAGGCTTAACTCTGTGAGATGAATGAACACAACACAAATCAGTTTCTCAGACAGGTTTCATCTAGTTTTTATCCTGGGCTCGACACTTTTTCTCCATTGTCCTCAATGAGCTACTAAATATCCATTCCCAGAATGGGCAAAAACAGTGTTTCCAACTGCTGAACAAAAAGAAAGGTTTAACTGTTTGAGGTAAATGCACACCTCACAAAGAAGTTTCTCAGAATGGTTCGTTCTTGTTTTTATATGCAGATGTTTCCTTTTTCTCCATAGTGCTCAATGCACTCCCAAATATCCCTCACAGATCCCACAAAAACAGTGTTTCCATACTACTGAATTAAAAGAAAGTCTTAACTCTGCAAGATATATGCACACATCACAAAGCAGTTTCTCAGAAAGCTTCCTTCCAGTTTTTAATCTGGGATACTAGCTTTTTCACCAATGGCCTCAATGAACTCCCAAATTTCCATTCGCAGAATGAACAAAAATAGTGTTTCCAAACTGCTGAATCCAAAGAAAGGTTTAACTCTGTGAGATGAACGCACACATCAGAAATCAGTTTCTCAGAAAGCTTCTTTCTAGTTTTTATTTGATGATATTTCCTTTTTCACCATAGGCCCCAATATGCTAAAAAACATCTCTTTGCAGATTATACAAAAACAGTGTTTCCAAACTGCTGAATGAAAATAAAGATTTAACTCAGCTCCCAAATGCCCATTCACAGAATGAAAAAATAGTATTTCCCAACTGCTGAATGCAAAGAAAGTTTTAGCTCTGTGAGATAAATGCACACATCACAATGTAGTTTCTCACAAAGTTCCTTTCTACTTTTTTTGTGAAGATGTTTCATTTTTCACCATAGACCTCAATGTGTTCCCAAATATCCCTTTGCAGATTATACAAAAACAGTGTTTTCAAACTGTTGAATGAAAAGAAAGGTTTAACTGTGCAAGACAAATGAGCACATCACAAAGTGATTTCTCAGATGGCTTCCTTCTAGTATTTATCTGGGGATATTTCCTTTTTTGCCATTGGCCTCAATGAACTAACAAATGTCCATTTGCAGAAAGGAACAAAACAGTGTTTCCTAACTGTTGAATAGAAGGACAGCTTTAACACTGTGAGATGAATGCACAGATCACAAAGCAATTTCTCATATAGCTTCCTTCTTATTTTTATCGTGGGATATTTGCATTTTTGCCTTTGGTCTCAATGAGCTCCCAAATGCCCATTTGCAGAATGGAGATAAACAGTATTTCCCAACTGCTGAATTCAAAGAAAAGTTTATCTATGTGAGATGAATGCACATATCAAAAAGCAGTTTCTCAGAAAGGTTCTTTCTAGTTTTTGTCTGAAGATGTTTCTTTTTCACCATTGGCCTCAATGAACTCCCAAGTGTCCATTCACACAATGGACAAAAGCAGTGTTTCCAAACTGCTGAATGCAAAGAAAGGCTTAACTGCATGAGATGAATGCACATATCAAAAAGCAGTTTCTCAGAAAGGTTCTTTCTAGTTTTTGTCTGAAGATGTTTCTTTTTTAACTGTAGGCCTCAATGTGCTCTCAAATATCCAATCGCACATTCTACAAAAACAGTGTTTCCAAACTGCTGAATAAAAAAAATGTTTAGCTCTGAGAGATGAATATTCCCTTCACAAAGTAGTTTCTCAGATAGCTTCTTTCTAGTTTTTATTTGATGATATTTCCTTTTTCACCATAGGCCCCAATATGCTAAAAAACATCTCTTTGCAGATTATACAAAAACAGTGTTTCCAAACTGCTGAATGAAAATAAAGATTTAACTCACCTCCCAAATGCCCATTCACAGAATGAAAAAATAGTATTTCCCAACTGCTGAATGCAAAGAAAGTTTTAGCTCTGTGAGATAAATGCACACATCACAATGTAGTTTCTCACAAAGTTCCTTTCTACTTTTTTTGTGAAGATGTTTCATTTTTCACCATAGACCTCAATGTGTTCCCAAATATCCCTTTGCAGATTATACAAAAACAGTGTTTTCAAACTGTTGAATGAAAAGAAAGGTTTAACTGTGCAAGACAAATGAGCACATCACAAAGCGGTTTCAGAGATAGCTTCCTTCTAGTTTTTATCCTGAGATATTCACTGTTTTACCATTGGCCTCAGTGAGCTCCGAAATGTCCGTTTGCACAACAGACAAAAACAGTGTTTCCAAATTGCTGAATAAAATAAAATATTTAACTCTGTTAGGCAAATGCACACACCACAAAGCAATTTCTCAGAAAACTTCTTGTTTTTATCTGATGATGTTTCCTTTTTCACCAGAGTCTTAAATGCTTTCCCAAATATCCCTTCACATATACAGTGTTTTGAAACTGCTGAATGAAAAGAAAAGCTTAAATCTGCCAGCAGTTTCTCAGATAGCTTCCTTCTAGTTTTCATTTTTGGGTATTCTCTTCTTCCTCATTTGCCTAAATGAGCTCCCAAGTGTCCATTCAAAGAATGGACAAAAACAGTTTTTCCAAACTGCTATCTCCAAAGAAAGGTTTAACACTGTGAAATGAATGCTCACATCCAAAAGCCATATCTCAGAAAGCTTCTTTCTTGTTTTTACCTGAAGATATTTCCATTTTCACCTTAGGCCTCAATGCCCTCCCAAATATCTTTTCACAGTTTCTACAAAACAGTTTTTCCAAAGTGGTGAATGAAAAGTAAGTTAAAACTCTGTGAGATTATAGTACATATGACAAAGCATTATCTCGGATAGCTTCCTTCAAGTTTTTATCCTTGGGTATTCTCTTTTTCCCTATTGGCCTAAATGAGCTCCCAAATGCCCATTCGCAGAATGGACAAAAAGAGTGTTTCCAAATTGCTGAATCTAAAGAAAGGTTTAACTCTGTGAGATAAATGCACACATTACCAAGCAGTGTCTCAGAAACCTTCTTTATAGTTTTTATCTACAGATGTTTCTTTTTTCATCATAGGCCTCATTGCAGTCCCCAATATCCCTTCACAGATTCTACAAAAACAGCATTTCCAAACTGCTGGATGAAAAGAAAGGTTTAGCTCTGCCAGATGAATGCACATATCACAAAGCGGTTTCTCAGATAGCTTCCTTCTAGTTTTTAACCTTGAATATTCACCTTTTTGCCATTGGCCTCAAGGAACTCCCAAATGTACATTCACAGAATGGACAAAAACAGTGTTTTAAAACTGCTGAATCAAAAGAATGATTTAACTCTGTGAGATGAATGAATACATTGAAAGCAATTCCTCAGAAAACTTCTTTCTAGTCTTTATCTGAAGATGTTTCCCTTTCACCATACCCCTCAATGCCCTCCCAAATATCTTTTCACAGTTTCTACAAAACAGTTTTTCCAAAGTGGTGAATGAAAAGTAAGTTAAAACTCTGTGAGATTATAGTACATATGACAAAGCATTATCTCGGATAGCTTCCTTCAAGTTTTTATCCTTGGGTATTCTCTTTTTCCCTATTGGCCTAAATGAGCTCCCAAATGCCCATTCGCAGAATGGAAAGAACAAAAACAAAAACAAACAAACAAACAAACAAAAAACAGTATTTCCAAAGTGCTAAATCCAAAGAGAGGTTTAATTCTGTGAAATGAATGAACACATCAGAAAGCCGTTTCTCAGAAAGCTTCTTTCTTGTTTTTACCTGAAGATGTTTCCTTTATCACCTTAGGCCTCAATGCACTCCCAAATTTCTTTTCACAGTTTTTACAGAGCAGTTTTTCCAAAGTGGTGAATGCAAAGTAAGTTATAACTCTGCTGATTCCAAAGAAATGTTTAACTGTGGGAGACGAATGCACATATCACAAAGCAGTGTCCAAGATAGGTTTCTTCTAGTTTTATCCTGGGATATTCAGGGTTTTTTTCCATTTGCCTCAATGAGTTCCCAAATGTACACTCGCACAATGGACAAAAACAATGTTTCCAAATTGCAGAATCCAAGCAAAGGTTTAACTCTGTGAGATGAAGACACACATCACAAAGCAGTTTCTCAGAAAGCTTCTTTCTAGTTGTTATCTGAAGATATTTCCTTTTTCACCATAGGCTTCAAAACACTCCCAAATATCCTTTCACAGATTCTACAAAAAGAGTGTTTTCAAACTGCTGAATGAAAAGAAATATTTACATCTGTGAGATGAATGCAAACATCACAAAGCAGTTTCTTAGATACATTCCTCTGAGTTTTCATCCAGGAATATTTGCTTTTTCGCCATTGGCCTCAATGAGATCCCAAATGTCCATTTGCAAAATGGACACAGACAATGTTTCCAAACTGCTGAATCCAAAGAAAGTTTTAACTCTATGAGATGAATGCACACATCACAAAGCTGTTTCTCAGAGCTTCTTTCTACTTTTTATCGGAAGATGTTTGCTTTTTCACCATAGGCCTCAATATGCTCTGAAATATCCCTTCACAGATTCTACAAAAACATTGTTTATAGAATGCTGAATGAAAAGAAAGTTTCGAATCTGTGAGATGAATGCCACACATCACAAAGCAATTTCTCAGATAGCTTCCTCGTTGTTTTCATCCTGGGATGTTCTTTTTTTCACCATTGGCCTCAATGAGATCCCAAATGTCCATTTGCATAATGGAGAAAAGCATTGTTTCCAAACTGATGAATCCAGGGAAAGATTACACTCCGTGAGATGAATGGACACATCACAAAGCAATTTCTTAGATAGATTCTTTCTAGTTTTTATCTGAAAATATTTCCTTTTTTCACCATAAGTCTCAAAGTGCTACAAATATCCCTTTACAGATTCTACAAAAACAGTGTTTCCAAACTGTTGAATGAAAAGAAAGTTTTTCCTCTGCCAGGTGAACGCACACAATGCAAAGTGGTTTCTCAGAGAGCTTCCTTCTAGTTTTTATACTGGGATATTCACGTTTTCACCATTTTCCTTAATTATCTCCCAAATGTCCATTTGCAGAGTGGACCAAAACAGTGTTTCCAAACTGCTGAATGCAAGGGAAGTTTTAACTCTGTGAGATGAATGTCCACATCACAAAACAGTTTCTCAGAAAGCTTCTTTCTGTTTTCATATGAAGAGGTTTCCTTTTTTACCATGGGCCTCATGTGTTCCCAAATATCACCTCATATATTCTTTAAAAACAGTGTCTCCAAACTGCTAAATGAAGAGAAAGGTTTATCTCTGTGAGATGAAGACAAACATTAAAAATCAGTTCCTTAGATAGCTTCCTTCTATAGTTAAAAAAGAAATTTAACTCTGTGAGATGAATGCACACATCACAAAGCAGTCTCTAAGAAAGTTTCTTTCTAGTTTTTATCTGAATATGTTACCTTTTTCACCACAGGCCTCACTACGCTCACAAATATCCCTTCCTGACTCTACAAAAACTGCATTTCTAAACCGCTGAAAGAAAAGTAAAGTTTAACTGTGAGATAAAAGCACACATCACAAAACGGTCTCTAGGTAGCTTCCTTGTAGCTTTTATCCTGGGATACTTACTTTTTTGCCTTTGGCTTCAATGAGCTCCAAAATGTCCTTTTGAAGAATGGAAGAAAGCAGTGTTTCCCAACTGCTGAATTCAAAGAAAGTTTTGATGCTGTGAGATGAATGCACACGTCACAAAAAAGTTTCTCAGAAATCTTCTTTCTAATTTTTATCTGAAGATGTTTCCTTCTTAACACTAAGCCTCAATGAGCTCCCAAATATCCGTTTGCAGATTCTACAGAAACTATTTCCACACTGCTGTATAAACAAAAGGTGTAACTCTGAGAGATGAATGTATATATCACAAAGCGGCTTCTCAAATAGCTTCCTTCTAGTATTTATCCTGTGATGCCAGTTTTTTAATTTTTTGTGCCAATGGCTTCAATTAGGTCCCAAATATCCCTTCCAAGATTCTACAAAAATAGTGTTTCTAAACTGCTTATTCCAAAGAAATGATTAACTCTGTGAGATGATAGCACACTTGACAAAGCAATTTCTCAGAAAGCTTTGAGCCCTGTTGCAGAAAAGAGAATATCCCGGGATAAAAATTAGAAGAAAACTATATGAGAAACCACTTTGTGATGTGTGCATTAATATTGCAGAGTTACACCTTTCTTTTCATTCAGCAGCTTGGAAACACTGTTTTTGTAGAATCTGTGAAGGGATATTTGGGAGTGCATTGAGGCATATGGTGAAAAAGGAAATATCTTCAGATAAAAAGGGAAAGAAGCTTTCTGAAAAACAGCTTTGTGATGTGTGAATTCATCTCACAGAATTAAAACTTTCTTTGGATGTGGCAGTTTGGAAACACTGTTTTTTTCCATTCTCCATATGGGTATTTGGGAGCTTATTGAGGCCAATGGTGAAAAAGTGAATATCCCAGGGTAAAAACTATAGGAAAGCTGTCTGAGAAACCACTTTGTGTTACATGCATTCACCAGGCAGAGGAAAAACTTTCTTTTCATTCAGCAGTTTGGAAACACTGTTTTTGTAGAATCTGTGAAGGGATATTTGGGAGTGCATTGAGGCATATGGTGAAAAAGGAAATATCTTCAGATAAAAAGGGAAAGAAGCTTTCTGAAAAACAGCTTTGTGATGTGTGAATTCATCTCACAGAATTAAAACTTTCTTTGGATGTGGCAGTTTGGAAACACTGTTTTTTTCCATTCTCCATATGGGTATTTGGGAGCTTATTGAGGCCAATGGCGAAAAAGTGAATATCCCAGGATAAAAACTATAGGAAAGCTGTCTGAGAAACCACTTTGTGTTACGTGCATTCACCAGGCAGAGGAAAAACTTTCTTTTCATTCAGCAGTTTGGAAACACTGTTTTTGTAGAATCTGCAAAGGGATATTTGGGAGTGCATTGAGGCCTACGGTGGAAAAGGAATCATCCTTAGATAAAAACAAGAAAGAACCTTTCTGGAAAACTGCTTAGTGATTCGTGCATTCATCTCACAGATTTAAAGCTTACTTTGGATTCAGAAGTTGGGAAACACTGTTTTTTTGTTTGTTTGCTTGTTTTTGTTTTTGTTTTTTTCAATTCTGAGGATGGACATTTGGGAGCTCACTGAGGCTAATTGTGAAAAAGGGAATAACCCAGGAAAATAAGTAGAAGGAATCTATCTGAGAAAACACTTTGTGATGTGTGAATTCACTTTGCAGAGTTAAATGTGTCTCTTCATTCAGCAGTTTGGAAACTGTTTTTGTAGAAATTATGAAGAGATATTTAGGAATGCATTGAGACCTAGGGTATAAAAGGAAATATCTTCAAATTAAAAATAGAAAGATGCTTTATGAGAAACTGCTTTGTGATGTGTGCATTTATCTCATAGAGTTGAACCTTTATTTTGACACAGCAGTTTGGAACCATTGTTTTTGTCCATTCTCCATATGGGTATTTGGGAGCTTATTGAGGCCAATGGCGAAAAAGTGAATATCCCAGGATAAAAACTATAGGAAATCTGTCTGAGAAACCACTTTGTGTTACGTGCATTAACCAGTAAGAGGAAAAACTTTCTTTTCATTCAGCAGTTTGGAAACACTGTTTTTGTAGAATCTGCAAAGGGATATTTGGGAGTGCATAGAGGCCTACGGTGGAAAAGGAATCATCCTTAGATAAAAACAAGAAAGAACCTTTCTGGAAAACTGCTTAGTGATTCGTGCATTCATCTCACAGATTTAAAGCTTACTTTGGATTCAGAAGTTGGGAAACACTGTTTTTTTGTTTGTTTGCTTGTTTTTGTTTTTGTTTTTTTCAATTCTGAGGATGGACATTTGGGAGCTCACTGAGGCTAATTGTGAAAAAGGGAATAACCCAGGAAAATAAGTAGAAGGAATCTATCTGAGAAAACACTTTGTGATGTGTGAATTCACTTTGCAGAGTTAAATGTGTCTCTTCATTCAGCAGTTTGGAAACTGTTTTTGTAGAAATTATGAAGAGATATTTAGGAATGCATTGAGACCTAGGGTATAAAAGGAAATATCTTCAAATTAAAAATAGAAAGATGCTTTATGAGAAACTGCTTTGTGATGTGTGCATTTATCTCATAGAGTTGAACCTTTATTTTGACACAGCAGTTTGGAACCATTGTTTTTGTCCATTCTGCTAATGGCTATTTGGGAGCTCATTGAGGCCAATGGTGAAAAAGCAAATATCCCAGGATAGAAACTGGAAGGAAGCTATCTGAGAAACCACTTTGTGATGTATGCATTCATGTCTCAGAGTTTACATTTTCTTTTCATTCAGCAGTTTGGAAACACTGTTTTTGTAGGATCTGTGAGGGGATATTTGAGACCGCTTTCAGGCCTATGGTTAAAAAGGAAGCATGTTCACATAAAAAGTATAAAGAAGCTTTCTGAGGAACTGCTTTTTGTTGTGTGCATTCACCTCACAGAGTTAAAACTTTCTTTGGATTCAGCAGTTTGTAAACCCTGTTTTTGTCCATTCTGTGAATGTATATTTAGGAGCTCTTTGAGGTGAATGGCGAAAAAGCAAATATCCCAGGATAAAAACTAGAAGGAAGCTATCTGATAAACCATTTTGTGATGTGTGCATTCTTCTTTCAGATTTAAATCTTTCTTTTCATTCAGCAGATTAGAAACACTGTTTTTGTAGAACCTGCAAAGTGATATTTGCAAGTGCGTGGAGGCATATGGTGAAAAAGGAATCATGTTCAGAAAAAAAGTAGAAAGAAACTTTCTGATAAACTGCTTTATGATTTGTCCATTCATCTCTCAGAGTTATACTTTTCTTTGGATTCAGTAGTTTGGAAACACTCTTTATGATCATTTTGCGAATGGACAGGCCCTGATATTTCATGTATGTTCTTATCTATTTCCCTGAGTACCAGCTGGTCTGAGAAATAAAGGGAAAGAGTACAAAAGAGATAAATTTTAAAGCTAGGTGTCTGAGGAAGACTTCACATGTCGACAGGTTCTGTGATGCCCCTTGAGCCATAAATCCAGCAAGTTTTTGTTTTGTTTTGTTTTGTTTTGTTTGTTTGTTTTGTTTTGTTTTTTACCAATTTTCAAACGGGAAGGAGTGCACAAATAGGGTGTGGGCCATAGAGATCACCTGCTTCAAGGGTGACAAAAGATCATAAAGATTCCCTATACTAATAAATGGTGCTGGGCAAACTGGCCAGCCATATGTAGAAAACTGAAACTGGATCCCTTCCTTACACCTTATACAAATATAATTCAATATGTATTATATAGTTAAATATTAGACCTAAAACCATAAAAACCATAGAAGAAAACGTAGGCAAACCATTCAGGACATAGGCATGGGCAAGGACTTCGTGTCTAAACAAGCTTTCTGAGAATCTGCTTTTCAATGTATGCGTTCATCTCAGAGAGTTAAACTTTTCTTTGGATTCAGCAGTTTGGAAACTCTGTTTTTGGGAGTTTTGAAGAACCTGCAAAATGATATTTGGTAGTGCATTGAGGATTATGGTGAAAAAGGAAACTTCTTCAGATTAAAATAGAAAGAAGCTTTCTGAGAAACTGCTTTGTGATGTGTTCATTCATCTCACAGAGTTAAATCTTTCTTTGGATACAGCAGTTTGGAAACACTGTTAATGTCCAGTTTGTGAATGGACATTTGGGACCTCTCTGAGACCTATGACAAAAAAGGAAATATCCCATGATAAAAACTAGAAGGAAGTTATCTGAGAAACTGCTTTATGATGTCTGCATTCATCTCACAGAGATAAACATTTCTTTTCATTCAGCAGTCTGGAAACACTGTTTTTGTACAATATGTGAAGGGATATTGAGAGTGCCTTGAGGCCTATAGTGAAAAAGGAAACATCTTCAGATAAAAACTAAATAGAAACTTTCTGAGACACTGCTTTGTGATGGGTGCATTCATCTCACAGTGTTAAACCTTTCTTTGGATTCAGCAGTTTGGAAACACTGTCTGTCCATTCTGTGAATAGACATTTAGGAGCCCATTGAGGCCAATGGCAAAAAAGAGAATATGTCAGGATAAAAACCAGAAGGAATCTATCTGAGAAAACACTTTGTGCTGTATGCATTCATCTCACAGATATAAACCTTTCTTCTCATTCACCATTTTGGAAACACTGTTTTTGTAGAATGTGTGAAGGGATATTACAGACTGCATTGAGGCCTATAGTGAAAAAGGAAACATCTTCAGATAAAAACTAAATAGAAACTTTCTGAGACACTGCTTTGTGATGGGTGCATTCATCTCACAGTGTTAAACCTTTCTTTGGATTCAGCAGTTTGGAAACACTGTCTGTCCATTCTGTGAATAGACATTTAGGAGCCCATTGAGGCCAATGGCAAAAAAGAGAATATGTCAGGATAAAAACCAGAAGGAATCTATCTGAGAAAACACTTTGTGCTGTATGCATTCATCTCACAGATATAAACCTTTCTTCTCATTCACCATTTTGGAAACACTGTTTTTGTAGAACCTGCACAGTGATATTTGAGACTACATTGAAGCCTATAATGATAAAGGAAACATGCTCATATAAAAAGTAGAAAGAAGTTTTCTAAGGAACTGCTTTTTGATGTGTGCATTCATCTCACAGAGTTAAGCCTATCTTTGGATTCAGCAGTTTGGAATCCAGTTTTGGAAGCTCATTGAGGCCAAAGGCAAAAAAGGGAACATATCAGCATAAAAAGTAGAAGGAAGCTATCTGAGAAACTACTTTGTGATGTGTGCATTCATCTCGCAGAGTTAAAACTTTCTTCTCATTCTGCAGTTTAGAAACGTTGTTTTTTTAGAATATGCAAAAGGATATTTGGGAGTGCATTGAGACCTAAGATGAAAAAGGAACATCTTCAGATAATAACTAGAAAGAAGCTTTCTGAGAACCTGCTTTGTGATGTGTCCCTTTATCTCACAGAGCTAAACCTTTCTTTGGATTCAGCAGTTTGGAAACTCCGTTACTGTTTGGTCTGTGAATGGACATTTTGGAGCTCTTTGAGGCCAATGACGAAAATGCAAATATCCCAGGGTAAAAACTAGAAGGAAGCTATGTGAGAAACCACTTTGTGATGTATGAATTCATCTCACAGGGATAAATATTTCTCTTCATTCAGTAGCTTGGTAACACTGTTTTTATACAATCTGAGAAGGGATATTGAGAGTGCCTTGAGGTCTATGGTGAAAAAGGAAACATCTTCAGATAAAAACTAGAAAGAAGCTTTCTGAGACACTGCTTTGTGATGGGTGCATTCATCTTACAGTGCTAAACCTTTCTTTGTATTCAGCAGTTTGGAAACACTGTCTGTGTCCATTCAGTGAATGAACACTTGTTAGTTCATTGAGGCCAATGGCTAAAAAGTGAATGTCCCAGGATATAAACTAGAAGGAAGCTATCTGAGAATCTGCTTTGTGATGTGTGCATTTATCTCGCAGAGATAAACATTTCTTTTCATTCAGCTGTTTGGAAACACTTTTTTTGTATAATCTGTGAAGGAATATTTGGTAGCACTTTGATTTCTTTGGATTCAGCAGTTTGGAAACAATGTTTTGTAGAATCTGTGAAGGCATATTTGGGAGTGCCTTGAGACCTATGGTGAAAAAGGAAACATCGTCAGATAGAAACTAGAAAGAAGCTTTCTGAAACACTGTTTTGTGATGGGTGCATTCATCTCACAGTGTTAAACCTTTCCTTGGACTCAGCACTTGGAAAAACTGTTTATGTCCATTCTCTGAAAGATATTTGGAGCTCATTGAGGCCAATGATGAAAAGGCAAATATTCCAGGATAAAAACTAGAAGGAAACTATCTGAAAAACTGCTTTGTATTCTGTGCATTCATCTCACAGAGTTAAACCTTTCTTTTCATTCAAGATTGGAAACACTGTTTCTTTAGGATTTGTGTAGGGATATTTGGGAGCTCATTGAGGCCAATGGTGAAAAGGAAACATCTTCACACACAAAGTAGAAAATATCTTCCTGAGGAACTGCTTTGTGATGTGTGTACTTGCCTCACAGAGTTAAACCTTTCTTTGGATTCAGCAGTTTGGAAACACTTTTGTCCATTCTGCTAATGTGTACAGTTCATGTGTGTACAGTCATCTCACTAAGTTAAACATTTGTTTTCATTCAGCAGTTTGGAAACATTGTTTTTGTCGAATCTGGAGAGGATATTGGGGAGCACCTTTGATCTATGGTGAAAAAGAAAACATATTCACATAAAAATGAGAAAGAAGCTTTCTAAGGAACTACTTTGTGATGTCTATATTCATCTCACAGAGTTAAAACTTCCTTTGAATTCAGCACTTTGGAATCCCTGTTTTTGCCCATTCTGCCAATGGACATTTGGGAGCTCACTGAGGAGAAAGGTAAAAAAGGGAAGATCCCAGGATAAAAATAGAAGGAACCTATCTGAGAAACGGCTTTGTGATGTGTGCATTCATCTCACATTGATAAACATTTCTTTTCATTCAACAGTTTAAAAACACTGTTTTTGTTTAATCTGTGAAGTGATATTTGGTAGTGCATTGAGGCCTATGGTGAAAAAGGAAACATCTTCTGATAAAAACTTGAAGCAAGCTTTCTGAGAAACTGCTTTGTGATGTGTGCATTCATCTCAGAGTTAAACCTTTTTTGGGTTCAGCAATTTGAAAACACTGGTTTTGTCCATTCTCTGAATGGACATTTGAGAGGTCATATAGGCCAATAGCGAAGAAGTGAGTATCCCAGGATAAAAACTAGAGGGAAGCTATCTGAGAAACCACTTTGCAATGTGTGCATTCACCTGGCAGAGTTAAACCTTTCTCTTCATTCAGGAGTTTGAAAACACTGTTTTTATGGAATCTGTGAAGATAAATATTTGGGAGTGCATTATGGTCTCTGGTAAAAAAGGAAATATCTTCAGATAAAAACTAGAAAGAAGCTTTGTGGGAAACTACTTTCTGCTGTGTGCATTCATCTCACAGAGTTAAACCTTTTCTTTGATTTGGAAGTTTGGAAACACTGTTTTGGTCCATTCTGCAAAAGGACATTTTGTAGCTTATTGCAGCCAATGGTGCAAAAGTGAATATCCCAGGATAAAAACTAGAAGGAAGCTATCTGAGAATCTGTTTTTTGATGTGTCCACTCATCTCACAGAGTTTAACCTTTCTGTCCATTCAGCAATTTGGAAACACTGTTTTTATGGAATCTGTGAAGATAAATATTTGGGAGTGCATTATGGTCTCTGGTAAAAAAGGAAATATCTTGTGATAAAAACTAGAAAGAAACTTTCTGAGAAACTTCTTTGTGATGTGTGCATTCATCTCACAGTGTTAAATCTTTCTTTTGATTCAGCTCTTTGGAAACACTGTTTTTGTCCATTCTGCAAAAGGACATTTTGTAGCTTATTGCAGCCAATGGTGCAAAAGTGAATATCCCAGGATAAAAACTAGAAGGAAGCTATCTGAGAATCTGTTTTTTGATGTGTGCATTTATCTCACAGAGATAAACCTTTCTTTTCATTCAGCAGTTTGTAAACACTTTTTGTAGAATCTGTGAAGGATATTTGGGAGCATTGATACCTGTGGTGAAAAAGGAAACATCTTCAGATAAAAAAGGGTAAGAAGCTCTCTGAGAAACTGCTTTGTGATGTGTACATGCATCTCATAGAGATAAAACTTTCTTTGGATTCAGCAGTTTAGAAACACAGTTTTTGTCCATTCTGCTAACGGACATTTGGGAGCTCACTGAGGAGAAAGGCAAAAAAGTGAAGATCCCAGGATAAAAATAGAACGAACCTATCTGAGAAACTACTTTGTGATGTATGCATTCATCTCGCAGACTTAAACATTTCTTTTCATTCAGCAGTTTGGAAACACTGTTGTTGAAGAATCTGTGAAGTGATATTTGGGAACAGATTTTGGCCTATGGAGAATAAGGAAATACGTTCAAATAGAAACTAGAAAGAAGCTTTCTGAGAAACTTCTTTGTGATGTGTGCATTAATCTCATGGACTTACAACTTTCTTTGGATTCAGCAGTTTGGAAACACTGTTTTTGTCGATGCCGTGAATGGAGATTTTGGAGATCAATGAGGCCAATGGTGAAAAAGTGAATATCCCAAGATAAAAACTATAAGGAAGTTATCTGAGAAACCGGTTTATAATGTGTGTATTTATCTCACAGAGTTAAGCCTATCTTTTCATTCATCAGTTTAAAAACAATGTTTTTGTGGAATCTGTGAAAAGATATTTGGGACTGCTTTGAGGCCTATGGTGAAAAAGGAAATATTTTAGGTAAAAACCAGAAAGAAGCTTTCTGAGAAACTACTTTGTGATGGGCACATTCATCTCACATATTTAAACCATTCTTCTCCTTCAGCAGTTTGAAAACACTGTTTTTTAAAATCTTTGAAGGGGAATTTCTGAACGCTTGAGCCCTAGGAGAAAAATAAAATATCTTGACATAAAATCTAGAAAGAAGCTTTATGAGAAACTCCTTTGTGATGTGTGCATTCATCTCAAAGAGTTAAACCTTTATTGGATTAAACAGTTTGGAAATCTTTTTTCATCCATTCTGCAAAAGGACCTTTCAGAGGTCATGGAAGCCAATGGCAAAAAAGGGAATATATCAGGATAAAAACTAGAAGGACGCTATCTTAGAAAACACTTATTGATGTGTGAATTCATTTCACAGAGGAAAAACTTTCTTCTCGTTCAGCAGTTTGGAAAAATTGTTTTTGTAAAACCTGTGAAGTGATATTTTGAACTGCCTTGAGGTCTATGTTGAAAAAGGAAACATCTTCAGATACAAAGTAGAAAGAATCTTTCTGAGAAACTGCTTTGTGATGTGTCCATTCATCTCACAGATTTAAACATTTATTTAGGTACACCAGTTTGGAAAGAGTGTTAATGTCCATTCTATGAATGAACACTTGGGAACTCTTTGAGGCCAATGGCAAAAAAGCAAATATCCCAGGATAAAAACTAGAAGTTATTTGAGAAACTGCTTTGTTATGTGTGCATTCTCTTCACTGAGTTAAACCTTTCTTTTCATTCAGCAGTTTGGAAACACTTGATATAATCTGTGAAGGTATATTTCGTAGTGCATTGAGGTCTTTTGTGAAAAAGAAACATGATCACATAAAAAGTAGAAAGAATATTCCTGAGAAACTGCTTTGTGATGTGTGCATTCATCTCAGAGAGTTAAACCATTCTTCAGATCCATCAGTTTGGAAACAATGTTTTTGTCCCTTCTGCAAATGAAAATTTCTGAGCTCAAAAAGGCCAATAGCGAAGAATAAAATCTACAAGGATAAAATCTACAAGAGAACTATCTGAGAAACCACTTTGCAACGTGTATATTCACCTGGCAGAGTTAAACCTTTCTTATATTTCAGCAGTTTGGAAACAGTTTCTGTGGAATCTGTCAAGGGATATTTGGGAGTGTATTGAGGTCTATGGTGAAAAAGGAAATATCATATAAAAATTAGAAAGAAGCTTTATGAGAAACTGCTTTGTGCTGTGTGCATTAATCTCACAGAGATATAACTTTCTTTGGATTCAGCAGTTTAGAAACACTGTTTTTGTAGAATCTGTAAAGAGATATTTGGGAGCACCCTGAGGCCTATGGTGAAAAAGGAAACATCTCCAGGTAAAAACTAGAAAGACAGCAGGGCACGGTGGCTCATACCTGTAGTCCAAGCACTTTGGGAGGCCAAAGCAGGTGGATTGTAAGGTCAGGAGATAGATACCATCCTGGCTAACACAGTGAAACACCGTCTCTACTAAAAAACACAAAAAAATCAGCCAGACATGACGGTAGGTGCCTGTAGTCCCAGCTACTCGGGAGGCTGAGGCTGGAGAATGGCATGAACCCCGGAGGCAGAGTTGCAGTGAGTCGAGATTGAGCCACTGCACTCCAGCCTGGGCAACAGAGCGAGACTCCATTTCAAAAAAAAAAAAGAAAAAAAGAAAAAAGGAAAAAGAAAGACAATTTCTGAGAAACTGCTTGGTGATGTATGCATGCATCTCACAGAAATAAAGCTTTCTATGGATTCAACAGTTTGGAAAATCTGTTTTTGTACATTCTGCAAATGGACATTTTGGAGCCCAATGAGGCCAAGGGTGAAAAAGTGAATACCCAAGGATGAAAACTACGAGGAAGCTATCTGAGAAACCAATTTTTAATGTGTGCATTTATGCAGCATAGTTAAACCTTTCTTTTCATTCAGCAATTTGGAAACACTGTTTTTGTGGGAGCTGAGAAAGGATATTTGGGAGTGCTTTGAGGCCTAGGAGAAAAGGAAACTATCCTGACATAAAAACTAGAAAGAATCTATCAGATAAACTGCTTTGTGATGTGTGCCTTCATCTCAAAGTGTTAAACCTTTATTTGGATTCAGCAGTTTGGAAATCCTGTTTTTGTCCATTCTGCAAAAGGACATTTGGGAGGTCATTGAGACCAATGGTGAAAAAGTGAATATATCAGGATAAAAACTAGAAGGATGTTATCTGAGAAACTGCTTTGTGATGTGTGCATTCATCTCGCAGAGTTAAACTTTTTTCTCATTCAGCAGTAGGAAACACTGTTTTTGTAGAACCTGTGAAGTAATATTTTGGAGTGCATTGAGGCCTGTGGTGAAAAAGGAAATATCTTCAGATAAAAAGTAAAAATAAGCTTTCTGAGAAACTGCTTTGTGATGTTTCCATTCGTCTAACAGAGTTAAACCTTTCTTTAGATACAACAGTTTGGAAATACTATTTATGTCCACTCTGCAAATTGACACTTGGGAACTCTTTGAGGTCAATGGCAAAAAAGTGAATATCTCAGGATAAAAACTAGAAGGATGCTTTCTGAGAAACTGCTTTGTGATGTGTGTGTTTATCTCGCAGAGTTAAACTTTTCATTCAGCAGTTTAGAAACACTGTTTTTGTAGAATCTGTGAAGCGACACTTGTTAGCCCATTGACACTTATGGTGAAAAAGGAAACATGCTCATATAAAAAGTAGAAAGAAGCTTTCTGAGAAACTGTTTTGTGATATAAGCATACATCTCAAAGTGTTAAACCATTCCTTTGATTCAGCAGTTTGGAAAGGCAGTTTTTGTCCCTTCTGAGATGGACATTTGGGAACCCACTGAGGCCAATGGTGAAAAAGTGAATATTCTCAGATAAAACCTAGAAGGAAGGTATCTGAGAAACCGCTTTGTGATGTGTGAATTCATCTTGCAGAGTTAAACTTTTTTCTCATTCAGCAGTAGGAAACACTGTTTTTGTAGAACCTGTGAAGTAATATTTTGGAGTGCATTGAGGCCTGTGGTGAAAAAGGAAATATCTTCAGATAAAAAGTAAAAATAAGCTTTCTGAGAAACTGCTTTGTGATGTTTCCATTCGTCTAACAGAGTTAAACCTTTCTTTAGATACAACAGTTTGGAAATACTATTTATGTCCACTCTGCAAATTGACACTTGGGAACTCTTTGAGGTCAATGGCAAAAAAGTGAATATCTCAGGATAAAAACTAGAAGGATGCTTTCTGAGAAACTGCTTTGTGATGTGTGTGTTTATCTCGCAGAGTTAAACTTTTCATTCAGCAGTTTAGAAACACTGTTTTTGTAGAATCTGTGAAGCGACACTTGTTAGCCCATTGACACTTATGGTGAAAAAGGAAACATGCTCATATAAAAAGTAGAAAGAAGCTTTCTGAGAAACTGTTTTGTGATATAAGCATACATCTCACAATATTAAGCCTTTCATTGGACTCAGCAGTTTGGAAACACTGTTTTTGTCCATTCTGCAAGTGGCCATTTGGAAGCTATTTAAGGCTAATAGCAAAGAAGAGAATATTCCAGGGTTAAAGTTAGAAGGAAGCTGTCTGAGTAACAACTTTGTGATGTGTGCATTTACCTTGCAGAGTTAAAGCTTTCTTTCCATTCACGAGTTTGGAAACACTGTTTTTGTGGAATCTGTGAAGGGATATTTGGGAGTTCACTGAGGTCATGATAAAAAGGGAAATATCTTCAAATAAAAGCTAGAAAGAAGCTTTATGAGAAACCGATTTTGATGTCTGCATTCATCTCAGTCTTAAACATTTCTTTGGATTCAGCAGTTTGGAAATACTGCTTTTGTCCATTCTGTGAATGGACATTTGGGAGATCATTGAGGCCAATGGCGAAAAAAGGGAATAACCCAGGATAAACACTAGAAGGAAGTTGTCTCATGAACTCCTTTGTGACGTGTCCATTCGTCTCACAGTGTCAAAACTTTCTCTTCATTCAGCAATTTGGAAACACTGTTTTCACAGAATCTATGATGGGATACTTGTGAGCTTTTCGTGGCCTATGGTGAAAAAGGAAACATCTTCAGGTAAAAATTAGAAAGAAGCTTTCTGAGAAACTGCTCTGTGATGGTTGCATTCATCTCACAGAGGTAATACTTTCTTTGAATTAAGCAAGTTTTAAATACTGTTTATACCCATTCTGCAAAGGGACATTTGGAGCTCATTGAGGCCAATGGTGAAAAATCCCAGGGTAAAAACTAGAAGAAAGTTATGTGAGAAAGCACTATGTGATGTGTGATTTCAATGAACAGAGGTAAACCTTTCCTTTCATTCAGTAGTTTGAAAACACTGTTTTTGTAAAATCTGCACAAGGATATTTGGTAGCACATTGAGCCTTAGGTGAAAAAGTAAATATCTTCAAAAAACTTGAAAGAAGCAATCTGAGAAATTATTCTGTGATGTGTGCATTCATCTTGTAGAGTTAAACTTTGCTTTTCATTCTGCAGTTTGGAAACATTGTTTTTGTAGAATCTGTGAAGAGATATTAGAGAGCACCTAGGTTCCTATGGTGAAAAATGAAACATATTCACATAAAGAATAGAAAGAGGCTTTCTGGGGAACTGCTTGGTGATGGGTGCATTCATCTCAAAGAGTTAAACATTTGTTTGCATTCAGCAGTTTGGAAATTCTGTTTTTCTCCATTCTGCAAATGTACATTTCAAACTCATTGAGGCCAATGTTGAAAAAGGGAATGTATCAGGATAAAAACTAGAAGGAAGCTATCTGAGAAAACACTTTGTGATGCATGCATTCATCTCGCAGATTTAAATCTTTCTTCCCACTCAGCAGTTTGGAAACCATGTTTTGTAGAATCTAAAAAGTGATATTTGGGAGTGCATTCAGGTCTATGGTAAAAAAAAAAAAAAAGTAAATATCTTCAAATAAAAACTAGGAAGAAGCTTTTATTTTTTTGTTTTGTTTTGTTTTTTTGTTTTTTTGTTTTTTTTGTTTTTTTTTAAATTTATTTATTATTATTATACTTTAAGTTGTAGGGTACATGTGCATAACGTGCAGGTTTGTTACATATGTATACTTGTGCCATGTTGCTGTGCTGCACCCATCAACTCATCCTTTACATCAGGTATAACTCCCAATGCAATCCCTCCCCCCTCCCCCCTCCCCCCTCCCCATGATAGGCCCCGGTGTGTGATGTTCCCCTTCCCGAGTCCAAGTGATCTCATTGTTCAGTTCCCACCTATGAGTGAGAACATGCGGTGTTTGGTTTTCTGTTCTTGTGATAGTTTGCTAAGAATGATGGTTTCCAGCTGCATCCATGTCCCTACAAAGGACACAAACTCATCCTTTTTTATGGCTGCATAGTATTCCATGGTGTATATGTGCCACATTTTCTTAATCCAGTCTGTCACTGATGGACATTTGGGTTGATTCCAAGTCTTTGCTATTGTGAATAGTGCTGCAATAAACATACGTGTGCATGTGTCTTTATAGCAGCATAATTTATAATCCTTTGGTTATATACCCAGTAATGGGATGGCTGGGTCATATGGTACATCTAGTTCTAGATCCTTGAGGAATCGCCATACTGTTTTCCATAATGGTTGAACTAGTTTACAATCCCACCAACAGTGTAAAAGTGTTCCTATTTCTCCACATCCTCTCCAGCACCTGTTGTTTCCTGACTTTTTAATGATCGCCATTCTAACTGGTGTGAGATGGTATCTCATTGTGGTTTTGATTTGCATTTCTCTGATGGCCAGTGATGATGAGCATTTTTTCATGTGTCCGTTGGCTGCATCAATGTCTTCTTTTGAGAAATGTCTGTTCATATCCTTTGCCCACTTTTTGATGGGGTTGTTTGTTTTTTTCTTGTAAATTTGTTTGAGTTCTTTGTAGGTTCTGGATATTAGCCCTTTGTCAGATGAGTAGATTGCAAAAATTTTCTCCCATTCTTTAGGTTGCCTGTTCACTCTGATGGTAGTTTCTTTTGCTGTGCAGAAGCTCTTTAGTTTAATGAGATCCCATTTGTCAATTTTGGCTTTTGCTGCCGTTGCTTTTGGTGTTTTAGACATGCAGTCTTTGCCCATGCCTATGTCCTGAATGGTACTACCTAGGTTTTCCTCTAGGATTTTTATGGTATTAGGTCTAACATTTAAGTCTCTAATCCATCTCGAATTAATTTTCGTATAAGGAGTAAGGAAAGGATCCAGTTTCAGCTTTCTACTTATGGCTAGCCAATTTTCCCAGCACCATTTATTAAATAGGGAATCCTTTCCCCATTTCTTGTTTCTCTCAGGTTTGTCAAAGATCAGATGGCTGTAGATGTGTGGTATTATTTCTGAGGACTCTGTACTGTTCCATTGGTCTATATCTCTGTTTTGGTACCAGTACCATGCTGTTTTGGTTACTGTAGCCTTGTAGTATAGTTTGAAGTCAGGTAACGTGATGCCTCCAGCTTTGTTCTTTTGACTTAGGATTGTCTTGGAGATGCGGGCTCTTTTTTGGTTCCATATGAACTTTAAAGCAGTTTTTTCCAATTCTGTGAAGAAGCTCATTGGTAGCTTGATGGGGATGGCATTGAATCTATAAATTACCTTGGGCAGTATGGCCATTTTCACGATATTGATTCTTCCTATCCATGAGCATGGTATGTTCTTCCATTTGTTTGTGTCCTCTTTTATTTCACTGAGCAGTGGTTTGTAGTTCTCCTTGAATAGATCCTTTACATCCCTTGTAAGTTGGATTCCTAGGTATTTTATTCTCTTTGAAGCAATTGTGAATGGAAGTTCATTCCTGATTTTGCTCTCTGTTTGACTGTCACTGGTGTATAAGAATGCTTGTGATTTTTGCACATTAATTGTGTCCTGAGACTTTGCTGAAGTTGCTTATCAGCTTAAGGAGATTTTGGGCTGAGACAATGGGGTTTTCTAAATATACAATCATTAGAAATTCTTTGTGATGTGTACATTCATCTCAAAGAGATAAACCTGTCTTTTGATTCAGGAGTTTAGAAAATCTGTTTTTGTCCATTCACAGAATGGACATTTATGAGCTCATTGAGGCCAATAGTGAAAAAGGGAATATCCCAGGTTAAACACTAGAAGGAAGCTATTTGAGAAACGGCTTTGTGATGTTTGCATTCATTTCACAGATGTAAACGTTTCTTTCCATTCATCAGTTTGGAAACACTGTTTTTCCTGAATCTGCGAAAGCATATTTGGGAGTGTATTAAGGCGAAAAAGGAAACATCTTCAGATAAAAACTGCAAAAAACCTTTCTGAAGAACTGCTTTGTAATGTGTTCATTCATTGCACTGAGTTAAACCTTTCTTTGGGTTCAACAGTTTGGAAACCCTTTTTGTGTCCATTTTGCGAATGGATATGTCAGAGTTCATTACAGCAAATGGTGAAGAAGGGTATATATCAGGATAAAAACTAGAAGGAAGTTGTCTCAGAAACCAATTTGTGATGTGATCATTCACTCCACAGAATTAAACCTGTATTCTCAATCAGTAATTTGGAAACACTTTTGTAGAACACGCAAAGTGATGTTTCAGAGTGCATTGAGGTCTATGGTGAAAAACGAAACATCATCAGATAAAAATTCGAAGGAAGCATTCTGAGAAACTGTTTTGTGATGTGTCCATTCAATTCACAGAGTTAAACTTCTCTTTGGATGTAGCAGTTTGGAAACACTGTTTATGTCAATTCTGCGGATGGACATTTCGGAGCTCTTTGAGGCCAATGGTGAAAAAACAAATATAAAAAGGATAAAAACTAGAAGGAAGCTATGTTAGAAACCAATTTGTGATGTGTCCATTCATCTCACAGAGGCAAATATTTATTTTCATTCAGCAGTTTGGAAACACTGTTTTTGTGAAATCTGTGAAGCCATATTTGGGGGTACTTTGATGACTAGGGTGAAAAATGTAAAATCTTCACATAGAAAGTAGAAAGAAGCTTTCTGAGAAATTACTTTGTGTTGTGTCCATTCATTCCACAGAGTTAAACCACTCTTTGGATTCAGCAGATTGGAAACAGTATCATGGTCCATTCTGTGAAAGGACATTTTGAGGTCATTGAGGCCAATGGCAAAAAAGGGAATATTCCATTATAAAAACTAGAAGGAAGCTATCGTAGAAACCAGTTTGTGATACGTGCATTCATCTCACAGAGACAAATATTTGTTTTCATTCAGCAGTTTGAAAACACTGTTTTTGTGTAATCTGTGTAGGGATATTTCGTAGTGCATTGAGGCCTATGGTGATAAAAGAAACATCTTCAGACAAAAAATAGGAAAAAAAACTTTCTGAGAAACTGCTTTGTGATGTGTGCATTCATCTCAATGAGTTAAACCTTTCTTTTGATTCAACAGTTTGGAAACACTGTTTTTGTCCATTCTGCAAATGGACATTTGTGACCTCATTAAGACAATAGTGAAGAAGGGAATATCCCAGGATAAAAAGTAGAAGGGAGCTATCTGAGAAAACCATTTTGTGATGTGTGCATTCATCTGGCAGAGTTAAACCTTTCTTTTCATTTAGAAGTTTTGAAACACTGTTTTTGTGGTATCTGGGAAGGGATATTTGAGAGTGCTTTGAGGTCTATGGTAAAAAGGAAATATGTTTAAATAAAAACTAGAAGGAAGCTTTATGAGAAACTGCTTTGTGATGTGTGCATTCATCTCACAGGGTTAACTTTTATTTGGATTCAGTAGTTTCTAAACACTGTTTTTGTAGCATCTGCGAAGGGATACTTAAGAGTGCTTTTAGGCCTTTGGTGAAAGAGGAAACCTCTTAACAAATAAAAAAACAAAAGAAGCTTTCTGAGAAACTGCTTTGTGATGTGTGCATTCATCTCACAGAAATATAACTTTCTTTGTATACAGCAGTTTGGAAACATCGTTTTTGTCCATTTTCCGAATGTACATTTGTTAGTTCATTGAGGCCACTGGAGAAAAAGGGAGTATCCAATGAAAAAAACTAGAAGGAAACTATCTGAGGAACTGCTTTATGATATGTGCATTCATCTCATGGAGTTAAACATATTTTTTCATTCTGAAGTGCATGGAGGCCTATGGTGAAAAAGGAAACATCTCCAGATAAAAAGTAGAAAGAAGCTTTCTGAGAAACTGCGTTTTCATTTGTCATATGTGCATTCATCTCACAGAGTTAAATCTTTCTTTTTATTCAGTAGTTTGGAAGTAAAGATTTTATAGAATCTGCCAAGGGATATTTAGGAGTGTATTTATACCTATGGTGAAAAAAGAAACTGAAAGGAACTGGGCACATTCCTCAGCCCCAAGCTCAAAACTCCTTGAGCCTAGTACGACCTTGGGCACATTCCTCAGCCCCGAGCTCAAAACTCCCTGAGCCCAGTATAAACACCACCTGGAAAGCCACTGATAAGGAGACAGCCGTTCAAGGTTACTGAGAGCACGGGAACCAAAAGAATTTCTTTGTTCCCCTGTAATTTTCGGGCTATAAAAAGCAAACGCTCACATTACTCGGGGCCCTCTCTTGTATGCTGTAGAATGGAGGGACCAGGTTCGAACTTGTAATAAAGATCCTTGCCATTTGGCTTTGACGCTGGACTCTGGTGGTCTTCTTTGGGGAACAAACGGTCTGGGCATAACATCTGGGGGCCCGTCCGGGATTCCACAAGCCCACCAGACCCCTGGTCAACGGATCTGCTAAGATCGATCTACTGATAGGTGAGCTGGCTCGTCTCCGTTTGTCTGTCTGTGTCTGTATGTCTGTTCTGAATCTGAATCTGTGGACTCGCGAGGTCTGTAACTGAAGCAGGCACAGTCCTGGTGGACGCGCTATAGGACAGCCAGTGGAGACCGGTGGGAGACGTCCCCTGGCTCTCTTCTGATTTAAATTGCGATCGGTCTGAATTGCCCGGTCCCGGGTGCGCTGCGATCCGGGCAACAGCTGACTCTGAATTGCCCCGGTCCCCGGGTGCGCGCCTGCGTGTGTTCTGAATTGCCCCGGTCCCCGGGTGCGCGCCTGCGTGTGGTCTGAATTGCCCCAGTCCCTGGGCTCCCGGCACCGCGCGCGCTCCCAGCCTCGTACCCGGGCTTCCGGCGCCGCGCTTCCGGCCCCGGTCCCCGGGCTTCGGCGCCTTCCGGCCAGTCCCCGGCTTCAGCGCCGCGCGCCGGTCCCCAAGTTCCCGGCTTCCAGCGCGGATTTCCTTTACAAGAATTCTTACCCACATTCCTTTACAGAAAGAGACTACAAATCATTACAGGATGGGTAATACACAGAGCACTCCTCTATCTCTCCTCACAAATAATTTTAAAGAAGTTAGAGCAAGGGGCCATGATCTTGGTATGGAAATCAGGAAAGGAAAGCTAATTACTCTGTGTCACTCCGAATGGCCTGCCTTTGATGTAGGGTGGCCACCCGAAGGGACCTTCCAACTTGCTGTCATCACTAGGGTAAAGTCCAAGATTTTTCTACCTGGGCGTGTGGGCCACTTAGATCAAATACCATATATCCTCACATGGCAGGACCTTGTTGAAAACCCGCCTCATTGGCTGTCCTCTTTCCAATTAGCCTCTGAACCCTGTAAGGCACTGGTTGCTCGACCACTAAAATCCAAGCAACCAACTGCCCCCCCAATCCTGTTCTGCCTGACAGCGGGGACCCACTGCTCGCAGAACCCCCTCCGTACGTGGACGCACCCGGACCCGCCCCCCGGGCTCAGCCGTGGGAGGGAACAGGTGGACAGGAGGCAACTGACGCACCCGGACCCGCTGAAAGAGAAAGTAACTTTGAAGGGCCGGCGGGGCGGACGCGAGGGCGCACTTCGCGGACTAGCCCCCCTCAGCCGCCTGACTCCACGGTGGCTTTACCCCTTCGGGAAATAGGACCCCCAGATGACACAGGAATCCCCAGGCTCCAATACTGGCCATTCTCCACCAGTGATCTGTATAACTGGAAGACTCAGAATGCTCGGTTTTCAGACAACCCCAAAGATTTGCTGGCTTTACTGGATAGTGTCATGTTCACCCACCAGCCCACTTGGGATGATTGTCAGCAGCTCCTCCGAATCTTGTTTACCACGGAAGAGCGAGAAAGAATACAGGTAGAAGCTAGAAAGCTGGTCCCGGGGGATGACGGGCAACCGACTGCCAACCCCGACCTCATAAACGCGACCTTTCCTCTGACCAGGCCGGCATGGGACTACAACACGGCAGAAGGTAGGGGACGGCTACGCCTTTATCGCCAGACTCTAATGGCAGGTCTACTTTCAGCTGCTCGAAATCCCACTAATTTTGCTAAAGTATATTATATTTTGCAGGGAAAGACAGAGAGCCCAGTTACCTACTTAGAAAGATTAATGGAAGCTTTTAGACAGTACACCCCCATAGATCCAGAGGCTCCAGGAAGTCAGGCAGCTGTTGTAATGTCTTTCGTAAATCAGGCAGCCTCAGATATTAAAAGAAAACTCCAGAAATTAGAAGACTTGGAAGGAAAGCAGATTCAGGACCTCCTTCAGATAGCCCAGCGGGTTTACAATAACAGAGATACTCCAGAAGAAAGGCATTTTAAAGCCACTGAAAAAATGACCAAGGTCCTGGCAGCAGCGGTACAGAAAGAGCATCCACAGCCAGAGTACACCCAACCTAGGCAACCCCCAGGCATGATAAACTGAAAAAGATCAATGTGCCTACTGCAAAGAGCTGGACACTGGGTAAGAGACTGCCCCAAAAAGAAACAACGAGGACAGGGACCCCCTAGGTCTACACCCGTACTAGTCACTCAAGATGAAGACTAGGGATGACGGGGTTCGGATCCCCTCCCCGAACCTAGGGTAACTTTGCAAGTGGAGGGGTCCCCAGTCCAGTTCTTGGTCGATACGGGAGCACAGCACTCAGTCTTAGTTAGAACTAATGGGAAATTATCCTCCAAGTCCTCGTGGGTACAAGGGCCACAGGAGTTAAGAAATACCCATGGACAACACAAAGAACAGTAAACCTCGGGGCCAAAATGTAACCCACTCTTTCCTGGTCATTCCTGAGAGCCCCTGTCCCTATTGGGAGAGACCTGCTAACCAAAATGGGAGCACAGATCCATTTCCTCCTGAGGGGCCCATCGTGACCAACTCCCACAATCAGCCCGTGTCCGTCCTGACTATAACCCTAGAGGATGAGTACCGGCTCCACCAGGAGCAAGCGCCCTGACCAGGACATAGCAACCTGGCTCAATATCCAGAAGCTTGGGCGGAAACGGGGCTTAGGTCTAGCAAAACACCCCCTGCCTTATTTGTTGAACTTAAGCCTGGGGCAGACCCCGTGCAGGCACGCCAATACCCGATGCCCCTAGAGGCCAAGAAAGGAATTGCCCCACATCCGCTGCCTTGACCAAGGGGTCCTTCGCCCATGGCACTCACCCTGGAATACTCCATTTTTGCCAGTACGAAAACCTAATAGTGGAGAATACAGACCTGTACAAGACTTACGAGAAGTCACTAAGAGGGTTGTGGACATACAGCCAACTGTGCCTAACCCATATACCCTCCTGAGTACCTTAAACCCTAAACATCAATGGTACACTGTTTTAGATTTGAAAGATTCTTTCTTCAGTCTGCCCTTAGCCCCTCAGAGCCAGAAGCTCTACGCATTCGAGTGGAATGACCCTGATAGGGGCATAAGTGGCCAACGGACATGGACCAGACTGCCAACCCTGACCTCATAAATGCGACCTTTCTCTGACCAGGCCGGCGTGGGACTACAACACGGCAGAAGGTAGGGGAGCTACGCCTTTATCGCCAGACTCTAATGGCAGGTCTCCGGGCAGCTGCTCGCAAGCCCACTAATTTGGCTAAAGTATATTCTATTTTGCAGGAAAAGACAGAGAGCCCAGCTACCTACTTAGAAAGATTAATGGAAGCTTTTAGACAGTACACCCCCATAGATCCAGAGGCTCCAGGAAGTCAGGCAGCTGTTGTAATGTCTTTCGTAAATCAGGCAGCCCCAGATATTAAAAGAAAACTCCAAAAATTAGAAGACTTGGAAGGAAAGCAGATTCAGGACCTTCTTCAGATAGCCCAGCGGGTTTACAATAACAGAGATACTCCAGAAGAAAGGCATTTTAAGGCCACTGAAAAAATGACCAAGGTCCTGGCAGCAGCGGTACAGAGAGAACATCCACAGCCAGAGTACACCCAACCTAGGCGACCCCCCAGGCATGACAATCTGAAAAAAGACCAATGTGCCTACTGCAAAGAGGCTGGACACTGGGTAAGAGACTGCCCCAAAAAGAAACAACGAGGACAGGGACCCCCTAGGTCTACACCCGTACTAGTCACTCAAGATGAAGACTAGGGAAGACGGGGTTCGGATCCCCTCCCCGAACCTAGGGTAACTTTGCAAGTGGAGGGGTCCCCAGTCCAGTTCTTGGTCGATACGGGAGCACAGCACTCAGTCTTAGTTAAAACTAATGGAAAATTATCTTCCAAGTCCTCGTGGGTACAAGGAGTTAAGAAATACCCATGGACAACACAAAGAACAGTAAACCTCGGGGCCAAGAATGTAACCCACTCTTTCCTGGTCATTCCTGAGAGCCCCGTCCCCTATTGGGGAGAGACCTGCTAACCAAAATGGGAGCACAGATCCATTTCCTCCCTGAGGGGCCCATCGTGACCAACTCCCACAATCAGCCCGTGTCCGTCCTGACTATAACGCTAGAGGATGAGTACCGGCTCCACCAGGAGCAAGCGGCCCCTGACCAAGACATAGCAACCTGGCTCCAGCAATATCCAGAAGCTTGGAAACGGGGCTTAGGTCTAGCAAAACACCGTCCTTCCTTATTTTTTGAACTTAAGCCTGGGACAGACCCCATGCGGGTATGCCAATACCCGATTCCCCTAGAGGACAAGAAAGGAATTGCCCAGCATATCCACCGGCTCATTGACCTAGTTGTCCTTCGCCCATGTCACTCACCCTGGAATACTCCATTGTTGCCAGTACGAAAACCTAATAGTGGAGAATACAGACCTGTACAAGACTTAAGAGAAGTCAATAAGAGGGTTGTGGACATACATCCAACTGTGCCTAACCCATATACCCTCCTGAGTACCTTAAACCCTAAACATCAATGGTACACTGTTTTAGATTTGAAAGATGCTTTCTTCAGTCTGCCCTTAGCCCCTCAGAGCCAGAAGCTCTTCGCCTTCGAGTGGAATGACCCTGATAGGGGCATAAGTGGCCAACTGACATGGACCAGACTGCCGCAAGGATTCAAAAACTCTCCTACCCTGTTCGATGAAGCCCTCCATGAAGACCTGGGTGAGTACCGACGCAAACACCCTGAAATAACCTTACTACAGTATGTTGATGACCTCCTAATTGCTGCTGAGACCCAAGAAGCTTGCATCCAAGGGACCAGAGGTCTCTTACAAGCTCTGGGAAATCTAGGCTACCGAGCCTCGGCAAAGAAAGCTCAAATCTGTAAGCCAGAGGTGACATATCTGGGGTACTTGCTTAAAGAAGGGCAGCGCTGGTTAACAGATGCCCGGAAACAAACTGTTCTGCAGATCCCCAGGCCGCAATCCACCCGACAAGTAAGGGAATTCCTGGGGTCAGCGGGGTTTTGCAGACTATGGATACTTGGGTTCGCAGAACTGGCTAAACCCTTATATCAGGCAACACGGGGGCAGCAGCCATTTAGGTGGACAGACGAAGCCGAGTCGGCTTTCCAACAGATTAAAACCGCCCTACTCTCCGCACCTGCACTGGGACTACCTGATGTTACCAAGCCCTTCCACTTATATGTAGATGAGAATAAGGGTATCGCCAAGGCAGTAATAACTCAGAACTTAGGCCCCTGGCGGAGGCCAGTTGCCTACCTGTCAAAGAAGTTAGACCCAGTGGCTGCCGGGTGGCCCCCTTGTCTCCGAATGATTGCAGCCACGGCTCTGATGGTGCAAGATGCTGATAAACTGGTCATGGGACAGGAATTGCGGTCGTTACTCCACATCGAAGGTGTACTCAAACAGCCACCTAATCGATGGATGAGTAACGCCCGGCTCACCCACTACCAAGGACTGCTACTAAATCCTCTCAGGATAACCTTCCTGCCCCCAACGACCTTAAACCCTGCCTCGTTGCTGCCCAACCCGGACCTAGACGCCCCACTCCACGACTGCACCGAGATACTAGCTCAGGTGCACGGAGTTCGAGAAGACCTGCAAGACCGCCCACTTCCTGACGCCGACCTCGTCTGGTTCACTGATGGGAGCAGCTTCATACATCAAGGCCAGAGGTACGCTGGAGCGGCAGTAACTTCAGAGACTGAGGTAATCGGTGCAGAACCCCTGCCCCCTGGGACATCGACCCAAAAGGCCGAACTGATAGCGCTCACCCAAGCTCTTACCTTAGGGGTGGAAAAAAAGCTGACGGTATATACAGACAGCCGATATGCTTTTGCAACGGCGCATATACATGGGGCCATTTACAGGGAGCGAGGGTTGCTGACGGCTGAAGGAAAAGAGATAAAAAACAAGCAAGAGATCCTAGCCCTGCTAACAGCCCTGTGGAGGCCAGAAAAGTTAGCCATTGTGCATTGCCCAGGGCATCAGAAACTAACTACTCCAACTGCTCAAGGCAACTTTCTGGCAGACCAAACTGCAAGAAAGGTGGCAAAGGCTCCCAGCCAACTCCTTGCACTCCAGCTCCCTGACCCGGGCCCCCGGGACTTGCCATATTCCCCTGAATATTCAGAACAAGATCTCCAGTGGATTGACAAGCTTCCCCTGAAACAGACCCAGAATGGGTGGTGGACTGATACTAATGACCAAACCATCCTACCAGAAAAATTAGGACAACAAGTATTAGAACACATCCACCGAACCACCCACTTAGGTGCTCGGCAGATGATAGACCTGATCAGACGCTCTAAGCTCAGATTCAGACATACAGCCGAGATGGCCAGCAACATTGTGACTAGTTGCAAAGTCTGCCAGCTTAACAACGCCTACCCCCAATCCCAGGCTACAACAGGAACAAGGCTCAGGGGAACCAGGCCTGGTATCTACTGGGAAGTAGATTTTACTGAGATAAAGCCAGGAAAATACGGGTATCGGTACTTACTTGTCTTTGTAGATACTTTTTCAGGATGGACTGAAGCATTCCCCACCAAAAGAGAAACTGCTCAGGTTGTAGCAAAGAAAATCCTGGAAGATATCCTCCCTAGGTATGGCTTCCCCGTCCAGATAGGGTCAGATAATGGGCCGGCCTTCGTCGCTAAGGTAAGTCAGGATTTGGCTTCCATCCTTGGGGCAAATTGGAAACTACATTGCGCTTACAGGCCCCAGAGTTCAGGACAGGTAGAGAGAATGAATCGGACCTTAAAAGAGACCTTAACTAAATTAACTATGGAGACTGGCACTAATTGGGTAGTCCTTCTCCCCTACGCTCTGTTCCGGGCCCGTAATATCCCTTACAGACTAGGCCTTACCCCTTATGAAATTATGTATGGCAGACCCCCACCCTTAGTTCCCAGCCTAAAAGATGATCTGCTCAAGTCTGAAACAGAAAATGTTTCTGAACTCTTATTTTCCCTACAAGCCTTGCAGAAAATTCATCAAGAAATCTGGCCCAAGCTGAAAGAACTATACGAGACTGGTCCCATGACACCCCATCCGTACCAGCCAGGAGATTGGGTCCTAGTCAAGCGACACCGACAAGAGACCCTAGAACCCAGGTGGAAAGGACCACTCCAAGTACTCCTAACCACACCCACCGCCCTGAAAGTAGAAGGCATCGCGTCGTGGATCCACTACACTCACGTCAAGCCGGTAGACCCAACCTCCGACCTTCTGGGACCAATCACGGTGGTGGCAGAAGCACCGGACACGTGGACTGTGGACAGAGCTAAGAACAACCCCTTAAAACTCATCCTGCGCCGGCAGCATAGCTCGCTGTAAACATGCAGTTAAGTAGTTTAACCATAACGTTAGCCGCCCTAGTGGCCGCGGGAGAAATCACAAAACCAGCTCTTAATCCCTTTGTCTGGAGATTCTGGCTTTATGAAAACCAAACCCACCCTGGACAACCTCATAAGCCTGGGAAATTATTGGCCATTGCTGATTGCCCCTCCTCAGAGTGCAACAGTCCAATTCTACTAAATTTTACTGGTTTTCAAATAGCCAAACCTAAGACACCAATAATATGCTTTGAGTTTGATCAGACTAAATACAATTGTAAACGCTATTGGCGGCACCAAAATGCCGGCTGTCCTTATAACTATTGTAACATCCATAGACCCCGTTATTGGGGAGAGAAAAAACAGTTAGACCCTAAGTGGCCCTTCCATCGTAGACGGGATGAAGACTTTTCATATACATGGATAGTTAGAGACCCCTGGAACTCCCGCTGGACCACGCCTCAACATGGGGCTGTATACTACTCCCCCTCCTCCACATGGCCTAGCAGTCACCTCTATCTGTGGCGAGGCCTAGTACAAGTACTGCCCCTGGTCCACGGGAATATCCAACGACAAGAGAACAGACTAACACAAGACTTACGTCCTTTCTCCTGGTTAAAGTTATTACAAGAAGGACTAGAACTTGCTAACCTTACAGGACTTCACAGCCTGTCTGGCTGCTTTCTTTGTGCCACTCTAGGACGTCCACCGCTAACCGCTGTCCCTCTGCCATGGGGATCCTCTACCTTAGCCCAAGCTAACAACCTCCGAAATCTCTCATATGCTCCTATCCTAGACGTGCCCCTATACCTAAATCCCAATCAAGAGAAGTTTCCCTACTGTTTCTCAGGAACCAATACCAGCCTCTGCAGCATCACTGCAATGCCCCCAAATATCACCCTGAAGGCTCCGCCAGGCATATTCTTCTGGTGTAATGGAACATTATCTAAAAACCTACCTAGTCCCTCTGTTACCAACCTACTGTGTCTTCCTGTCACATTAGTTCCCCGGTTGACTCTACTAACTGCTGGCGAGTTCCTAGGGTACACCGGTAACTGGACTAGTACCGCTATTCACTCAGTCCCTAGACCAAGACCTGCATGAGCCATATTTCTCCCCCTCATTGCAGGAATCTCTCTCACCGCATCCTTCATGGCGGCTGGACTGGCAGGGGGAGCCCTAGGTCACACCCTCATAGAAAGCAACAGGTTATACCAACAATTTGCCGTTGCTATGGAGGAGTCGGCTGAGTCCCTTGACTCCCTTCAGCGGCAACTCACGTCCCTAGCTCAGGTAACCTTGCAGAACCGGAGGGCCCTAGACCTACTCACTGCAGAAAAAGGTGGTACATGTATATTTCTAAAAGAAGACTGTTGTTTCTACATAAATGAATCAGGGCTTGTAGAGGACCGGGTCCAACAATTACACAAATTAAGCGCAGAAGTAAAAACATGGCAGTTTGCTTCAGCTGCAGACCAATGGTGGAATTCCTCTATGTTTTCTCTATTAGCCCCCTTCCTTGGACCCCTGCTAAGTCTACTATTTCTACTTACCATAGGACCTTGTGTTGTTAACAGAATTTTACGATTTATTAGAGAAAAATTTGACACCGTACAACTCATGGTCCTCAGAGCCCAATACCAACCTGTAAATGCTGAAGCAGAATCAGACTTATAAGACCCAAGATTGGCTCTAGAGATACCTGAAAAAAAAGGGGGGGAATGAAAGGAACTGGGCACATTCCTCAGCCCCGAACTCAAATCTCCTTGAGCCTAGTACGACCTTGGGCACATTCCTCAGCCCCGAGCTCAAAACTCCCTGAGCCCAGTATAAACACCACCTGGAAAGCCTCTGATAAGGAGACAGCTGTTCAAGGTTACTGAGAGCGCGGGAACCAAAAGAATTTCTTTGTTCCCCTGTAATTTTCGGGCTATAAAAACCAAACGCTCACATTACTCGGGGCCCTCTCTTGTATGCTGTAGAATGGAGGGACCAGGTTCGAACTTGTAATAAAGATCCTTGCCGTTTGGCTTTGACGCTGGACTCTGGTGGTCTTCTTTGGGGAACAAACGGTCTGGGCATAACAAAACATATTCACATAAAAACTACAAGAAGCTTTCTGAGAAACTGCTTTGTGATGTATGCCTTCATCTCACAAAGCTAAACCTTTCTCTGAATTCAGCAGGTTCTAAACACTGTATTTGTAGCATCTGTGAAGGGATATTTGAGAGTGTTTTTAGGATTATGTTGAAAAAGGACACATCTTCAGATAAAAACTAGAAAGAATCTTTCTGAGAAACTACATTTTGATGTTTCCATTCATCTCACAGAATTATATTTTTCTTTGGATTCAGTAGTTTGGAAACACTGTTTTCGTCCACTCTACGAAGGGACAATTGTAACCTCATCAAAGCCAATGGTGAAAAAGGGAATATCCAATATAAAAACTAGAAGGATTCTATCTTTGAAACCATTTTGTGATGTGTGCACTCATCTGACAAAGTTAAACCATATTCTCATTCAGCAGTTTGGAAATACTGTTTTTGTAGAATCTGGAAGGAATATTTGGGGATGTATTGAGGCCTGTGGGGAAAAAGGAAACATCTTCAGGTAAAAAGAAGAAAGAAATTTTCTGAAAAACTGCTTTGTTATGTGTGCATTCATCTCACAGAGTTAAACATTTCCCTGGATTCAGAAGTTTTGAAACACTGTTCGTGTTCATTCTGTGTATGGATATTTTTGAGCTCATTGAGGCCAAAGGTGAGAAACCGAATATCCCAGGATAATAACTACAAGGAAGCTATGTGATAAACCACTTTGTGATGTCTGCATTCACCTCAGAGCTAAATCTTTCTTTTCATTCAACAGTGTGGAAACACTGCTTTTGTTGAATCTGCAAAGTGATGTTTGGGAGTACATTCAGGCCTATAGTGAAAAAGGAAACATATTCAGATAAAAACTATAAAGAAACATTCTGAGAGGTTGCTTTGTGATGTGTGCGTTCATCACACATAGTTAAACCTTTGCTTGCATTCAGCAGTTTGGAAACACTGCTTTTGTCCATTCTGCGAATGGACATTTTGGATCCCATTGAGGCCAACAGTGAAAAAGCAAATATCCCAGGATAAAAACTGGAAGGATGCTATCTAAGAAACCGCTTTGTGATATATGCACTCATCTCGCAGAGTTACACCTTCCTTTTCATTCAACTGTTTGGAAACACTGTTTTTGTAGAACCTGAGAAGGATATATTGAGGTCTATGGTGAAAAAGGAAACGTCTTCAGAAAAAAACTAGAAAGAATACTTTTGAGAAACTGCTTTGTGATATGTGAATTCATTTCACACAGTTAAAGATGTGTTTGGATTCAGCAGTTTTGAAACACTGTTTTTGTCCATTCTACCAATAGACATTTGGGAGCTCAGTGAGGTGAAAAGTGAAAAAGTAAATTTCCCAGGATAAAAACTAGAAGGAAGCTATCTGAGAAACCACTTTGTGATGTGTGCATTCATCTTGCAGAGTTAAAGCATCTTTCCATTCAACAGTTTGGAAACACTATTTTTGTAGAATCTGCAAAGGGATATTTGGGAGCCAATTGATTCCTATGGTGAAAAAGGAAACATCTTCATATAAAAACTGGAAAGAAGCTTTATGAGAAACTGCTTTGTGATATGTGCATTCATCTCACAGAGTTTAACCTTTCTTTGGATTCAGCAATTTGGAAACACTGTTTTTGTCCATTCTCCTAATGGACATTGTGGAACTCATTGAGGCCAATGGTGAAAAAGGGAATACCCCAGGATAAATAATAGAAGGAGGCTATCTGAGAAACCCATTTTTGATGTGTTCATTCATCTCACAGAGTTAAAACTTTGTTTTCCTTCAGGAATTTGGAAACATTGTTATTGTAGAATCTGCCAATGGATATTGCGGAGTGTATTGAGGAAACATCTTAAGGTGAAAAGTAGAAAGAAGTTTTCTGAGAAACTGCTTTGTGATGTGTCCATTCATCTCACAGAGTTAAATCTTTCTTTGGATATTGCAGTTTAGAAACACTGCTTGTGTCCACTCTGTCAATGGACATTTGGGAGCTCCGACCAGTGACAAAACAGTGAATATCTAAGGAAAAATACTAGTAGGAAGCTGAGAAACTGCACTGTGATGTGTGCATCAATGTCACAGAGATAAACATTTCTTTTCATTTGGCAGTTTGAAAACACTGTTTTTGTAGAATCTGCAAAGGGATATTTGGGAGCGCATTGAGGCATATGGTGAAAAAGGAATAGCTAAACCTTTATCTAGATATAGTTAAACCTTTCTCTGGATATAGCTGTTTGGAAAGACAGTACATGTCCATTCTGTGAATGGACATTTGGGAGCTCTTTGATGGCAACTGCGGAAAAGCGAATATCCCAGGATAAAAACTAGAAGGAAGCTACTTGAGAAACCTCTTTTTGATGTGTGCATTAATCAAACAGAGATAAAAATTTATTTTCATTTAGCCATTTGGAAACACTGTTTTTGTATAATCTTCAAAGGGTTATTTTGTAGCACATAGAGGCCTATGGTGAAAAACAAAAGATCTTCAGAAATAAAAGTAGAAAGAAGCTGTCTGAGAAATTGCACTGTTATATGTGCATTCATCTCACAGAGTTAAACATTTCTTTTGATTCAGCAGTTTGGAAACACTGTTTTTGTAGAATCTGCCAAGGGATATTTGGGAGTGCTTTGAGGCCTGTGGTGAAAAACAAAACATCTACAGATAGAAAGTATAAATGAGCTATCTGAGAAATTGTTTTGTGATATGTCCATTCATCTCACAGTTAAACCATTCTTTGGATTCAGCAATTTGGAAACACTGTTTATGTCCATTGTGTGAATGGACAATTGGAGGTCATTGAGGCCAATGACGAAAAAAGAAATATCTCAGGATAAAAATTAGAAGGAAGCTATCTGAGAAACTGCTTTGCGATGTGTGCATTCAACTAGCACAGTTAGAACTTTGTTTTCATTTAGCAGTTTTGAAATACCATTTTTGTAGAACCTGAGAATGGATATTTTAGAGTGCATTGAGGCCTATTTTAAAAATTAAATATCTTCAATTAAAAACTAAAAATAACGTTATGAGAAGCTGCTTTGTGATGTCTGCATTCATCTCACAGAGTTAAATCTTTTTTTGGATTCAGCAATTTGGAAACACTGCTTATGTCCATTCTGGGAATGGACATTTGGGAACTTATTAAGGCCAGTAGCGAATAAGCGAATATCCCAGGATGAACAGTTGAAGGAACCTATCTGATAAATCGCTTTATGATGTATCCATTTATCTCAGGGAGTTAAACCTTTATTTTCATTCTGTAATTCGGAAACACTGTTTTCCCAGTATCTGCAAAGGGATATTTGTGAGGTCATTGAGGCCTATGGTGAAAATGGAAACATCTTCAGAATAAAAGTGGAAAGAATCTTTCTGAGAAACTGCTTTGTGATGTGTGCATTCATCTCACAGAGATAAACCTTTCTTTGGATTCAGCAGTTTGGAAAACCTGTTTTTGTTTATTCTGCCAAAGAACATTTTAGAACAAATTCAGGGAAAAGTTGAACAAGTGAATATCCCAGTATAAAAAGCAGATGGAAGCTATCTGAGAAACTTCTTTGTGAAGTGTGAATTCATCTGGCAGAGTTAAACTTTTCTTTTCATCAGCAGTTTGGAAACACATTTTTTTGTAGAATCTGGGAGATATCTTTGGTGGCGCATTGAAGCATGTGGTGAAAAAGAAAACATCTTCAAATGAAAACAAGAAAGAAGCTTTCTGAAAAACTGCTTTGTGATGTGTGCATTCATCTCACAGAGTTAAACATTTCCTTGGATTCAACAGTTTGGAAACAAGGTTTTTTTTCACTCTGCATATGGATATTTGGGAGCTCATTGAGGCCAAAGGTGAAAAAGTAAGTATCCCAGGATAATAACTATAAGGAACCTATCTGAAAAACCTCTTTGTGATGTGTGCATTCATCTCACAGTTAAACCATTCTTTGGATTTAGCAGTTTGAAAATGTTGTTTTTATCCATTCTGCAAATGGACATGATGGAGTTCATTGAGGTGAAAAAGTGAATATCCCAGGATATAAACTAGAAGGAAGATATCTGAGAAACCAGTTTCTGATTTGTGCTTCATCTCTCAGAGTTAAACCTTTCTTTTCATTCAGCAGTTTGGAAACACTGCTTTTGTAGAGTTTGCAAAGGGATGTTTGGGAGTGCTTTGATGCCTATGGTGAAAAAGAAAACATCTTCAGATAAAAAGTAGAAAGAAGCTTTCTGAGAAACTGCTTTGTGATGTGACCATTCATCTCACAGAGTTAAGTTTTCTTTGGAATCAGCAGTTTGGAAACACTGTACTTCTCCATTCTATGAATGTACATTTGGGAGATCCCTGAGGCCAATGGTGAAAAAGCGAGTATTCCAGGATAAAAACTAGAAGGAAGCTATCTGAGAAACTGCTTTCTGATGCCCACATTCATCTCACAGAGTTTAACTTTTCTTTACATTCAGCAGCTTGGAAACACTGTTTTTGTAGAATCTACGACAGGATTTGGGGAGTATATTGAGGCCTATGGCAAAAAAGGAAGCATGTCCACATAAAAACCAGAAAGAAACTCTCAGATAAACTGCTTTGTGATACGTGTATTCATCTCACAGAGTTAAAGCTTTCCTTGGATTCAGCAGTTTGCAATCCCTGTTTTTGCCCATTCTGCGAATGAACATTTGGGAGCTCATTAAGGCCAATAGAGAAGAAGAGAATATCCCAGGATAAAAACCAGAAGGAAGCTATCTGAGAAATCACTTTTTGTTGCTTTTATTCACCTGGCAGACTTAAACCTCTCTTTTCATTCAGTAATTTGGAAACATTTTTTTGTCACAATCTAAGAAGGGATATTTGGGAGTGAGTTGAGGCCAATGATGAAAAAAAAGACCTCATTTGATAAAAACTAGAAAGGAGCTTTCTGAGAAAAACAAAATGCTTCGTGATGTGTGCATTCATCTCACAGATTTAAACCTTTCATTGGATTCAGCAGTTTGGATACACTGTTTTTGTAGAATCCATATTTGGGAGTGCTTGAGGCCAATAGTGAAAAAGGAAACATCTACAGATAAAAACAAGAAAGAAGCTTTCTGATAAACTCTTTCTGATGGGTCCATTCATCTCACACAGTTAAGCTTTTCTTTGGATTTAGCAGTTTGACAAATTGCTTTTGTCCATTCTGTGAGTGGACATTTTGGAGCTCATTGATGCCAATGGCAAAAAGCATATATCCCAGGATAAAAACTAGAAGGAAGCTATCTGAGAAACTGGTTTGTGATGTGTGCATTCGTCTCACAGAGTTAAACCTTTCTTCTCTTTCAGCACTTTGGAAACACTTTTTTTTTGTAGAATCTGTGGACGGATATTGGGAAGCCCATTGAGGTCTATGATGTAAAAGGAAATATCTTCAGATAAAAAGTAGAAAGAAACTTTCTGAGAAACTGCTTTGTGATGTGTTTATTCATCTTACAGGTTTAAACCTTTGTTTGGATACAACATTTTGGGAGCACTGCTTATGTCCATTCTAAGAATGGACATTTGGGAGCTCACTGAGAAAAATGGCAAAAAAGTGAATATCCCAAGATAAAAACCAGAGGGAAGCAATCTGAGAAACCGTGTTGTGATGTGTGTATTCATCTCACAGAGTTAAACCTTTCTTTTCATTAAGCTGTTTTGAAGCACTGTTTTTGTAGAATCTGTGGACGGATATTGGGAAGCCCATTGAGGTCTATGATGTAAAAGGAAATATCTTCAGATAAAAAGTAGAAAGAAACTTTCTGAGAAACTGCTTTGTGATGTGTTTATTCATCTTACAGGTTTAAACCTTTGTTTGGATACAACATTTTGGGAGCACTGCTTATGTCCATTCTAAGAATGGACATTTGGGAGCTCACTGAGAAAAATGGCAAAAAAGTGAATATCCCTGGATAAAAAACTAGAAGGAAGCTATTATACAAACTGCTTTTTGATGAGTGTATTCATCTCACAGAGATAAACATTTCTTTTCATTCAGCAGTTTGGAAGCAGTGTTTTTGTATAATCTGCAAAGGGGTAATTTGTAGTGCATTGAGGACTATGGTAAAGAAGGAAAAAACTTCAGATAAAAATAGAAGGAAGATTTCTGAGAAACTTTTGTGATATGTGCATTCATCTCACAGAGTTAAACCTCTATTTGGATTCAGCAATGTGGAAACACTGTTTGTGTCCATTCTACAAATGTACTTTTAGAGGCTCATTAAGGTCAATGGTGAAAAAACGAATATATCAGGACAAAAAATAGAGGGAAGCTATCTGAGAAACCACTTTGTGGTGTGTGCATTCATCTCTCAGAAATAAATATTTCTTTTCATTCAGCATTTTGGAAGCCCTGTTTTTGTAGAATCTACAAAGGGATATTGAGGAGTGCATTGAGGTCTATGGTGAAAATGGAATCATGTTCACATATAAATTACAAAGAAGCTTTCTGAGAAACTGCTTTGTGATGTGTGCATTCATCTCACAGAGTTAAACATTTCTTTGGATTTATCAGTTTGGAAACACTGTTTTTGCCCATTCTGTGAATGGACATTTCACAGTTCATAAAGGCCAATAGAGAAGAAGAGAATATCCCAGGATAAAAACCAGAAGGAAGCTATCTGAGAAACCATTTTGTGCTGTGTCCATTCACCTGACTGACTTAAGCCTCTCTTTTCATTCATCAATTTGGAAATGTTGTTTTTCCAGAATCTATGAAGAGATGTTTGGGATCGCATTGAGACCTATGGTGAAAAAGGACACATCTTCTGATAAAAAGTAGAATCTTTTGAGAAACTGCTTTGTGATATGTGCATTTGCCTTACAGTGTTAATCTCCTCTGGAATCAGAAGTTTGGAAATATTGTTTTTGTCCAGTCTGTGAATGGACAAGTGAGAACTCACTGAGGACAATGGTGAGAAAGGGAATATACCAGGATAAAAACTAGAAGAAAGCTGTCTGAGAAACCACTTTGTGATGTGTGGATTCATCTCTCAGCATAAAACCTTTCTTCTCATTCATCAGTTTGGAAATACAGTTTTTGTAGAACCTGTGAACTGATATTTGGGAGTGCTTGAGACCCATGGTGAAAAACGAAACATCTTCAGATAAAAAGTAGAAAGAAGTTTTCTGAGAACCTGCTTTGTGAGGTGCCCATTCATCTCACAGAGTTAAATCTTTCATTGGATACAGCAGTTTGGAAACACTGTTTATGACCATTCTGCAAATGGACATTTGGCAGCTCTTTGGGGCCAAAGGCAAAACAGTGAGTATCCCAGAATGCAAACTTGAAGGAAGCTACCTGAGAAACCGCTTTGTGATGTGTACATTCACCTCACAGAGACAAACATATTTTTTTTCATTCAGCAGTTTGGAAGCACTGTTGTTTTAGAATCTGTGAAGGGGTATTGGAGAGTGCAATAAGGCCTATAGTGAAAAAGGAAACATGTTCACATAAACACTAAAAAGAAACTTTCTGAGAAACCACTTTGTGGTGTGTGCTTTCATGTCACAGAATTAAATTTTCCTTCTCTTTCAGTCCTTTGGAAACACTGTTTTTGTGGAACCTGAGAAGTGATATTTGGGAATGCATTGAGGTCTATGGTGAAAAAGGAAATATCTTCACATAAAAACTAGAAAGAAGCTTTCTGTGAAAGTGTTTTGTGATGCAAGCATTCATCTCAGAGAGTTAAACCTTTCTTTGGATTCAGCAATTTGGAGATATTGTTTTTGTAGAATCTGTGAAGAGATATTTGGGAGCACCTCGAGGCCTACAGTGAAAAAGGAAACATCTGCAGATAAAACCCAGAAATAAGCTTTCTCAGAAACAGTTTTGTGATGCATGCATTCATCTCAAAGTGTTAAACTTTTCTCTGGATTCAGAGGTTTGGAAAAACTGTTTTTGTCCATTCTGCAAATGGACATTTTGGAGGTTATTCTTGTCCAAAGCAAAACAGAGAGTATCCTAAGATAAAAATTAGAAGGAAGATATCTGAGAGACCAGTTTTGCTGTGTGCATTCATCTCACAGAGTTAAAACTTTCTTTGGATTCAGCAGTTTGGAAACCCTGTTTTTGTCCATTCAGCAAATGGACATTTCTGAACTCATGGAGGCCAATGGTGAAAAAGGGAATATACCAAGATTAAAACTAGAAGGAAACTTTCTTAGAAACCACATTGTGATGTTTGCATTCATCTCAAAGAGATAAACCTTTCTTCTCAGTCAGGAGTTTGATCCTGGAAACACTGTTTTTGTAGGACCTGTGAAGTGATATTTGGGAGTGCATAGAGACCTACGGTGAAAAAGAAAAAAGATCTTCAGAAATAAAGTAGAAAGAAAATTTCTGAGAAACTGCAATGTGAAGTGTGCATTCATTTCACAGAGTTAAACCTTTCTTTGGATACAACTCTTTGGAAACACTGTTTTTGTCCATTCTGTGAATGGACACTTGTGAGCTCCTTAAGGCCAATAGCAAAGAAGTGAATACCCCAGGATAAAACCTAGAAGGAAGCTATCTGAGAAATCACTTTGCATTGTGTGCATTCACCTGACAGAGTTAAACATTTCTTTTCATTCAGCAATTTGGAAACACTGTTTTTCCAGAACCCGAAAAGTGATATTTAGGAGAGCATTGAGGCCTATGTTGAAAATGGAAACATCTTCAGATAAAAACTAGAAGGAAGCTTTCTGAGAAAATGCTTTGTGATGTGCTCCTTCATCACACAGAGTTAAACCTTTCTTTGGATTTGGCAGTTTGGAAATAGTGTTTTTGTAGAACCTGTGAAGGTATATTTGGGAGCACCTGAAGGCCTATGGTGAAATAGGAATCATATTCAGATCAAAAGTAGAAAGAAGCTTTCTAGACATGAAGTCTTTGCCCATGCCTATGTCCTGAATGATACTACCTAGGTTTTCTTCTAGGGTTTTTATGTTATTAGGTCTAACATTTAAGTCTCTAATCCATCTTGAATTAATTTTCATATAAGGAGTAAGGAAAGGATCCAGTTTTGCTTTCTACTTATGGCTAGACAATTTTCCCAGCACCATTTATTAAATAGGGAATCCTTTCCCCATTTCTTGTTTCTCTCAGGTTTGTCAAAGATCGGATGGCTGTAGATGTGTGGTATTTTTTCTGAGGACTCTATTCTGTTCCATTGGTCTATATCTCTGTTTTGGTACCAGTACCATGCTGTTTTGGTTACTGTAGCCTTGTAGTATAGTTTGAAGTCAGGTAGTGTGATGCCTCCAGCTTTGTTCTTTTGACTTAGGATTGTCTTGGAGATGCGGGCACTTTTTTGGTTCCATATGAACTTTAAAACTGTTTTTTCCAATTCTGTGAAGAAGCTCATTGGTAGCTTGATGGGGATGGCATTGAATCTATAAATAACCTTGGGCAGTATGGCCATTTTCACGATATTGATTCTTCCTATCCATGAGCATGGTATGTTCTTCCATTTGTTTGTGTCCTCTTTTATTTCACTGAGCAGTGATTTGTAGTTCTCCTTGAAGAGGTCCTTTACATCCCTTGTAAGTTGGATTCCTAGGTATTTTATTCGCTTTGAAGCAATTGTGAATGGAAGTTCATTCCTGATTTGGCTCTCTGTTTGTCTGTTACTGGTGTATAAGAATGCTTGTGACTTTTGCACATTAATTGTGTATCCTGAGACTTTGCTGAAATTGCCTATCAGCTTAAGGAGATTTTGGACGAGACAATGGGGTTTTCTAAATATACAATCATGTCATCTGCAAACAGGGACAATTTGACTTCTTCTTTTCCTAACTGAATACCCTTGATTTCTTTCTCTTGCCTGATTGCCCTAGCCAGAACTTCCAACACTATGTTGAATAGGAGTGGTGAGAGAGGGCATCCCTGTCTTGTGCCAGTTTTCAAAGGGAATTTTTCCAGTTTTTGCCCATTCAGTATGATATTGGCTGTGGGTTTGTCATAAATAGCTCTTATTATTTTGAAGGATGTTCCATCAATACCGAATTTATTGAGCGTTTTTAGCATGAAGGGCTGTTGAATTTTGTCAAAGGCCTTTTCTGCATCTATTGAGATAATCATGTGGTTCTTGTCTTTGGTTCTGTTTATATGCTGGATTATGTTTATTGATTTGCGAATGTTGAACCAGCCTTGCATCCCAGGGATGAAGCCCACTTGATCATGTTGGATAAGCTTTTTGATGTGCTGCTGAATCCGGTTTGCCAGTATTTTATTGAGGATTTTTGCATCGATGTTCATCAGGGATATAGGCATGGGCAAAGAATTCATGTCTAAAACACCAAAAGCAATGGCAACAAAAGCCAAAATTGACAAATGGGATCTCATTAAACTAAACAGCTTCTGCACAGCAAAAGAAACTACCATCAGAGTGAACAGGCAACCTACAGAATGGGAGGAAATTTTTGCAATCTACTCATCTGACAAAGGGCTAATATCCAGAACCTACAAAGAACTCAAACAAATTTACAAGAAAAAACCCAACAACCCCATCAAAAAGTGGGCAAAGGATATGAACAGACATTTCTCAAAAGAAGACATTCATACAGCCAACAGACACATGAAAAAATGCTCATCATCACTGGCCATCAGAGAAATGCAAATCAAAACCACAATGAGATACCATCTCACACCAGTTAGAATGGCAATCATTAAAAAGTCAGGAAACAACAGGTGGTGGAGAGGATGTGGAGAAATAGGAACACTTTTACACTGTTGGTGGGATTGTAAACTAGTTCAATCATTATGGAAAACAGTATGGCGATTCCTCAAGGATCTAGAACTAGAAGTACCATATGACCCAGCCATCCCATTACTGGGTATATACCGAAAGGATTATAAATCATGCTGCTCTAAAGACACATGCACACGTATGTTTATTGCAGCACTACTCACAATAGCAGAGACTTAGAATCAACCCAAATGTCCATCAGTGACAGATTGGATTAAGAAAATGTGGCACATATACACCCTGAAATACTATGCAGCCATAAAAAAGAATGAGTTTGTGTCCTTTGTAGGGACATGGATGCAGCTGGAAACCATCATTCTTAGCAAACTATCACAAGAACAGAAAACCAAACACCGCATGTTCTCACTTATAGGTGGGAACTGAACAATGAGATCACTTGGACTCGGGAAGGGGAACATCACACCCCAGGACCTATCATGGGGAGGGGGCAGGGGGGAGGGATTGCATTGTGAGTTATAACTGATGTAAATGATGAGTTGATGGGTGCTGACGAGTTGATGGGTGCAGCACAGCAACTTGGCACAAGTATACATATGTAACAAACCTGCACGTTATGCACATGTACCCTGGAACTTAAAGTATAATAATAATAATAAATAAATTTTTTAAAAAAGAAGAAAAATGAAAGAAGCTTTCTGAGAACTTCTTTGTGATGTGTAAATTACTCTAAAAGAGTTAAACCTTTCTTCTCATTCAGCTGTTTGGAAAAACTGTTTTGTAATATCTGCAAAGGGAAATATTGGAGTGCATTGAACCCTATAATGAAAAAGGAAATGCCTTCACATAAAAAGTAGAAAGAAGCTTTCCGAAAGAATGCTTTGTGAAGTTTTCATTCATCTCACAGAGTTAAATCTTTCCTTGGAATCAGCAGTTTGGAAACACTGTTTTTGTCCATTCTGTGAATGGACATTTGGAGGCTCCCTGAGGCCAATGGCAAGAAAGTGAATATCCAGGATAAAAAGTAGTAGGAAGCTATCTGAGAAACCACTTTGTGATGTGTCCATTTATGTCACAGAGATAAACATTTCCTTTCATCCAGCAATTTGGAAGCACTTTTTTTGCAATATCTGTGAAGCTATATTGGGGATTGCATTGAGGCCTATGGTGAAAAAGGAAACTACTTCAGATAAAAACTGGAAAGAAATTTCTGAGAAACTTGTGGCGTATTCATTCATCTCACAGAGTAAAACCTTTCTTTGGATTCAGCAGTTTGGAAACACTGTTTTCGTAAATATGTGAAAGGATAATTTGGAGTGCTTTGAGCCCTATGGTGAAATAGGAAACATCTACAGATAAAAAGTAGAAAGCAGCTTTCTGAGAAACCGCTTTGTATTGTGTATATTCATCTCACAGAGTTAAATCTTTCTTTGGAATCAGCAGTTTGGAATTACTCCTTTTGTAAAATCTGTGAAGCGAAATTTGGGAGCACATTGAGCCCTAGGAGAAAAAGGAAACATCTTGAAATAAAAACTAGAAAGAAGCTTTCTGAGAAACTGCTCTGTGATGTGTGCATTCATTGCACAGAGCTAAACCTTTCTTGTTATTCAGCAGTTTGGAAACAGTATTTTTGTAGCATCTGGAAAAGGATATTTGGGAGCACCTTGAGGCCCATGGTGAAATAGGAATCATCATCAGATAAAAAGTAGAAAGAAGCTTTCTAGGAAACCACTTTGTGATGTGTGCATTCATCTCACAGAGATAAACATTTATTTTTGTTCCACAGTTTGGAAGCACTGTTTTTGTAGAGTCTGCAAAGGCATATTTGGGAACACATAGTGGCCTATGGTGAAAAAGGAAATATGTTGATAAATAAGAGAAATAAGCTTTCTCAGGAACTGTTTGTGATGTGTTAATTCGTCTCACAGATAAAAACTTTCGTTTGATTCAGCAGTTTGCAAACGCTGTTTTTGTCCATTCTACCAAAGGTCATGTGGGAGCACATTGAGGCCAAAGGTGATAAAGGGAAAATACCAGGATAAAAACTAGAAGGAAGCTATCTGAGAAACCACTCAGTGATGTGTGCATTCATCTAGCAGATTTAAACCTTTCATCTCATTCAGCAGTTTGGAAACACTATTTTTGTAGAAACAGTGAAGTGATATTTGGGAGTGAATTGAAACTATGGTGAAAAAGAAAACATCTTCACCTAAAGAGTTGAAAGAAGGTTTCTGAGAAACTGCTTTGTGATGTGTGCATTCATTTCACAGAGCTAAACCTTTCTTTGGATTCAGCAGTTTGGAAACAGTTTTTGTCCATTCTGTGAAGGATAATTTTGAGCTTATAGAGGCCAATTGCGAAGAAGCAAATAGCCCAGGATAAGAATTAGAAGGAAGCTATCTGAGAAAACACTTTTCATTGTGTACATTCACCTGGCAGAGTTAAACCTTTCTTTTCATGCAGGAATTTGGAAGCACTGTTTTTCTGGAATCTGCAAAGAGATATTTGGGAGTGCACTGAGGCCTATGGTGAAAAAGGAAACATCTTCAGATTAAAACTAGAAAGAAGTTTTCTGAGAAACTACTTTGTGATGAATTTGTTTGTCTGACAGTGTTAAACCTTTCTTTGGATTCAGTATTTTGGCAACACTATTTTTGTAGAATCTGCCAAGGGATATTTGGGAGCACAATGAGGCCTAGAGTGAAAAAGGAAACATCTTCAGATAAAAAGTAGAGGGAAGCTTTCTGAGAAACTGCTTTGTGATGTGTGCATTTATCTTTTCTTATTAAACTTTTCTTTGGAATCAGCAGTTTGGAAACACTATATTTCTCCATTCTGTGAATATACATTTGGGAGATCGCTGAGGCCAATGGTGAAAAAGCAAGTATCACAGGATAAAAACTAGAAGGAAGCTATCTGAGAAACTATTTTGTGATGTGCACATTCATCTCACAGAGTTTAACATTTCTTTTCATTCAGCAGTTTGGAAACACTGTTTTTGTCCCGGGTGTGAAAGAACATTTGGGAGCTCAATGAGTTCAATGACAAAAAAGTGAATATCTCAGGATGAAAACTAGAAGGAAGTTATTTGAGAACCCACTTTGTGACGTGAGCACTCTTCTCACAGATTTAAATTTTCTTTTCACTCAGTAGTTTGGAAACACTGTTTTTGATGAATCTGCATACGGACTGTAGATGAAGCCTATGGTGAAAAAGGGAACATCTTCAGATATAAAGTAGAAAGAAGCTTTCTGAGAAACTACTTTGTGATGTGTCCATTGATCTCACAGAGTTAAACCATTCTTAGGATTCAGCAGTCTGGAAACTCTGTTTATGTCCTCTCTGCACAAGGACATTGGAGGTCATTGAAGCCAATGGTGAAAAAGAGAATATCCCAGGACAAATACTAGAAGGATGCCATCTGAGAAACCACTTTGCATTGTGTGAATTCACCTGGCAGCATTAAATCTTTGCTTTCATTCAGCAAGTTGGAAACACTGTTTTTCCAGAATCTGTGAGGGGGTATTTGTGAGTGCACTGAGGCCTAAGGTGAAAAAGGAAACTACTTCAGATAAAAATAAGAAAGAAGGTTTCTGAGAAACTACTGTGTGATATGTGCATTCCTTTCCAGAGTTAAACCTTTCTGTGGATTCAGCAGTTTGAAAACATGATTTTTATAGAATATGCAAAGGAATATTTGGGAGCAAAGAGAACCCTATGGTGAAATAGGAAACATCTTCAGATAAAATATAGAAAGACGTTTTCTGAGAAACTGTTTTGTGACTGTTTTGTGACGTGTGCATTCATCTCACAGATTTAAACCTTTCTTTGGAATACGTGTTTTGTAAACACTGCTTTTGTAAAATCTGCGAAGGTAAATTTAGGAGTGTATTGAGTCCTAGGAGGAAAAGGAAACATCTTGAAAAACAAACTAGAAAGAAACTTTCTGAGAAATTGCTTTGTGATGTGTATATTTATCTCACAGAGTTAAAACTTTCTTTGGAATCAGCATCATGGAAACACTGTTTTTGTCCACTCTGCGAATGGACCATTGGGATCTCACCAAGGCCAATGGTGAAATAGCAAATATAACAAGATGAAAATTAGAATGAAAGTATCTGAGAAAATGCTTTGTGATGTGTGTATTCATTTTGTAGAGATAAACATTTCTTTTCATTCAGCAGTTGGAAGCACTGTTAGTGTAGTATACATGAAGGATATTGGGGAGTGCATTGAGTTCTACAGTGAAAAGGGAAAAATCATCAGATAAAAACTAGAAAGAAGTTTTCTGAGAAACATCTTTGTAATGTGAGCATTCATCTCACAGAGGTAAGCCGTTCTTTGGATTCATCAGTGTGTAAACACTCTTTTTGTAGAATCTGCAAAAGGATATTTGGGGGACCTTCAGACTTTTAGTGATATAGGAATCATATTCACATAAGGAGTAGAAAGAAGCTTTCTGAGAAACTACTTTATGATGTGTGTATTCATCTCACAGAGTTAAACCTTTATTCTCATTCAACAGTTTGGAAACAGTTTTTGAAAAATCTGTGAAGGGAATTTTGGGGCTGCATTGAGGCCTATAGTGAAAAAGGAAATATCTTCAGATAAAAGGTAAAAGGAAGCTTTCTGAGAAAGTGGTTTGTGATGTGTGCATTCATCTCACAGAGTTAAACCTTTCCTTGGAATCAGTAGTTTGGAAACACTGTTTTTGTCCATTATGCAAATGGACATTTGGGATCCCAATGAGGTCAGTGGTGAAAAAGTGAATATCCCAAGATAAAAACTAGATGAAAGTAATCTGAGAAACCACTTTGTCATGTGTGCATTCATCTCACAGAGATAGACATTTATTTTCATTCAGAAATTTGGAAACACTGTTCTTGTAGTATCTACGAAGGGATATTGGGGAGCACATTGGAGGTCTATGATTAAAAAGGAAACATGCTCACATAAAATCTAGGAAGAAGTTTTCTGAGATACTGCTTTCTGATTTATTCATTCATCTCAAAGAGCTAAACCTTTCTTTGGATTCAGCAGTTTGGAAACACTGTTTATGTCATTTCAATGAATGGACATCTGTGAACTCCTTCAGTCCAATGGAGAAAAAGCAAACATCCCAGTATAAAAACTAGAAAGAAGTTATCTGAGTAACCGGGTATTGATGTGTGAATTCATCTCACAGACATAAAAATTTCTGTTCATTCAGCAGTTTGGAAGCACTGTTTTTGTAAAATCTGTGAAGGGATATTGGGGTGAGCATTGAGGCCTATGGTGAAACAGGAAACATGTTCATGTAAACCGTAGAAAGAAGCTTTCTGAGAAACTGCTTTGTGATGCATTCACCTCACAGAGTTAAACCTTTCTTTGAATTCATCAGTTTTGAAACACTGCTTTTGTCCATTCTGCAAATGGATATTTGGGAGTTCATTAAGGCCAATAACGAAAAAGAGACTATCCCTAGATAAAAACTTGAAGGAATCTATCTGAGAAGCCACTTCTTGTTGTGTACATTCCCTCATGGAGCTAAAACTTACTTTTCTTTCTGCAATTTAGAGACACTAGTTTTCCAGAATCTGCTCAGGGATATAATGGATCACATTGAGGCCTAGGGTGAAAATGGAAACTATTTCAGATGAAAACTAGAAAGAAACTTCCTGAGAAACTGCCTTGTGATTTGTGCTTTCATCTCACAGAGTTAAACTTTTCTTTGGATCCAGCAATTTGGAGACACAATTTTTGTAAAATCTGTGAAGGGAAATTTGGGAGCACATTGAGCCCCACGAGAATAAGGAAATATCTTGAATAAAAAGTAGAAACAAGGCTTCTGAGAAACTGTGTTGTGATGTGTTCATACATCTCACAGAGATAAACCTCTCTATGGATACAGCAGTTTGGCAACAATGTTTATGCCCATTCTGTGAATGGACATTTGAGAACTCACTGAGGCCAATGGTGAAAAAGTGAGTTTCCCAGGATAAAAACTAGAATGAAACTATCTTAGAAACCGCTTTGTGACATGTACATTCATCTCACAGATATAAACATTTCCTTTCATTCCCTTTTTGGAAGTACTGTTTTTGTAGTATCTGTGCAGGGATATTGGGAACCACATTGAGGCCTACATTGAAACAGGAAACAAAATAAAAACTACTTCCTGAGAAAAACTAGAAGAATATCAAGAGTTATACCTGAGAAACCACTTTGCAATGTGTCCATTCACTTGGCAGAGTTAAACCTTTCTTTTCATTCACTAATTTGGAAACACTGTTTTTCCAGAATGGGCAAAAGGATATCTGTGAGTGCATTGTGGCCTCTGGTGAAAAAAGAAACTACCTCAGATATAAACTGGAAAGAGGCTTTCTGAGAATCTGCTTTGTAACATATGCATTCATCTCACAGAGCTAAATTTCCTTAGGATCCAGTAGTTAGGAAACACTGTTTTTGTAGTACCTGTGATGGGATATTTGAGAGCACCTTGAGGCCTGTGGTTAAATAGGAAACATCTTCAGACAAAAAGTAGAAAGAAGCTTTCTGAGAAACTGCTTTGTGATGTGACTATTCATCTCACACAGTTAAACCTTTCTTTTGAATCACAAGACTGGAAACACTGCTTTTGTAAAATCTGTGAAGGGAAATTTGGGAGTGCATTGAGCCCAAGTAGAAAAAGGAAATGTCTTGAAATAAAAGCTAGAAAGAAATTTTCTGAGAAACTGCTTTGTGAAATGTGCATTCATCTCACAGAGTTAAACCTTTCCTTGGAATCAGCACTTTGAAAACACTGTTTTTGTCCATTCTGCAAATGGACATTTGGGAGCTCATTGAGGCCAATGGCAAAAAGGGGAAAATACCTGTATAAACATGAGAAATCACTTTTTGATCTACGGATTCATCTCACAGAGATAAACATTTATTTTCAATCAGCAGGTTGGAAGCACTGTGTTTGTAGAATTTGTGGAGGCAAATTAGTGAGCGCATTGAGTCCTATGGTGAAAAATGAAACATACTCTCATAAAAAGTCAAAAGAAGCTTTCTGAGGAACTGCTTTGTGATATATTCATTCATCTCACAGATTTAAAACTTTATTTGGATTCAGCAGTTTAGAAACCCTGTTTTTATACTATCTGCGAATTAACCATTGGGAGCTCTCCGAGGCAAATGATGAATAAAGGGAATATCCCAGAATAAAAACTAGAAGGAAGCTATCTGAGAAACCACTTTGTGATATGTGCATTCATCTCACAGATATAAAAATTTCCTTTCATTCAGCAATTCGGAAGCTCTGTTTTGGTACTATCTGCGAAGTGGTATCTTGGAGTGCATTGAGACCCATGGTGAAAAAAGAAACATCTACAGATAAAAAGTAGAAAGAAGCTTGTTGAGAAATCACTGTGATATGTGCATTCATCACACAGAATTAAACCTTTCTTGTAGAACCTGCAAAGTGATATTTGGGAGTGTATTGATGCCTATGGTGAAAATGAAAGAATCTTCAGATAATAAGTAGAAAGAAGTACTCTAGAAACTGCTTTGTGATGTGTGTATTCACCTCACAGCGTTAAACTTTTCTTCTCATTAACCAGTTTGCAAACACTATTTTTGTAAAATCTCTGAAGGAAAATTTGGGAGCACATTGAGGCCTATAGTGAAAAAGGAAATATCTTCAGGTAAAAAGTAGAAAGGAGCTTTCTGAGAAAGTGCTTTGGGATGTGTGCATTCATCTCACAACATTAAGCATTTCCTTGGAATCAGCAGTTTGGAAACACTGTTTTTGTCCATTCAGCAAATGGTCGTTTGTGATCTCAATGAGACCAATGGCAAAAAAGCAAACGTCCCAAGACAAAAACTAGAAGGAAGTCATCTGAGTAATCACTTATTGATGTTTGCATTCATCTTGTAGAGATAAAAATTTCTTTCCATTTGTCAGTTTGGAAGCACTGCTTTTATAGAATCTGCGAAGGGATATTGAGGCATGCATTGAGGTCTATGGTGTAATATGACACATGTTCCCATAAAAAGTAAAAAGAAGCTTTCTGAGAAACCACTTTGTGATGTGTGCATTCACCTCACAGAGTTTAACCTTTCTTTGGATTCAGCAGTTTAGAAACACTGTTTTTGTCCTTTCTGTGAATGGACATTTGGGAGCTCATTAAGGCCAATAGTGAAGAAGAGAGTATCCCTGGATTAAAAACTAGAAGGTAGATATCTGAGAAAGTACTTTTCATCGTGTGCATTCACCTGACAGAGGTAAACCTTACATTTCTTTCAGGAATTCGGAAACAGTTGTTTTCCAGAATCTGCGCAGGGATATTTGGGATTGCATTGAGGCCTAGGGTCAGAAAGGAAACACTACAGACAGAAAACACAAAGAAAGTTTCTGAGAAACTCTCTTGTGATGTGTGCATTCATCTTACAGAGTTAAAATTTTCTTTGGATTCAGCAGTTTGGAAACACTGTTTATGTCCATTCTTCAAATGGACATTTGGGAACTCTCTGAGGCCAATGGTCAAAAAGCGAGTTTCCCAGGATTAAAGTTAGAATGAACCTATCTGAGAAACGTCTTTGTGATATGTGCATTCATCTCGCAGAAATAAGCATTTCCTTTCATTCTGCTTTTTGGAAGCACTGTTTTTGCAGCATCTGTGAAGGGATATTGGGGAGCAAATTGAGGCCTATGGTGAAACAGGAAACAATTTCACATAAAATCTAGAAAGAAGCTTCCTGAGAAAATGTTTTGGGATACCTGCATTCATCTCACAGAGTTAAACCCTTCTTTAGATTCAGCAGTTTGGAAACACTGTTTTTGTCCATTCTGCAAATGGTCATTTGGGAGCTCTTTAATGTCAATAGCAAAGAAGAAAATATCCCAGGATAAATACTAGAAGCAAGCTACCTGAGAAATCACTTTATGATGTGTCCATTCACGTGGCAGAGTTAAACCTTGTTTTCATTTGCAAATTTGGAAACACTGTTTTTCCAGAATCTGCAAAGGGATATTTGTGAGCTCATGGTCACCTATGATGACAAAGGAAATTACCTCAGATAAAAACTAGAAAGGAGTTTCTGAGAAACAGCTTTGTGACATGTGCATCCATCTCACAGAGTTAAACCTCTCTTTGGATTCAGCAGTTTGGAAACACTGTTTTTGTAGAATCTGCGAAGTGATAATTGAGAGCACCTTGATGGCTATGGTGAAATAGGAATCATTTCCAAATAAAAAGTAGAAAGAAGCTTTGTGAGAAACTGCTTTGTGATGTGTGCATTCAACTCAGAGTTAAACTTTTCTTCTTCAGCAGTGTGCAAACACTGTTTTTGTAAAATCTGTGAAGGGAAATTTGGGAGTTTATTGAGGTCTATAGTGAAAAAGGAAACATCTTCTGATAAAAAGTAGAAAGAAGCTTTCTGAGAAACGGCTTTGTAATGTGTGCATTAATCTCATAGAGTTAAAACTTTCTTTGGAATCAGCTGTTTGGAAACACTGCTTTTGTAAAACCTTCCAAGGGAAATTTGGGAGCATATTGTGTCCTAGGAGAAAAAAGAAATATCTAGAAACAAAAACCAGAAAGAGACTTTCTGAGAAACTGCTTTGTGATATGTGCATTCATCTCCCAGAGTTAAACCTTTCTTTTCATTCAGTGGTTTGGAATCCCTGTTTATGTACAATCTGTGAAGGTATATGTTGAGTGCATTGAGGGCTGTGGTGAAAAAAGCAAATATACCAGTATAAACACTGGAAGGAAGCTATCTGAGAAATTGCTTTGTGATGTGTGCATTCATCTCACAGAGATAAACATTTATTTTCATTCAGCAGTTTGCAAGCATTGTGTTTGTAGAATCTGTGAAGGCATATTGGGGAGTGCATTGAGTCCTATGGTGAAAAAGGAAACATATTCTCATAAAAAGGTGAAAGGAACTTTCTGAGGAACTTCTTTGTGATGTGTTCATTCATCTCACAAATTTAAAACTTTATTTGGATTCAGCAGTTTGGAAACTCTGTCTTTGTCCTATCTGTGAATGGACTTCTGGGAGCTCACTGAGGCAAATGGCAAAAAAAGGAATAACACAGAATAAACACTAGAAGGAAGGTATCTGAGAAACCACTTTGTGATATGTGCATTCATCTCACAGAGATAAACATTTCCTTTCATTCAGCAATTCAGAAGCTCTGTTTCTGTAGTATCTGTGAAGTGATATTTGGAAGTGCATTGAGACCCATGGTGAAAAAGGAAACATCTTCAGATAAAAAGTAGAAAGAAGCTTTCTGAGAAACCACTGTGATATGTGCATTGATCTCTCAGAATTAAACCTCTCTTCTCTTTCAGCAGTTTAGAAGCACTGCTTTTTTAGAATCTGTGAAGTGATATTTGGGATTGCACTGAGATCTATGGTGAAAAAGGAAACATCTTCAGATAAAAAGTAGAAATACACTTTCTGAGAAACTGCTTTATGATGTGTGCATTCATCTCACAAAGTTAAACCTTTCTTTGGATTCCACAGTTTGGATACACTGTTTTTGTAGAAACTGCAAAGTGATAATTGGGAATGCCTTGAGGCCTATGGTGAAATAGGAATCATTTTCAAATAAAAAGTAGACAGAAGCTTGGTGAGAAACTGCTTTGTGATGTGTGCATTAACCTCACAGAGTTAAACTTTTCTTCTCATTCAGCAGTTTGCCAATACCGTTTTTGTAAAACCTGTGAAGGGAAATTTGGGAGTGCATTGAGGACTATAGTGAAAAGGGAAACATCTTCAGATAAAAAGTAGAAAGAAGCTTCCAGAGAAAGTGGTTTGTGATGTGTGCATTCATCTGACAGAGTTAAAGTTTTCTCTGGAATCAGCAGTTTGGAAAAATTGCCTTTGTTGAATCTGCCAAGGGAAATTTGGGAACACATTGAGTATTAGGAGAAAAAGGAAATATCCAAAAATAAAAACCAGAAAGAGACTTTCTGAGAAACTCCTTTGCGATATGTGCATTCATCTCACAGGGTTAAACATTTATTTGGATTCAGCAGTTTGGAAACACTGCTTTTGTAGGATCTGCAAAGGGATGTTTGGAAGCACCTTTTCCTATAGTGAAAAAGGAAACATCTTCAGAAAAATGTAGAAAGAAACTTTCCAAAAAACTGCTTTGTGATGGATCCATTCACCTCACAGATCTAAACGTCCATTTGGATTCAACAGTTTGGAAGAACTGATTTTGTCCATTCTGCAAATGGACATTATGGAGCTCATCAAGGCCAATGGCAAAAACGTGAATCTCGCCAGATAAAAACTAGAAGGAAGATATCTGAGAAACCAGTTTGTGATATGCCATTCATCTCACAGAGTTAAACTTTTCCTTCAGCAGTTTGGAAACACTGACTTTGAAGAGTTTGTGAAGGGATATTTAGGAGTGCTTTGCATGCCTATGGTGAAAAAGGAAATATCTTCAGATATAAAGTAGAACAAATGTTTCTGAGAAACTGCTTTGTGATGTGTCCATTCATCTCACAGAGTTAAACCATTCTTTGGATTCAGCAGTTTGGAAACACTGCTTTTGTAAAATCTGCGAAGGGAAATTTGGGAGCACAGTGAGCCCTGGGGAGAAAAAGGAAATATCTTGAAATAAAAGCTAGAAAGGATCTTTCTGAGAAACTGCTTTGTGATGAGTGCATTCAGCTCACAGTGTTAAATCTTTTTCTGGAATCAGAAGTTTGGAAACACTGTTTTTGTCCATTCTGTGAATTGACATTTGTGAACTCACTGAGGACAATGGCAAAAAAGGGAATATACCAGGATAAAAAGTAGAAGGAAGCTCTATGAGAAACCATTTTGTGATGTGTAGATTCGTCTTGCAGAGTTAAACTTGCTTCTTATTCATCAGTTTGGAAACACTGTTTTGTAGAAACTGCAAACTGATATTTTGGAGTGCATTGAGACCCATGGTGAAAAAGGAAACATCTTCTGATAAAAAGTAGAAAGAAGCTTCCTGAGAAACTACTTTGTGATGTGTCCATTCATCTCATGTAGTTAAACCTTTCTTTGGATGCAGGAGTTTGGAAACACTGTTTATGTCCATTCTGCGAATGGACATTTGGGAGCTCTTTGAGGACAAAGGCGAAAAAGAGAATATCCCAGGATAAAAACTCAAAAGAAGCTATCTGAGAAGCGGCTTTGTGATGTGTACATTCATCTCGCAGAGATAAGTATTTTTTTTTCATTCAGCACTTTGGAAGCACTGTTGTTTTAGAATATGTGAAGGGATATTGGAGAAGGCATTAAGGCCTATGGTAAAAAAGGAAACCTGTTCATATAAACACTAGAAAGAAACTTTCTGGAAAGCTGCTTGGTGATGTGTGCATTCATCTTGCAGAGTTAAACTTTTCTTCTCATTTAGCAGTTTGGAAACACTGTTTTTGTAGAACCTGAGAAGTGATATTTGGGAGTATAATGAGATCTATGGTGAACAAGGACATATCCTCAGATAAAAACTTGAAAGAAACTTTCTGTGAAAGTGCTTTATGATGAGTGCATTCATCTCACAGAGTTAAACCTTTCTTTGGATTCAGCAATATGGAAACACTGTTTTTGTAGAATCTGCGAAGATATATTTGGTAGTGCCTCGAGGCCTATAGTGATAAAGGAACCATCTTCAGATAAATCCCAGAAATAAGCTTTCTCAGAAACTGCTTTGTGATGAATGCATTCATCTCACAGTGTTAAACTTTTCTTTGAATTCAGCAGTTTTGAAAATCTGTTTCTGTCCATTCATAAAATGGAGATTTTGGAGCTTATTGTCACCGAATGCAAAAAAGCAAGGATCCTAGGATGAAAATTAGAAGGAAGATATCTGAGAAACCAGTTTGTGATGTATGCATTCATCTCACAGAGTTAAAACTTTCTTTGGATTCAGCAGTTTGGAAAACCTGTTTTTGTCTATTCTGCAACTGGACATTTTTGAAGTCACTAAGGCCAATGACAAAAATGGGAATATACCAGGATAAAAACTAGAAGGAAGCTATCTCAGAAACCACTTTGTGATGTGTGCATTCATCTCGAAGAGATAAACCTTTCTTCTCTTTCAGCAGTTTGGAAACACTGTTTTCATATAACCTGTGAAGTGATATTTGGGAATGCATAGGGACTTATGGTGTAAAAGGAAATATCTTCAGAAATAAAGTAGTGAGAAAGTAATGAGAAACTGCATTGTGAAGTGTGCCTTCGCCTCATAGAGTTAAACCTTTCTTTGGATACAGCAGTTTGGAAATCCTGTTTTTGTCCATTCTGCGAATGGACATTTGTGAGCTACTTAAGACCAACAACGAAGAAGTGAATATCTAAGGATAAAAACTAGAAGGAAACTATCTGAGAAATCACTTTGCATTGTGTGCATTCACCTGGCAGAGTTAAACATTTGTTTTCATTCAGCAATTTGATTTTGGGGGGCGCGCGGCTAGGGGGGTGGAGCAGGGGAAAGGGGCAGGGGCTGGCCGGGGACGGGTGTGGGCAGGAGGACCTACGCGGGGGTCGTCGTAGGTGGGTGCCGCGCTAGCGGTGGGTGAGGTCGCGGAGGCGGGGGTAGCACCACAAGTGGGCGGGGTCCCTGTGGGTGGGGCCGCGTTGCTGGTGCGCTAGCCTCGCAGGTGGGTTGGAGGACTCTGGTTGGGGCCTTTAGAGATGCCCGGAGCGCCACAGGTGGGAGCTGGGGCAGCGTCCGGGGGAGGGGAGACCGCAGGGGGGCGGGGTCACATCGTTCGCGGGGCGCGCCAGGGCAGGGCGGAATAGAACGCCGGGAGCCTCTCCCGGGGGAGCTAGGGCAGGGCAAGGGAGACCGTGAGTGCGCGCGAACGCCGGGGCCGGTGGAAACCCCGCACTTGCGGGGAGCGCCGATGGCGGGGCGGGGGGTGGAATTGGGGCGAGGAGACCCCACCTGGACGCGGAGGCTCGCTGCAGGCCCGGTCGCTCCGGCTGTTGTCGGCGCCGAGCCCGGCCGCGCGCACAGCTTCTTGTTGCCCGCAGGATTCCTCCTGGGGCTGCCCTGGGAGCCTCGGGGCGCGGCTTCCTCGATCCCCGCCCCCAAGTTTTCTCTGCAGCCTGAGGTCGGGAAGGACGCACGGAGAGTGGATCCTCCAGGTGGTGGGAAAAGCTGAGCGCCGCGAGCTTAGCTATGACGAAGCTGCGATTTCCCGGGCCCACGGGGGCTGTGGCGCTCCTGGGCCCCCAGCCCGGCCCGTGGGGAGAAGCAGCCTTGGGGTGGAGGAGGGTGTTTGGGCGCGACCCTCAGAGACGCCTGGGCACGTGAAAATCAGAGTGGGGCAGGACGAGGCGCAACAGGACTGGCCTGGCGGGGAGGCGGGACGACC
>JABBCR010000406.1:0-66939 GCA_014849445.1 Cercopithecus mona
GCTAGGGGGGTGGAGCAGGGAAAGGGGCAGGGGCTGGCGGGAGGGCGGGTGTGGGCAGGAGGACCTACGCGGGGGTCGTCGTAGGTGGGGGCCGCGCTAGCAGTGGGGGAGGCCGCAGAGGCCTGGGTAGCGCCACAGGTGGGCGGGGTCCCTGCGGGTGGGGCCGCGTTGCTGGTGCGCTAGCCTCGCGGGTGGGTTGGAGGACTCTGGTTGGGGGCTTTAGAGATGCCCGGAGCTCCCCAAGTGGGGGCAGGGGCAGCGTCCGGGGGAGCGGAGACCGCAGGGAGGCGGGGTCACATCTTTTGCGGGGCGCGCCAGAGCGGGGCGGGATAGAACGCGGGGAGCATCTCCCGGGGGGTCGAGGGAGACCCTGAGTGGGCGGGAACGCCGGGGCGTGTGGAAACCCCTCACTTGCGGGGAGCGCCGATGCGGGGCGGGGTGGAATTGGGGCGCGGAGACCCCACCTGGACGCGGAGGCTCGCTCCCGGCCGGCCGCGCGCACAGCTTCTTGTTGCCGGCAGGATTCCTCCTGGGGCTGTGCTGGGAGCCTCGGGGCGCGGCTTCCTCGATCCCCGCCCCCAACTTTTCTCTGCAGCCTGAGGTCGGGAAGGACGGACGACGGAGAGTGGATCCTCCAGGTGGTGGGAAAAGCTGATCGCGGCAGGCTTAGCTTTGACGAAGCTGCGATTTCCGGGGCATACGGAGGCTGTGAGGCTCCCGGGCCCCCAGCCAGGCCCTTGGGGATAAGAAGCCTTGGGGTGGAGGAGGGTATCGGGCGCGACCCTCAGAGACGCCTGGGTGCGCGAAAGTCAGAGTGGGGCAGGAGGAGGCGCAACAGGACTAGCCTGGAGGGGAGGCGGGACGACCCTTCCTCCCCACGGACAGGTGCGCTGCTGTAGGCTATGCCGACCTCGGCCGGCTTCACTGGCCAACTCCACGTGCTGAAATACGCACACCCAATGGGATGTGCGGTTGCCCACCCACAGCTTAAAAGCTTGGTGCCAGTTACCCTGCGATGGGAGAGGGGGCAGCCCCCACAAAAGCACGGGCTTATGGGGCCCCGGTTCCTTCAGTGCTCACCCCACGAAGAAGGGCTCCCAAACGCCCCACTGGACGGCTTACCAGAGGATGGCCCTGCGCAGTGGGTGTTTGTTGAACAGATAAGAGACAACGAAAGAGACTAAGAAGAGGTTTGTTCTATGAACCTGGTAAAGTGAAGCAGTCGCAGAAGAGAGTCTCGCCAAAGGGCAATCCTGGGGAAAAGATGGAGAGGCATGGATTTTTCTTGGATGTGTACCTCATCCTGGGGCTCATCCCGCTGAGAATCAAATATTCATTGCAAAAGAGGAAAAAGAAATATGCTGCGGACAATGCTGGATGGTCTGATCTCTCCCTTGGCCAGAATTAACAGGGAAATTCCTAACCCCTCATGGTCCTCAGAAACACCTGTCCTATGCACACCCCCACTAAACCACTGAAGTCCAGTTTCTGGGAGCACAGCCAGGGAATGTGTACTTTTAAACAAACCACCTAGGTTACTCTGATGAATGCAAAGTCAGAGAGCGCTGCTGTCATGCACTGAGCCTGAGCATTATTCTATTAATAAAAAAGGAGAGGAGAATCCTAGGTGTCTTAAGGTGGCAGTTGAGTGGCCTTTGCCTTCTGGCAGGCAGAAGAGCAGACCGAGGCTCTAAGCACCTGCACCCACCGCTGGGCTCAGGATCTGTGCTGGAGAATAGAAGGGCTAATTTAATTATTCCTGCCTTTTTAGAGCATATTACATGTGGAGAAGGTGGAGCACACTGAATTTTATTTTAGCCAAATACCCCTTATCTTCTTATACAATTGATATTTTTATATTGAACATTAGGGGATTGGTCATTTGTCATCAAATTGTCTGTAATACAGAAAACGATAGATACAACCTAACAGTTCAAACATGAGCTAAATAAATGATGGTAAAAATATACGCTGCAGTAATATTTAATTGCTGTTATCGCTACGAAGATAAGTGTCTACTGACATGGAAATATGTTCAGGACATACAAATAAGTGAAAAGGCAGGTCTAGATGCAGTGTGAGCCTCTGTGTGTGTGTGTGTGTGTGTGTGTGAGTCTGCATACATATGTAAATGTTTCTGAGCATTTTATTTCCTTTCTTTTGCTTAGTACAGGTAATGCCATTTTTCTCTCTGATGAACAGGTATTGTTTAGGGAATAGAAATAGTTAATTAAAAACAATAAAATTTAGAGTGTCAAGACCCCCAAGGTTACGGATTATGTTCAAAAGTTTGTCTGTATGTAAGGGCTGGGATCAGGGTGGTCACTGACCGTCCTCACACATCTGTTCTCATGAGTCTGGCCCATTGCTCAGTCAGTCAAGGAATTAACATGTATTAATATATACCTGTAGCTAAGATGGAAAAGAATAGCTATGGCTCTTTTTTTTTGTTTTGTTTTGTTTTTGTTTTTGTTTTTTTGCAAGTCATGTATTTTAATGGTGCTACAACTAGAGGTATTTTTTTTTCTTTAATCTTGGGTCTTAGCAATGAATCTTCTAATTCAAGAGGAAGATATTACATGCTGTGCTGACCGTACAGCTTCCACCCAGTAGGACCTGAGGTGTGTGTTTGTTCTTTATTGTCCCTTGACAGATTACTCCAAAGTGTGGCCCACACCAGCACACACTTATACCCCAGGAATGATTACTCCTTGGGCCAGGAGTTCAGGCAGGCTTCACTGGGCCCTCTGCCACAGGGGCTCTCCAGGGCTGCAGCAGGTGTCTGCCTAGGGCTGCCGTGTCTTCTGAAGGCTGAGGCTCATTAGGGGAGGAGCTGCTTCCATGCTCACTTCTGTGTTACTGGCAGGATTCTGTTGCTTGCAGGCTGTTGGACTGAAGGCCCCAGTCTCTCTGTGGCATCAGCTTCAGGTTGCCCTCTGCCCTGGGCGGGCAACTGGTTTTGCCAGAACTAGCACCTACCAATAGCCAGGGGGAGAGTTCCAGTGGACAGAACCTCAGCTCCTCCCAATCCAATCTCAGGAGAGACCGCCATCTCTTTTGCCTGGTTCTATTCATCAGAAGTGAGCCGCTGAGTCCAGCCCTCTTCTAGGGTCTGGCTGTGAACACTAGGGGCAGCGGCCAAGGGGAGCCACTTGGGAGGGGTGGTGCTGCCTGGGACCTGCCTAGGACAAGGTGAAGGAGAACATGCATAGGGACAGCTGCCCTTCCCACTTCCCCTCTGTGGTGAGCGCAGGAGTTGCCGATGTGCCCTAAAGGAGTTCTGGCATCCCAGGAGGGAAGCAGCTCCCAGCCATGAGGACACCATGACCCAGCGCCCTGGCATGTGGGGCTGCACATTCCAGGACTACCTGAGCTGCAGCCTCTTCCCCTTCCCTGCTGTCTCGGCCTGTGCATGGAGTGGGCATCTCAAATCTGCAGGGGCCAAACTGAGCTCAGGCCTCTGCACCCCCGCACAACCCCCTACCACTCAGTCTTCCTCACCTCAGCTCCTGGTGACTCCATCCTCCCAGGGGCTCAGGCTGAAGCCTTGCAGTGCGCCTCCACCCTGGCATCTAAGACCCTCAGGGAAGTCCCTATTGGCTCTTCATTGCATCTGGAGCCACTGGGGCCAGGCCACCACCTTTGACCTGGACCGGAACAGGCTCCCTCCTCATCACCTGCTCTGCCACAACCTCCACCCCACCTCCATGTCTCGGGTGTCCTCAGCTTCAAAGTCAGGGTGCACCTATCAGGATGTAATTCAGGCATCTTCTCTGCTGACTCGGAGTCACAGACCCCACACGAGCCACACTGGCCTGTCCTCTGGTCCCTTCAGATCCTGGTGCTGCCCAGAGGCCCATGCAGGCACCCGACAACCACAGGCCCAGCCTGCTCTTTCCTCAACCCAGACCCTCCTCTCCCTACCGACTCTGCCCACTTTCCACAGGTCTCTCCTGCAAGGTCTCCTGCATGGTGAGGCCTCCCCAGATCACCCTCTTAGAAATTTTGGGCTCCATGCACACTCCTGTTCCCTCCCTGCTGCTCTTAAAACATCCTCATCAGTGTCACACATGGGGCATTTCACCTATCTGCTGGGCTTCTCTAAAGGTCCCCTGGCTGAACTCTGAATGCCGTGGATTCAGAGATCTTTGACTATTCCCTGCTGCAGTCCCAGGGCAACAGCAGAGCCCAGGACAGAGTGAACCTGTCATGGGTGCTGCTGAATAAATGAATGAAGGAGAGAGTGAGTGAGTGAGTGAAGGAGTAAATGAGTGAATGGGTGAGTGAGTGAGTCAGTCAGTGAATGAGTGAGTGAGTGGATGAGGGAAGGAGAAATGAGTGAGTGAGTGGGTAAATGACTGAATGAGTGACCGTGAGTGAGTGAATGAATTGCTGAGGGAGTCAATGAGTGAATGAGTGAGTGAGTGAATGGGTGAGTGAATAAGTGAGTAAGTGAATGAATGAGCAACTTAGTGAATGAGTGAGTGAATAAGCAAGTGATTAAGTGAGTGAATGAGTGAGTGACTGAGGGAATAAATGAGTGATGAGTGAGTGAGTGAATGAATGACTTAGTGAATGAGTGAGTGGGTGAATGAGTGAGTGAGCAAATGAGTGGGTGAGTGAGTGAATGGGTGAGGGAAAGAGTGAGTGAATGAGTCAGTGAGTGAACAAGTGAATGAGTGAGTGAAGAAGTGAGTGAGTGAATGAACCAATTAGTGAGTGAATGAGTCAATAAATGAGTGAGTGTGTGAATAAAGCATGAGTGAATGAGTGAGTGAGTGAATGAGTGAGTGAAAGAGTGAATGAGTGAGTGAATGATTGAGTGAATGAATGAGGAAATGAGTGAGTGAGTGAATAAGTGAGTGAATGAGTGAATGGGAGAGTGAGTGAAAGAGTGAGTTAGTGAATGGCTGAGTGAGTGAACGAGGGAGTGAATGAGTGAGTGAATGGGTGAGTGAATGAGTGAATGAGTAAGTGACTGAGTGAGTGAATGGGTTAGTGAATGAGTGAATGATTGAGTGAATGGGTGAGTGAGTGAATGGGTGAGTGAATGAGTGACTGAGAGAGTGAATGGGTTAGTGAATGAGTGAGTGAATGAGTAAATGAACGAGTGAGTAAGTAAAAGGGTGAGTGAATGAGTGAGTGAGCGAGTGAAGGAGTGAATGAGTGAGTGAGTGAATGAGTTAGCGAGTGAATGAATGAGTGAGTGAACGAGTGAGTGGGTTGCTCAGAGGAGATGAGGACCGGAGCTGCCCTCTGGCTGCTACAGGAGACAGGAGCTGAAGGAGTCTGAAGCGTGGGATGTGCCCACTCAGTACATACACCCTGCTCGACACATCCCCAAAGAAACCCAACCTCACTAGAGTGGTCTCTTGAGAATTATTAGTAACAACCTTTTTTCCCAATATTTCACATGTGCAGGATGATTTCTTACTTTCCTTTAAAATGCCAATCATTTTTTGGACTTGGAATTCTCCACTGCTGGTCCACGCCACTGTATTCTCCCATACGGGCATCCCCCGAGTTGGAGAAAGAGTCATTCCCAGGAATGGATAAAAGCCAGAAGGGCATCATCAGGTGGGGGAGCTTCTCCTATCATCCTCCCCTTCCTGCTTGGGTTACCCTGAGTGACTTGGTTTGGAGGTCTACAAAATGCGGACGCATCAAATTTGGATAAAAGCCTAAGCAGTTTAAGAGGTTGCAGTGCTAGCAGGAAGGTCTTTGGCTCCCAGCACCCTCCTCCCCTCCAGTCTCTGCTGGACCCAGGACTCTGACTCCACCTTCAGCCTTGGGGGTTTCGTTCCTTCCTTCCCAGCCACTGAGCCGCCTGGGGCTAATCTGCAACCTCAGAGGCGCAGCCCTCCTTTCCTCCTGCCTCTTCCTCCCTTCTCACTTTCCTTCTGCTTCTTTCAGGACTTTGGAAAGTCCAAGAATAAGCAAAACTGTGGACCAGAAAATGCTGCCTTCAGCCCATTCCCCTCCCACCAGCTTCCCTTCAGACTCCTTGATCTTTCAAAATTATTTTGCTTTGTATCTAGATGCTAAACTTTATATAGAAAACAGGTGGGGTTGGTTTCTTGACCGGGTACAGTGGCTCACACCTATAATCCCAGCGCTTTGGAGGCCAAGGCGGAAGGCTTGCTTGAGGTCACATGTTTGAGACTAGCCTGAGCAACACAGGGAGACCTTTTCTACAAAATTAAAAAAAAAAAAATTAGCCTGGAGTGGTGGCACATCTGTAGTCCCAGCTACTGGGGAGGCTGAGGCAGGAGGATCACTTGAACTCAGGAGTTTGAGATTACAGTGAGATATGATTATATCACTGCACTCCAGCTTGAGCAAGAGAGTGAGACACTATCTCCTAAAAAAATAAAAATAAAAAGTGCTGGAGTCCATAGCCAAGCCCACAGCCAATTGTGACATGTAGATCTTTTATTTTTGCAATCCGCCTCTCTTGTCTAAGTGTCAAATGGCACTCACATCGTGTGTAACTACATCCACCTTTGTCTTGCTTCTCTTTCCTTATGTATTAAGAATCAGGTTGCATAGAGTTCTGAGAAAATAAAATAATAAATCAGCTGTGTGCCGTGGCTCAGGTCTATAATCTCAGCGCTTTAGGAGGCTGACACAAGGATTGCTTGAGACCAGGAGTTCGAGACCGGCTTTTGCCACATAACGAGATCCTGTCTCTACAAAAAATAAAAAATTAAAATAAAACATTTGCAGGACCTGGTGACACACCTGTAGTCCCAGCTACTCAAGTGGTGGAGGCCTGAGGATTGGCTTGAGCCTGGGAGGTTGAGACTGCAGTGAGCCGTGATCATACCTCTACACTTTGGCCTGAGTGACACAGTGAGACTCTATTTCTAAATAAATAAATAAATAAAATAAAACCAGGTAGAAGCCTCCCAAGACTTTGATGCAGAAACAGGTTGCCCTGAACCAATTAAAATTAACATCTAAAAACTGGAAAGAAAGGAAAGAAAGAAGTTGCGTTATTTCTGTAAAGTATGAGGCCATTACATGCTTTACTTTCTCCAGGACATTTTCTCAGCGGTGTTAACTGAAGTCCACTTCACAGAATGACTTCATCTCCTGAGCACGTTGGAGAACGATGATTAAAGAGACTTCCTGGCACTCCCGATATTTTTAGGGTCACATGGAAGCAGCAAGAGTCATATGTGTGAAATGGGTGGTATTAAAGCGGAAGACATTGGTTTGTTCTTTCACGAACATCATCGGAACATTTGCCTAATGACTAGCGTTATGTCAGAAAATGGGGGGAGAGAGCTGGTTCTTTATTGGCAAATAAGTTACATAAATTTCCCAGTTAGAAAAACAATCATGATTTTAGCCTTGTCATATGAGGTCAGATATGTCCTATGCTTCAGTTATGGAATACTACCTCTGAATATTGATTGACAGGTATCTTCCAGAGACCTGTGACCTGTCGCTGTGTACAAGCTTGAATTCATAACTACCAGTCCTAGAAGCTCCCTTGCTGCCCGCGCTGAACTGAAGTGGCTCCTGACTGAGGCATTCAAGAGAAAACTCACTGAAATATTTGAAACCACCGCCACGAACAAGAATGCTCTTCCTGTGTGCCAGGATGTACACCCAGAGCGTTATCTTGTTAGTTGTATATGCCAGCATCCGGTAGGAGCTTTTACCTTTTTTGGATGTCACCTTTGAGATTCTAATGTAAGCTGCAGACCTCTTCCTCTGCCTGCAAGCACGCCCACCCACAACCACGTGTTGCCTGGTTTAGAGAACTCCTGAGCCTGCAGCCGCGTCCACCTACAGGAGGAGGAGTGAAACCCAGACCAGGGACAGGGTCAGAGCTGTGGTCACTCATCCATGGGCGGACAGCTCTGCATTCGTGCAAGGGCCCAGATACTCTCTTCTCTTGGAAGGCCAAGCCCAGAGCCTAGGTGGTCTTTGAACCCAAATAGACTTTGTGGTCTAGAGAATGAGAGCCCCACTCACCAGGGGAAGAAATTGGGGATCTTGGTCCTGAGTTTGTGGGGCAGACTTTTGCCATTTTCCTCCCCCTTTCCCTGCCATGCCCTATTTGAAAAGAGGTCACTTCCATTTCAGTGAGCCAAGATTGAGCCACCACACTCCAACCTGGGCAACAGAGTGAGACACTGTCTCAAGGAAAAAAACAAAAGAGATCACTTCAGAACTTCCCTGTTCAAACAGTTGACCCTTGAACAACAGGGTTTAAACCACGTGGGTCACTTACTGACACATGGATTTTCTTTCACTTCTGCCACCTGTTAGACAGCAAGACCAACTCCTCCTCCTCTCCTCCCACCTCCTCCTCCTCAGTCTACTCAATGCAAAAATGAGAAGAACCTCTATGATGAGCCACTTAATGAATAGTAAACACATTTTCCTTATGACTGCTTTATTTCCTCTGGCTTACTTTACTGTAAGAATACACTATACAATACATATAACACACAAAATGTGCGTTAACCAATTATCTGTGTGATCACTGAGGCTGCCACCCAAGAATAGACTATTAGTAAATTCCTTTTGGCGTAGTCAAAAGTTATTGTCCGAATTTCAACTGTGTGACGGGTTGGTGCCCCTAATCTCTGCATTGTTCACGGGTCAATTGTATTGTTTAAGAGGTGGTCGTTGGAACACTCCTTAGGGGCTATTTTTTTGTTTAAAAAGGTTTTTGCCACAATGGGCCACTCATTTAAGGCCCTAGGATTCCTCACTTCTGAGCTCCTGCTGCCACAGACCAAGTGCTGATCATTTTTGTTGCTCAACATACTTGTCACTTCCATCCGTCACAGGACCCACTCTGACCTTCCAGGAGCTGCTCCTTCCACTGCCTCTGATCCTGAGGGTCAGCACGTCCAGCCAGGCCAGGTAGCAAGATCAGTCCTCTTCTCTGCCCCAGTTCATAGAGGGGCACAGGATGCGGGTGGTGGCGGTAGTCCACTCGGTTCCTGCTAATCCCACTGGATCATCAGGTGGGGAGAGTCAGCTTGCATAGTGAAACCAAAGAGAGCTACGAGATGGAGAGTGAGAGTGAGAAACCAAGAGAGTGAGACACACACACACACACACACACACACACAGAGAGAGAGAGAGAGAGAGAGAAAGAGGGAGAGTGAGAGAGACAGAGAGAGAGACAGAAAAAGTCAGAGAAGCAGAGACACAGAGAGACATAGAAAGATGGAGAAAGAGATGAGGGGAAGAGAGAAACAGAGACACACACAGAGTCTTAAAAAGAGACAGAGAGAGACAGAGCAACCAGGAGAGAGACACAGAGAGGGAGAAACAGAGACAGACAAAGTGAGAGGCAGAGAGAGATGGAAAGAGAGATGGGGAGAGGGACAGAAAGAGAGAAGCAAAAGCACAACATTCCTTGAATTGCTTCTCCCTGAAGTCACCATTCTATTTCTGCACTTCCAGTTGCCACCAAGAATCTTTCTAAGTCACCTGTCCTCCTTCCTTCCCCATCTTCCTCATGCACTCTTACTAAAGCCTCCTGAAATCTGCCTTCCCAATGACAACTCCTCCTTGAAATGTCACCACTGACTTCCAAACAACCAGCAAATAAAAAAGGTTTTTAAAACAATTACTTCCACCAGTTTCTCAGTTTTACTAAAGGTTATGGTGCTGTTTCTTAATACCTCTCTCGAAAATCTTTCTCTTTGTTTTTTATTTCTTTGCATGAATTAACAAGAAAATAGAGCACAACATATTATAGTGAATATAGACTATAAATGATGTTTTGTGCATACCCTATTATTAGTGATAAACACTGTATAAGTAATTTATTTTTCCCATTTCTTTCTTACTATGGTTTGAAAGTGTCCCCCAAATTTCAAGTGTTGGAAACTGAATCCCCCATGCAGTAGTGCTGAGGGGAGGGATCTTTAAGGGGTAATCAGGTCATGAGTGTTTCACCCTCGTGAGTGGACTAATGTTGTTATTGGGGGAGTGGGTTCCTTATCACAAGAGTTGGTCTGTTACAAAAGTGAGTTTGGCCCCTCTTCCTCCCTCATGCTCTCTTGCCCTTCCACATTCCTGTGGGATGACACAGCACAAAGGTCCTTGCCAGATGCCCACCACCCCTTAACCTTGTACTTCCCACTTCTAGGACTGTGAGAAGTGAATCTCTGTTTTAGTAAATTACCCAGTCTCAGGCACTCTGTTAAGAGAAGCAGAAAACAGGCTAAGACAAAATGTTTTAGGATCCTCTTCCCTCACAGTTGCAGTGAGAAGTTTATAGGTTTGTTTTGCTTTGTGGAAGATAAAATGCTAAATAATAGGCATAATTTTGAAAGTTTCTCCTTCCATCCAAATATTTGATTCATTTTAAAATTTCTGTTACACTGAGTTGTTGACCCTTACTTCTGATGCCTCAGAGATGTCTGGAAGAAAATCACGGAGGAAACCTTGAGTGCCATGGAGTCTGTCTTATCTAAGTGCCCTCTGGATTTCGAGATGGCTCTTTCTGTGAACCAGAGAGCTAACAATGTAGCCCAGCTCAAGACGCTTTCCTGGAAAAGCTTTCAGAACATAGCCATTCCCAGGGAGCATCACAGCTTTTAGACTTCACAGCAGGCACCAGAGAGCAGTCAGAAGGCCATGGAATATTTTGCCTGAATTCCTTCCAGCATTGTGTTCCAGGAACCTTGAAACTCCCTCCCGCTCCAAGTAGGTCTTAGGTTTCACTTTCCAAACCCAAACAGACTTGTTTTTAAACAATCCCCAAGAAGAGGATGTCTTAGCATTACATATAATTGAATTGTAAATCTTCTAAATTCAGAAAGAAAGAATATGGAAATAATTCAGAAGCCCTTGAGTTTTTAGCGAGAAGAATCTGCAGTGAGGGGGAGACTCTTTTTATCCTGCGAATTTCCGGCGTGCTTCTTCCACACACGATCCTTACTTGTGTCTCTCTCCAAGCCTGTCTGTGAACAACCCACTCATCCTTCCAAGCTCAACTAACATGCCATGTGACAGAAACAGTTGGTTCAACATCCACTTCCTCCTCCTCTTCTGACCAAGGCTCTGCACTAAGTGCTTCATTCCCCAGCTGTCTTTGTGCACCCATGTGGCCATATGGGTCCATTCTGGCCCATGTGATGTAAGTAGAATTGTTGAGCAGGACTTCCAAAAGGACTCCTCAAAAGGAGCCAAACTACTGAATATGGCTTTTTTTTCTTTTTCTTTTTCCTGCTGCTTTGAATGCAGCTGAGATTGCAGGAACAAAGCTGCTATCTTGGGGCATGAGGTGATGTAGAAGATACAACCACCTTGAGTCAAAGTGCCTGAGGGAATGATAGAAGAAGCTTGGCTCTCTGATAAGATCACAGATCCAGTGCACAGTGGAGGATTGCCTGCCTTCAGATTCCTTTCATGTGAAAAGACAGACCTTTTTATGTGTGAGCCTCTGTTAGCTTGAGTCTTCTGTTTCATGTAGCCAAACTTAACCCTAACTGCCACACACCATCTACTTGTATTTTATGATGCTCTCTCTAATCTCTTAGGTAATTGTGTCCTCCCAGAAACCTATGGAGAGCTGAAGGGGTTTTAGGATCATGGAATCCACCCTCCTCCTTTGGTAAAAGAGGACAAAGGCTAGAGAGCAGTGCGATGGCTGAGGCACGCGATTGTAAACCAAAAGGTACCTGAGACCAATCTCAATCCATTTAAAAGTTAATTCTGCCAAGGTTAAGGACATGCTTGGAAGAAAAAAACACAGAATCACAGAAACAGTCTGTGGTCTGTGCCTTCCTCTCAAGATGATTTTGAGGGCTTCAGTAGTTAAAGAGGAAGGGTGGGTTGAAGAGGAAGGGTGGGCTGGAGGGTGGACTGGAGGGAAGGGTGGGCTGGAGGGGAAGGGCAGGCTGGAGGGGAAGGGCGGGCTGCAGGAAAAAGGCGGGCTGGAGGAGAAGGCTGGGCTGGAGGGGAAGGCTGGGCTGGAGGGGAAGGGCGGGCTGGAGGGAAATAGTGGGCAGGAGGGAAGGGTGGGCTGGAGGGGAAGGGTGGACTGGAGGAAAATGGTGGGCAGGAGGGGAGAGGAGGAACCTGTGGTCTTCCTCAGGTTGCAAGAGAAAGAGAGCAGATGGGGAAGGATCAGTTACGTCTTCATCTCACATGCGGTAAATCAGTCCTTTACATAAGCCTTTATATAATATAAGGTGAACATAGACCAGCTTCCTGTGGAGATGTAGCTATCTGTAGCTATCTGCTTAGGAACAAAAGGAAAGGCAGTTTCTTGCATGATTCAGCTTCCAACTTAATGACTTTTTTCCTTTTTGGCTGTGAGTTGGGGTCCCGAGGCTTTATTTTTCCCTGTACACTATATTGTATGTGAAAATTGTTTGGGACCTAAAGTTGTTTACTTACTCCACCTACATCTGTTAGCTCAATTTCCATTTGGAGTGGCTTCTGGAAGGCTGGAATTGAAATCCACCAGTGCCCATTTCAAGGTGGTCCCAGCATCGCCTGGAAAAAAGGAGCCCGGATACGCCTCCCTGTGGATGCAGGTCAGTCATCATAACGCACAGAAACAGCGTTGACCTCAGCCTGGAGCCATTGTCCTGAAAGGGGATTCTTCTCAGCTCGGGCCTGAGACTGATCCCTGAGAAGCGGCCGCTCCATCCCTGAACCCTTCCTGCTTGTGTCTCCTTACTTCCTAGTGATCACGGCATTCAGGCTCAGAATGCCGCAGGCCTATCCCACTGGAAGCTGCCAAGGTGCCTCCGGCCACTCAGGACGCCCGGCACAGCAGCAGGATCAAGGGACCAGCAGGGAAGAGGCTGCAGTGATTTGGGGGAACAGCCTGAAAATCACCTGGAGCCTGGTGGCAGGTGGTCCCACCTCCTCCCCAATATTAGGTCCCAGAAAAAATGACAGTATGAGCAGCTCATGTCACCATTATTAGCAGAGTCTTTTTATTCTTTCCTTAATTTTTTGCCATTAAATTGAGCTCTATAGGCCCATTTTCTTTTTTCTTTTTTCTTTTTTTAGACAGAGTCTTGTTCTGTTGCCCAGGCTGGAGTGCAGTGAAGCGATATTGGCTCACTACAAGCTCCGCCTCCCGGGTTCACGCCATTCTCCTGCCTCAGCCTCCCGAGTAGCTGGGACTACAGGGCCCCGTCACCATGCATGGCTAATTTTTTGTATTTTAGCAGAGATGGGGTTTCACTGTGTTAGCCAAGATGGTCTCGATCTCCTGACCTTGTGATCCACCCTCCTCAGTCTCCCAAAGTGCTGGGATTACAGGTGTGAGCCACCCCGCCAGGCCTATAGGCCCATTTTCTGCTTTTAATGCCAATACATGAAATTCCAGAGCTGCTTTTGTAAAAAAAAAGTTTCATTTTCATTATTTTATTATTCATTACATTAATTCTATTATTTTATTCTCTCTCTCTCTTTTTTTTTTTTTAGAAGAACTTCAGTGTGAGGGGGACTATCCCTGCTGCCTTCTGGCTGCAGAAGGAGAGAGAAGGAGCCTCTCCAAAAGAGGGTTTCATGAAAGCGCTGAGGCGAGATACTTCAGAGGGTTCAGGACAAGGACACTCACTTTGTTCTGTGTGGTGTGGAGACACGGGTGAGCGTTCCTCAGTGGCAACAACTGGTTCCCTCTTGTCCTCAGTTTCCAGTGCCCTGGGGCATGTCATTTGGACAAAACACTTTTCCATGTCCTGCCATCCATTCCAGGGAGGCAGGAGAAAAGGGTCTGGAGGCAGGAACATAAGGCCGATTCACCCTGACTTCGGAGAACGAAATCAAATGGAAACTCTTGGGCTATGACAGGAAATATCCTCTCCATTTACACAGGGCGTACACCGAGCACATGACTTTGTAATTTTACTTCATCCTCTTCATGTACATAGGGTGCACACCAAGTAACCAATGGAAACCTCTAGAGGGGATTTAAACCCCAGAAACTTCAGTAACGGGCTCCCTGTGCTCAGGCGCTCCCACCCTGTGGAGTGTGCTTTCATTTTCCGTCAGTCTCTGCTTTTGCTGCTTCATTCTTTCCTTGCTCCATTTTTGTGTTGTGTCCCATTCTCAGTTCAAGGCTCCAAGAACCTGGACACCTTCAACCGGTAACATTATCGTAACATCTTGTTTTAAAACTGAATTCTGTTTTTCATCTGTTCACCTAGTTTTTTTTTGTTGTTTGTTTGTTTGTTTTTTGAGAGGGAGTCTCACGCTGTCGCCCAGGCTGGAGTGCAGTGGCCGGATCTCAGCTCACTGCAAGCTCCACCTGCCGGGTTCACACCATTCTCCTGCCTCAGCCTCCCGAGTAGCTGGGACCACAGGCGCCACCACCTCGCCCGGCTATTATTTTTTTTTTTTTGTATTTTTTAGTACAGACGGGGTTTCACCGTGTTAGCCAGGATGGTCTTGATCTCCTGACCTTGTGATCCGCCCGTCTCGGCCTCCCAAAGTGCTGGGATTACAGGCTTGAGCCACGGCGCCCGGCCTGTTCACCTAGTTTTTAGAAAATGACAATGAAATACAACTTGGAACTTACCACAGCTTAACAGGAGGATCACTATGAGCTATATAACAGGTTTGATGTTTAAAAGTTTGCAACTTTTTTTTTTTTTTTTTTTTTTTTGAGACGGAGTCTCAATCTGTAGCCCAGGCTGGAGTGCAGTGGCCGGATCTCAGCTCACTGCAAGCTCTGCCTCCCGGGTTTACGCCATTCTCCTGCCTCAGCCTCCCGAGTAGCTGGGACTACAGGCGCCGCCACCTCGCCCGGCTAGTTTTTTGTATTTTTTAGTAGAGATGGGGTTTCACCGTGTTAGCCAGGATGGTCTTGATCTCCTGACCTCGTGATCCGCCTGTCTCAGCCTCCCAAAGTGCTGGGATTACAGGCGTGGGCCACCGCACCTGGCCTGCAACATTTTTTTATTGCTCTTTCATTTACAAACTACAGTAAATATTTTATTTTTTATGTTTAATTATGAAATATATGACACATAAGAGTCTATAAAATTTGGCTGGGCACGGTGACTCATGCCTGTAATCCCAGCCCTTTCGTAGGCTGAGGAGGGTGGATCATTTGAGGTTAGGTGTTGAAGACCAGCCTGGCCAACATTGTGAAACCCATCTCTACTAAAAAAATACAAAACGTTAGCTGAGCATCGTGGCAGGCACCTGTGATCCCAGCTACTTGGGAGGCTGAGGTGGGAGAGTTGTTTGAACCCAGGAGACAGAAGTTGCAGTGAGCCAAGATCGTGCCATTACACTCTAGCCTGGGCTACATGAGCAAAACTGCACCTCAAAAACAAACAAACAAAACTGAATACATAATCCGATAGATTAATAATTGCGCTGATGTCATCATCCATTAGCATCGAGTGTCTTGAAAGGCTACAATACGCCCTTCCTTGATCACCTGGGTCTCCCTTCTTCACCCAGACATAGGACTAATGTGTGAATGTTTGTCTTGCTTTTCATAAGGTTTATCGTTTCTGTATATATTATTAAGCCATGTCATATGTTATAGTTTGTGAACTGTATATGGAATAGCAGTATATTTTTCAGTAATTTCCTGTGTTCACTGTACTTTTTCATTGTTGATGCTTCTAAGTGCAGTTCATTTTCACAGCTGTATCATATTCCACAATGTGACTATGTCAGCTTTTTTCCTTGATAGAGGTGTGTTTGGATGGCTTTCAGGTGTTTTCTATTTCTACAGTCGCTGCCTAAATATTCTTGCCCCATACGTTTCTCTTGGAGAAGACAGTGCAAGGGCATTTCTGGGGCAGACACGCCTGAGAAGGCAAGTGTGAGGCCACAGAGGGGCGTGTTTGCTTTTTTATGAAATACAGTCTCTTAACAGGAACAACAGCAGTGGATCCTTTGCCAGCAGTTGATCTTTTCCTCCTTTTGGATTTTTGTGGCTCTGCTGAATTTGTTTCTTGAATTATTGGATGTATCCACAGTACTTTGTTTACTTATGTTTTGTAACTTTTTGCACGGGGACTTATCTTTCTTGGAATTTTATGTGGGGAGATATTTTGAGGACAGGGTTGCATTGTTTCAGCAAAGATGTTCCCTCACATGGGGTAGAGGTGAAGTGAGCAGCCGCCTGGTGCCACGTCGATTTGACCCATGCTCTCCAGGTCTTCCAGCATGAACTCCTGGAGGACTGTTTCTGGTCGGTTCTCAGGGTCAGGGTTTTCCCTCCATCCAGCACCAATGCAGGGACAGCTGCTCTCCTTGCTGCTCCTGCTCTGAGGTGGGCTTTCATTTTAAGTCTAAGATGTCAGATTTCTGACCTCATTTTGGAGAGACATCCGGTTTTGTTTCTGATGCCCCATCCTCTGTGCAACCGTCTAAACAGAAAAAAAAATTCCACTTTGGTTCCTGCCAATTCTTTATTGACTGCTGTGGATTCCGTCCTTCAATGCCAGCTCGGTAATGCACTTACAAAGATGCATTTTTGTAGGTTTTACCCAACATCTCAGTTGTTTTCGTTGGGAAAGCTATTTAGTGTCCCGTATGTTGAAATTTGGAAGCACCTGGCAACACCATAGGTGAGAGAGCTGCTCTTCCCCCTTTTCATCATCTTCATGCTGGGTCCAGGCCTTCTTCACTCTGTGATTAAGATGCCACAATGGGCCGGGCACGGTGGCTCATGCCTGTAATCTTAGCGCTTTAGGAGGCCAAGGTGGGTGAATCACCCCAGGCCAGGGGTTCAAGACCAACCTTGCCAACATGGTGAAACTCCATCTCTACTAAAAATACAAAAAATTAGCCCAGCATGGTGGTGGGTGCCTGTAATCCCAGCTACTCCAGAAGCTGAGTCAGGAGAATCGCTTGAACCCAGGAGGTGGAGATTGCAGTGAGCTGAGATCACGCCATTGCACTCTAGCCTGGGCAACAGAGTGAGACTCCATCTCAAAATAAATAAATAAACAAAAAAATGAATAGCTGCTACGGCCTCTGAGCTGCTTGCTCTGCCTCTGGCATCCACGTTATTCTCATGGCCCACATTAGCAGAGATGCGCTCACACCCAGTGGGAAGGCAGGGCGACTGAAGGACTATTGTTATTAACCAGAAAGACAAAATATTCTGAGGGTAATGTAATTCTTCTGTTTCCTAGAAATATTAAAATGCTCTGATAAATTATTAGAACTAACAAAATTCAGTGTAGCACTCATGTTCAAAATGATCACCAACTTTAATATGCCAACAGTAGCCAGACTAAAGAAGAAGAGGGAGTGAGGGTATCCAGGCCTCTGCAGAGAGGGCAGGAAGGTCGACTCGCTCTGCAGCTTCCTGGTCCATCGTCGTTTTCCGCGGTGAGAGCCTGATGGAGCCTGGCCCTCCCTCTCCTGCCTGGGGCCTCCAGCCCAGTCTCAGGGCTGGGCAAGGAATAAACCCCATTTAGGTCATTTCCTCACTTGACCTTCTTCTGGGCCGAAACGCATTTGCTTTCCAAGTGCTCATCAGGGAGCTGCACATAGAAGCCCTTGTTTTCTCCCCACTGCTGACTGATTCTGGGTTCGGGGACGCCCCTGTTCCCCTGGCTTCTTGGACACTGCATCTTTGGCTTTCACGCCAAGATTTTGACCTCAGTTAAGGATTCAGAAACTCTCTTTTTAAACTTTATTCTCAGATTGGTTTTTTAAAAGTCAGACCAAGAAAAAAAAAAAAAAAGACACATAAAGTGGGTGAGTCAAGTGTGAGTGTAAAGTTCCGAGGATGAAGCCGAGCATACACGAACCTCTGTCAGGGCGGCGTCTGGGCTCAGGAGTCATGTTCATCCCAGAGCTTCCCAGGACCCAGACCCTAAACAAAAGAAAAAAAAGGAGGATAACAGAACTAAATGCTAAGATTCTCCATAAAGTCCCTTTTTTTTGGTGAATGGGTTTTCCCCTTAATTTCTAGGCATTTGGCATCATGGAAATAGAACAGCAGCATCTTCTACCTGCCTGACTGAGCTTTTTCAGGTGGGCAGAATAAACCAGGACAGTATACAGATCAGAGGGCAGGTTGGCAGGTGTGGATGGCCACAGAGGACATGGGATGATCCTAAGGAGCGTTTCTACCATGATGTGTATGGGATGCAGGGAGGGAACAGAGAAGCAGGCAGGGAGACAGAGAGAGAGAGGGGGACAGTAGGAGAGAGAGAGAGAGAGAGAGGAAGGGGAAGATAGAGAGGGAGAAAGGGAGGGAGGAAGAGACAGAGAGAGGGAGAGAGAGGGAAAGGGATGGATAGAGGGATGGAGGGAAGGACAGAGAGAAGAGAAAGAGAGGGAGAGAGAGAGGGAGAGAGGACCAATTCACCACTTTTGTCCAAAGAACCAGGCCAACTGTCTGGAGCCCGAGCGTACCTTCTCTAAAGGGTTTTGGAGCATATTGTTTTTGATTCCCTTATTCCTGCAGTTCTTCTAGAACATGACCATCTTCTGATTGTTCTATTCTTTTCTTTCTTTCTTTTTTTTTTTTTTTTTTTTTGTTTAAATACACTCCTATGATTTGAGCTTTTTTTTCTATCTTGTAAGCTATATCCTGGCAACATTCCAGGAATGACTCTAATTTTATTGGCAGTGGATCCTCAGATTTCTTCCTACAAAATAGGCTTCCGAAAGCCTTCCCTGGAGATGGCTAATTTCAGATCATGTTTATGAATTCCTGAGATTCTCATTCAGAGTTAATGATTTTCCCCTGACTTCTGCTCGTTGCTTCATGAGGATTTGTCTTAATTCTCTGTGGGACGAGGGAGCCATCTTCTCTGGAACCTGCAACCTTGTTTACAGGGGCTGGTGTGTGCGTGTGTGTGTGAGTATGTGTGTGTGAGTGTGTGTACGTGCATATATTCACATACACACACACACTCACTTAGGAGGTTAAGCAAATTTCATTAGTATTCCTCTCTTTCAAAACTGAACACGCAGCAGGAAGGTGAAGCCCTGGGCACTGGGCTGGCTTCCTGGTTCAGTGAATCCAGGCTCCCAGCCCGGGAGACAGGCCCTGCCTCGTGGACTTACCCCTAGCATTTCTCTGCCTCAAAGGACTCTGGCCAGCTCTGTGGTGGGAGCAGCCAGAAAGTCCCTGGGATCTGGGAACTTCTATCATTCTGAAGAATAAGAAAAACAGAGACACCTGGAAAAGCTTTGCAGGAGGAGTGGCCATGTCACCTGGTAGCACGTACATGTCTGCAGGGCCCAGCTGAGGTTCTGGGGGATGGAAGGTGGTTCCAGGAAATGGTGACCTGAGGAACAGGTAGGGGCTGGGAAGGTGGGGCCTCCTCTGGGAAGACCATCGAGAAAGTGGGACGTGAGTGGGGAGGGGCAGCATTGTGTGAGGGAGCTGGGAAGTGCCAGGCAGTGTCCAAGAAGGGTGTGGGGGAGCTGGATGGGTGGGGGCAGCCAGAGCAGAGAACAGGTGTAGACAGCAGGTGACAGAGCAGGTGAGGGGAGCAGGTGGAGGAAGCAGATGAGAGAGCAGGTGGGGGGAACAGGTGGAAGAAGCAGGTGAGACAGCAGGTGGGGGGAACACGTGGAAGAAGCTGGTGAGAGAGCAGGTGGGGAACAGGTGTAGACAACAGGTGATCGAGCAGGTGGGGGGAGCAGGTGGAGGAAGCAGACTGACAGCTGGGCAGGTGTCTCCTCAGTAGGACTCTGTGAGTTTCTACTGTGGACTTTGTGGTGAGGTCAGTGGGAACTATGGAGGGTATGAGAGAGAGTGTGTCCTGATGCTGGGAAGCTGGGGTTTCTCCACTGAGGCAGGCATTGCTGGGAAGGTCAGGCCAGATCTCCCTGTCCCTGGGAGGCCAGGACAGACCCACTATCTCTGTGTATAACTAGAGCTTAGCGCCTGATGTCAGTGCAAGGCTGTGCCTCCACCAGCAGACCTTGAGGCTCACTTCACTCCTCTCAGGGAGCAGAGAGGTCAGGTGCTCCCTGGTTGGAGGCCTGGGACTTTTCACCACAGGACAAACCCACAGGGGCTGATGGCTGGCAGGAGAGGCCAGTCCTGCCTCTGCTCCAGGGCTGCTCTCCCCCCAGGTCAGCTGCTTAGTCATCTCCTCACTGGACTTCCTTGTATGGCCAGAAGAGGAACCGGAGGGTGGCACAGGGCTGACTGACCCCCGGGACCCCTCCAGCGTCTGGGGCTCAGCTGGGCAGTTTCCAATTCCTGGAGGAGAAAGGAGAGCACTTAAAATAGCCTTAGGCAGCTTGCTTCCAATAGAGGAGAGCTGGGTGGGCTGGGGACCAAGTGTCCGGGAGTGACAAGTACCCCTGAGCTAGTCAGTGAGCTGTGTGAACCTCTTGGTAGGCAGTGACCAGCATTTTTTTGTTTAATGTAATGAAATAGAACAAAAAATATCTGAATGCATCATGCTTAGTAAGAGTAACAACCGCTTTGTGAAACTGATTTCAGTCTGTGTGTGGGTCAAATTAGATTCATTTCTTTGTGTGATTCATGGTTTTAAAAAACATAGTTTGAATCATATTTAAAAGAAGGTATTAAAATATTTTGAAAGTTTCTTACTGATTGGGGAAAAGATCCATCTGTTTTCTCTCTGTCTCTCTAGCTCTCTCTCTCCCCGTCCCTCCCTTCCTCCCACCTTTCTTTGTTGTGAGGAGGATGCCTCCTTGTTACTTCGTTTCTTCTTTTACTTCCTTTTCTTTTTTTTTTTTTTTTTGAGATGGAGTCTGGCTTTATTGCCCAGACTGGAGTGCAGTGGCTCAATCTCTGCCTACTGCAAGCTCCATCTCCCTGGTTCGTGCCATTCTCCTACCTCAGCCTCCCGAGTAGCTGGGACTACAGGTACCCACCACCATGCCTGGCTAATTTTTTTGCATTTTTAGTAGAGTCAGGGTTTCACTGTGTTAGCCAGGATGGTCTCGATTTCCTGACCTCATGATCCACCCGCCTCGGCCTCCCAAAGTGCTGGGATTACAGGCGTGAGCCACCGCACCTGGCCTCATTACTTCTTTAGGCTGGGACCAGATCCCAAATGGTCCATTTGTAAGACAAACAGCAGGGTGGACGTGGCACTGTGCTCATAAGGGAAATGACAGATTCATCCACGAGGCATTTCGAATAGAATTTACCCCATCACGGTGCCAGCCTTTTTGTGGATGGGGGCTGTGTTTCTTTGCACAACGTTAGGTAGAGACCCCATCGCCCTGATATCCTGCCTCAAACATGGGACGTCTTCAATCAGTGTTAGCTGAAATGAGTGTCCTTTCCATGTTTATTGTATTGGAACAAATGGGGCTCTAGACACTTTTCTTTTGCTGCATTCCCTAGCTAGCTAGACAAATTTGGAATTTAGAAAATATATACATATAGAGGCCGGGCACGGTGGCTCACACCTGTCATCCCAGCCGTTTGGGAGGCCAAGGTGGGCAGACAACATGAGGTGAGGAGTTTGAGACCAGCCTGTCCAACATGGTGAAAGCCCATCTCTACTAAAAATACAGAAATTACCCAGGCACAATGGCGGGTGCCTATAATCCCAGCTACTTTGGAGGCTGAGGGAGGAGAATTGCTTGAATTTGGGAGGCAGAGGTTGCAGTAAGCTGAGATTGCACCACTGTAATGTAGCCTGGTTGATAGAGTGAGACTCCATCTCAAAATATAAATATATATATATATATATATATATATAAAATTCTTAAAAAAAATTTTTTTTGAGACAGAATCTCACTCTGTTGCCCAGGCTGGAGTGCAGTGGCATAATTATAGCTCACTGCATCCTTGATCTCCTGGGCTCATGAGATCCTCCTTCATCAGCCTCCTGAGTAGCTGGGACTACAGGTGTGCGCCACCATACCTAGCTAATTGTTTTTTATTTTTAGTAGAGACAAGGTCTCACTATGTTGCCCAGGCTGGTCTCGAACTTCCGAGCTCAAATGGTGCTCCTGCCTCAACCTCCCAAAGTGCTGGGATCACAGACATGAGCCACCATGCCTGGCTTGAAAAGCAATTTCAAATAAATAAGCTTTAGATACATGTTACCATGACTCTAATATTGAGAAAAACAGAAATCCTTGCCTAGCTAACTTTGGACTTCTTTAATTTCAAAAAGTCTGGAAAGCTCCCTGCCACGAGAATGAGGAGTGCCCAGAGTCCCCACCCAGCCCAGCTTCTGTGGAAACCTCAGCCGCCCTCATGCTCATGGGGACCCCGTGTCTCACTGCAATCCAAAAGGCTGGGACTGTGCATGCATGGGACACAATGCTAGGATGCTTGAGGTTCAGCTCAAGATGCTAACTTCAACCCTTGGGAATTAGTGTCTGTCTCTCTTCCTCACCTTCTAAGCCCTGCTGCTCAGAGCCTGGCCTTCGATCTGCACTGGGCATTCTGAATGGGGCATGACAGAGGCAGGAATGAAGGCTCCCCAAGAAATGCTGAATCCCAAACTTCATTTAAACAGGACTTGTTGGGTGAGCCCTATGCATAGTAAAATTTGAGAAACACTTTAATCGCTTCTGTATTATCAATTATGAAGTAACCTAAGCTTTTTTAAAAGACCCTAATATTTACATAACAGTGCTCTCTGACAGCCTGTGACGTCTTTCTCCTCTTCTTTCTCTGGCAGCTGTGTGCTCTGTGCTTCTGCTCCTCACCACACGATGGCCCCAGAGCCCTAGGAAACCTGTAAATGAGTCCAGAGGCCTAAAATGCTTCTCTCAAAGGTCGTGCTGATTTCCTGATTAAAAGATTAAAAGAGCTGGGCACAGTGGCTCATGCCTGTAATCACACCACTTTGCGAGGCCGAGGTGGGTGGATCACCTGAGGTCAGGAGTCAGAGACCAGCTTGGCCAAGGTGCTGAAACCCCATCACTACTAAAAATGCAAAAATTAGCTGGGCGTGGTGATGTGCGCCCTGTAATCCCAGCTACTCAGGAGGCTGAGGCAGGAAAATTGCTTGAACCCAGGAGGCAGAGTTTGCAGTGAGGCGAGGTCGTGCCATCGCACTCCAGCCTGGGGAGAAGAGCAAGACTTTGTCACCAAAAACAAAAAAAAAAAAAACAAAAACAAACAAACAAAAAGATTAAAAGTGATAATTCCCACAGAGAATAGATTTGGATATTTTCCCAGAAATTTTCTCTTCCAAACCTGTACATGTTTACAGGTTCCCACGACATAAGGCTTTTTATCACTTTCAGTGCAATGTGCTTTCTAATATGTGATATGGATTAAAATTAGTCACAACCAACCTATTATAAGAATGCACTCTCCTTTAGGACATGGACATTTGAGGAACCACCTCTGAGCTCAGTATTTTAGCATGAATCTACCTTCAAATCTAAAAAAATTATTGTATATTTTTGAGCCCGAAATAGGACAAAAAATGTTTGGTTTCTTGCCATTGTGTTAGTATTCTTTTTGTCCTGGCTTAGAGCTTTATTGTGGCATAACTGGTGCACAGTAAACTGCACATATTTAAAACCTACACGGTGAAAAGTTCTGACGTATCTCCACACCAGCAAGACTTAGATCACAGTCAGAAAAACGAAGCTCCTATCACCCCAGAGTTCTCCTGCGCTCACTTTCTGCAAGCCCCTCTCCAGGAAGAGCTGCTTCCTGTCATTATAGACGTGTCTGCATCTTCTTGAATTGTGCAACATGCAATCATACAGTGCTCACTGTTCTGCTGCCAGCTCTTCTTGCTCAGCATGATGTGTTCAAGATTCAGCAACACAGGCTGCATCAGCGGCTGCTGCCTTTTCGTTGCCAAGCCGTCCTCCATTGCACTGATACATCCTGATTGGTTTAGCCGTTGACTTGCTGGTGGATATCTAGGTCATTTCTAGGTGTTAGTTGTCACAAATAAAACCACAATAAATATTAGTGTGCAAATATTTGTGTAGAAATAGACTATCATTTCTCTTTTCTTTTTTCTTTCTTTCTTTCTCCTTCCTTCCTTCCTTCCTTCCTTCCTACCTTCCTTCTCTCTCTCTCTCTTTCCTTTTTTCTTTCTTTCTTTCTTCTTCTTTCTTTTGAGACAGGATCTTGCTCTGCTGCTCAGGCTAGAATGCAGTGGTGCAATTATGGCTCACTGCAGCCTTGACCTCCTGGGCTCAAGCAGACCTCCCAGGATCAAGCAGTTTTCCTACACCTCCCTAGTAACTGGGACTGCAGACACATACCACCATGCCTGGCTATTTGTTTACTTATTTATTTCTTTATTTTTGTAGAGGCAGGATCTCCCTTTGTTGCCCAGGCTGTTCTCAAACTTCTGGGCTCAAGCAGACCTCCTGCCTTGGTCCCCCAAAGCACTGGGATTACAGGCATGCACCACTCTGCCCAGGTGCTATCATTTCTTTTACAGAAATATCTAGGAGGGAAATGATGGGGTTCAATGGAAGGTATATTTGTAATTTGTAAAGAAATGTCCAAACTGTTTTCCAAACTTGTTAAAAGTGATAATTCCACCAGCAGTATCTGAGAGTTCCAGGTGTTTTACATTCTCACCAACATTTGGTAGGGTCACCTTTTGATATAAGGCTTTTATCACTTATCTCACACTGGCTTTCAATTGTATATCCTTAATTACTCTGGTATACAGCACATTTCCATGTGCTTATTGCCATCTGTGTGTCACCTTTAGAGAAGTGTCTGTCCAAATTGTTGGCCCATTTTTGACTTGGAATGATTGTTTTCTTTTATTTTTAATTAATTAATTAATTTTTTATTATTATACTATAACTTCTAGGTACATGTGCTCAATGGGCACATATTTAAAATGTATATTAGTGACATGTCAGTGTGCTGCACCCATCAACTCGTCAGCACACATCAACTCGTCATTTACATCAGGTATAACTCCCAATGACATCCCACACCCCTCCCCATAATAGGCCCCAGTGTGTGATGTTCCCCATCCCCGGTCCAAGCAATCTCATTTTTCAATTCCCACTTATGAGTGAGAATATGCGGTGCTTGGTTTTCTGTTCTTCCGATAGTTTGCTGAGAATGATGGTTTCCAGCTGCATCCATGTCCCTACAAAGGACACGGGGTCATCTTTTTTATGGTTGTATAGTACTCCATGGTGTATACACCCCGTGATCCAGCCTGTTTCTGATATTGTGAGTCATATCATCTCCCACTTTGGTAATTATGAACTCTTTTACAAATAAAACTACAATAAATATTAGTGTGCAAATATTTGTGTAGAAATAGACTATCATTTCTCTTTTCTTTTTTCTTTCCCCTTCCTTCCTACCTTCCTTCCTTCCTTCCATCCTTCCTTCCTTCCTTCCTTCCTTCCCTCTCTCTCTCTCTCTCTCTTTCTTTCTTTCTTTCTTTCTTCTTCTTTCTTTTGAGACAGGATCTTGCTCTGCTGCTCAGGCTAGAATGCAGTGGTGCAATTATGGCTCACTGCAGCCTTGACCTCCTGGGCTCAAGCAGACCTCCCAGGATCAAGCAGTTTTCCTACACCTCCCTAGTAACTGGGACTGCAGACACATACCACCATGCCTGGCTATTTGTTTACTTATTTATTTCTTTATTTTTGTAGAGGCAGGATCTCCCTTTGTTGCCCAGGCTGTTCTCAAACTTCTGGGCTCAAGCAGACCTCCTGCCTTGGTCTCCCAAAGCACTGGGATTACAGGCATGCACCACTCTGCCCAGGTGCTGTCATTTCTTTTACAGAAATATCTAGGAGGGAAATGATGGGGTTCAATGGAAGGTATATTTGTAATTTGTAAAGAAATGTCCAAACTGTTTTCCAAACTTGTTGTACCATTTTACATTTCCACCAGCAGTATCTGAGAGTTCCAGGTGTTTTACATTCTCACCAACATTTGGTAGGGTCACCTTTTGATATGCGTGTGTGTGTGCTGGTATCTCACACTGGCTTTCAATTGTATATCCTTAATTACTCTGGTATACAGCACATTTCCATGTGCTTATTGCCATCTGTGTGTCACCCAGCCTGGGTGTCTGTCCAAATTGTTGGCCCATTTTTGACTTGGAATGATTGTTTTCTTTTATTTTTAATTAATTAATTAATTAATTTTTTATTATTATACTATAACTTCTAGGGTACATGTGCTCAATGGGCAGGTTTGTTACGTATGTATATTAGTGACATGTCAGTGTGCTGCACCCATCAACTCGTCAGCACACATCAACTCGTCATTTACATCAGGTATAACTCCCAATGACATCCCACACCCCTCCCCATAATAGGCCCCAGTGTGTGATGTTCCCCATCCCCGGTCCAAGCAATCTCATTTTTCAATTCCCACTTATGAGTGAGAATATGCGGTGCTTGGTTTTCTGTTCTTCCGATAGTTTGCTGAGAATGATGGTTTCCAGCTGCATCCATGTCCCTACAAAGGACACGGGGTCATCTTTTTTATGGTTGTATAGTACTCCATGGTGTATACACCCCGTGATCCAGCCTGTTTCTGATATTGTGAGTCATATCATCTCCCACTTTGGTAATTATGAACTCTTTTACAGATGGGTGCACGCCCCCAGTGTCCACACCCTCAGTGGGTGTACACCTGTCCGTATTGGGAGTCCTATCCTTCTCTTGCTCCCTGAAGATGAAGAAGAGTATCACAGGAGTGTTTCTACTCCCTGTGATATTGGGTGTCTTATCCTGGTCTCCCACGCGGAAATCGAAACAATATCACTGGGAGCGTGTACACCTTTTGTGATATTTAAAGTACTATCATTCTCTCCCCAGTGGATATCAGGAACAAGTCTATTAAATATTAATATTAATAAATATAATAAAAATGAATAACAATTATCAATAGTAATGATCATAAGAAAGATAGTAAAAATTCATACTGGTTTAAATTGTCAACGATTTCTGCTAATCATTAATAGTAATATCACTATTAATAATAATATAAAGATATCAGCAATTAATGTTACTGAAATCAATACAAAGTGATGTTGGTAATAAAATAACAGTTAGTATTAGGGACTAATAATATTGCTAAATGATATTAATATTAATAATTAATATTAAGCGTGCATAGTCATGTCTTTAAAATCATTATCCATAATTAATCAAGGGATCCTATTATTTATGAGTAAAATTGATAATTATTAAAATCGATCACTGATGTTTAATGATCATATTATTACTCCTAATACCATAGGGAGTGTACACCTGCCGGTGATGTAGTTCCTAATATCCAGGGACGGAGAGCATGATTTTAGCTTTAATATCGGAGTAGGAGTACACTCACCCCGTGAGGCTGATCCTAATATCCAGCAGGCTAGAGTATGACATGACTCCTAACATAGCAATGAATGGACAGCCACCTGGTAATATTGCACCTAATATTCCCAGAAGAAGCCTACGCTATTGCTCCCAATATCGCAGGGAGGGTACAGCTCTTCTGTGATACTGTTCCCAGTATCCGGAGGGGGAGAAGATGATAATAATTCGCAGGCTGTGTTCAGCCTCCCTGTGATAATGTTTTATTAATATCCTGGAAGGGAGAGGGTGATATTACATACGATACAGCAGGAGGCGTAGACCCAGCCTGGGCTACTGTTCCTAATATCCATGGAGGGGAGAAGCTGATATTACTGCCATTATGGCAGAGGGTGTACATCTACCCTGTGACATTCCTCTTAATATTCCAAGGCCGAGAGTTGGATGTTACTCCCAGGATGACAGACACTGTACAACAACGTGTGATACTCTTCCTGATATTGGGAAGGGGAGAAGATGGTATTAATCCCCATATGGCAGAAGGTGAAAATAAACTGTGATAACTGTGAGACACCCCCCACGCTGTGGGGAATAATAGCCAATCCCTCTCCCCACCGGCCATTGGGAGCCCCATCGCCAGGGGGTGGGTCACGCCCGCTTAACCAGCCCCAAGCATCCCCCCCAGCTTGCAGGCACCTGATTGGGCTCCCAGCCGCCACCCCCGGCCCGCCCCCCTGGCTTCTGGGAGCCCCATCGCCGGGGGTGCAGGCACCCCCCGCGATCGGGCTCCCAGCCGCCACCCCCGGCCCGCCCCCCTGGCTTCTGGGAGCCCCATCGCCGGGGGTGCAGGCACCCCCCGCGATCGGGCTCCCAGCCGCCACCCCCGGCCCGCCCCCCTGGCGTCTGGGAGCCTTGTGGACGCACAACCTCTTTATTATATTGTGAGTAATATCATCTCCCCAACTGAAAATTTTCAACTCCTTCTCAGACGATTGTACACCCCCAGTGTGCACACCCTCTGAGGGAGTACAACTGTCAGTATTGGGAGTCCTATCCTTCTCTTGCTCCCTGAAGATGAAGAAGAGTATCACAGGAGTGTTTCTACTCCCTGTGATATTGGGTGTCTTATCCTGGTCTCCCACGCGAAATCAAAACAATATCACTGGGAGCGTGTACACCTTTTGTGATATTTAAAGTACTATCATTCTCTCCCAGTGGATATCAGTAAAAAGTCTATTAAATATTAATATTAATAAATATAATAAAAATGACTAATAATTATCAATAGTAATGATCATAAGAAAGATAGTAAAAATTCATACTGGTTTAAATTGTCTACGATATCTGCTAACCATTAATAGTAATATCACTATTAATAATAATATAAAGATATCAACAATTAATGTTACTGAAATCAATTCAAAATGATTTTGGTAATAAAATAACAGTATTAGGAACTAATAATATTATTTGATGATATTAATATTAATAATTATTTGAAAGCATGCATAATCATGTATTTAAAATCATTATCCATAATTAATAATGGTATCCTATGAATTTTTAGTATCATTGATAATTATTCAAATCATTCATTGATGTTTAACGGTCACATTATTACTCCTAATACCATAGGGAGTGTTCTCCTGCCGGTGATGTAGTTCCTAATATCCAGGGACGGAGAGCATGATTTTAGCTTTAATATCGGAGTAGGAGTACACTCACCCCGTGAGGCTGATCCTAATATCCAGCAGGCTAGAGTATGACATGACTCCTAACATAGCAATGAATGGACAGCCACCTGGTAATATTGCACCTAATATTCCCAGAAGAAGCCTACGCTATTGCTCCCAATATCGCAGGGAGGGTACAGCTCTTCTGTGATACTGTTCCCAGTATCCGGAGGGGGAGAGGATGATAATAATTTGCAGGCTGTGTTCAGCCTCCCTGTGATAATGTTTTATTAATATCCTGGAAGGGAGAGGGTGATATTACATACGATACAGCAGGAGGCGTAGACCCAGCCTGGGCTACTGTTCCTAATATCCATGGAGGGGAGAAACTGATATTACTGCCATTATGGCAGAGGGTGTACATCTACCCTGTGACATTCCTCTTAATATTTCAAGGCCGAGAGTTGGATATTACTCCCAGGATGACAGACACTGAACAACAACGTGTGATACTCTTCCTAATATCGGGAAGGGGAGAAGATGGTATAAATCCCCATAAGGCAGACGGTGAATAAACTGTGATATCTGCAGGCACCCCCGGCGATCGGGCTCCCAGCCACCCCCGGCCCGCCCCCCTGGCTTCTGGGAGCCCCATCGCCGGGGGTGCAGGCACCCCCCGCGATCGGGCTCCCAGCCGCCACGCCCGGCCCGCCCCCTGGCGGCGGGGGGCCCCATCGCCGGTGCAGGCACCCCATCGGGCTCCCAGCCACCCCGCCCGCCTGGCTGGGAGCCCCATCGCCGGGGGTGCAGGCACCCCCAGCGATCGGGCTCCCAGCCGCCACCCCCGGCCCGCCCCCCTGGCTTCTGGGAGCCCCATCGCCGGGGGTGCAGGCACCCCCCGCGATCGGGCTCCCAGCCGCCACCCCCGGCCCGCCCCCCTGGCTTCTGGGAGCCCCATCGCCGGGGGTGCAGGCACCCCCCGCGATCGGGCTCCCAGCCGCCACCCCCGGCCCGCCCCCCTGGCTTCTGGGAGCCTTGTGGACTCAGCCTCTTTCTGATATTGTGCGGAATATCATCTCCCCATCTGAAAATTTGCAACTCCTTCTCAGACGATTGTACACCCCCAGTGTGCACACCCTCGGAGGGTGTAACCCCCTCTTTTTTAGGAGTCATAGCAGCTTCTTCCTCCCTGAATATTCACAACAGTATCTCACAGTTGTTTCTACTTCCAGTGATACTGATTGTCATATCCTCCTCTATCAAGCAGAAGTTCGAAACACTATCACGACGGGTGTACACCGTCTGTGATATAGAAATTAACATCGTCCTCTCCCCGGTGGATATCAGGAACAATTCTATTAATCATTAATATTAATAATTATATTAATAATAATAATTATTATTGATATTAATGATCACAAGAAGGAGAGTAAAAATTAATACTGGCTTAAAATGGTAGCAATTTGTAATAATAATTATTAGTAATATCAATATTAATAATAATATTTTTATATTATCAATTAATGTGACTTAAATCAATACACAGTGATGCTGGGAATCAAATAATAATTAGTATTAGGAACTAATAATATTATTTGATGACATTAATATTAATAATTAATTGAAAACATGCGCAATCATGTGTTTAAAATCATTATCCATAATTAATAATGGTATCCTATGAATTTTTAGTATCATTGATAATTATGAAAATCGATCATTGATGATTAATAATCATATTATTATTCCTAATTCCACAGGAAGTGTAAACCTACTTGTGATGCTGTTCTTAATATCCAGGGACGGAAAGCAGGATATTAGTTTTAATATCGCAGTAGGTGTACACTGACCGCGTGACACTGATCCTAATATCAAGGAGGGTAGAGTATCACATGACTCCAAACATAACAATGAATGGAGAGCTACCCGGTAATATTGCTCGTCATATTCCCGGAAGAAGCCTATGCTATTAGTCCGAATATGGCACTGAGGGTACAGCTCTTCTGAGATATTTTTCCTAGTATACGGAGCGAGAGGATGATACTGCACACTGTACAGCAGGAGGCGTACACCCAGTCTGGGATATTGTTTCTAATCTCCACGGAGGGGACAGGCTGATATTACTCGCAATGTGGCACAGGTTGGACATTCACCCAGTTTCATCCTTCTCAATATTCCAAGGCCGAGAGACTGTTATTAATCTCAGTATAACAGACACTGTACAACCCCTTGTGATACTCTTTCAAATATCTACATCAGGTACCCAGCCGCCACCCCCGCCCCCTGGTTTCTGGGAGCCCCATCGCCGGGGGTGCAGGCACGCCCCCCGATCGGGCTCCCAGCCGCCACCCCCGGCCCGCCCCCCTGGCTTCTGGGAGCCCCATCGCCGGGGGTGCAGGCACCCCCCGCGATCGGGCTCCCAGCCGCCACCCCCGGCCCGCCCCCCGGGCTTCTGGGAGCCCCATCGCCGGGGGTGCAGGCACCCCCCGCGATCGGGCTCCCAGCCACCCCGCCCGCCCCTGGCTGGGAGCCCCATCGCCGGGGTGCAGGCACGCCCCCCGATCGGGATCCCAGCCACCCCGCCCGCCTGGCTGGGAGCCCCATGGGGTGCAGGCACCCCCAGCGAACGGGCTCCCCGCCACCCCGGCCCGCCCCCTGGTTTCTGGGAGCCCCATCGCCGGGTGTGCAGGCACGCCCCCCGATCGGACTCCCAGCCGCCACCCCCGGCCCGCCCCCTGGCTTCTGGGAGCCCCATCGCCGGGGGTGCAGGCACCCCCCGCGATCGGGCTCCCAGCCGCCACCCCCGGCCCGCCCCCCTGGCTTCTGGGAGCCTTGTGGACTCAGCCTCTTTCTGATATTGTGCGGAATATCATCTCCCCATCTGAAAATTTGCAACTCCTTCTCAGACGATTGTACACCCCCAGTGTGCACACCCTCGGAGGGTGTAACCCCCTCTTTTTTAGGAGTCATAGCAGCTTCTTCCTACCTGAATATTCACAACAGTATCTCACAGTTGTTTCTACTTCCAGTGATACTGATTGTCATATCCTCCTCTATCAAGCAGAACTTCGAAACACTATCACGACGGGTGTACACCGTCTGTGATATAGAAATTAACATCGTCCTCTCCCCGGTGGATATCAGGAACAATTCTATTAATCATTAATATTAATAATTATATTAATAATAATAATTATTATTGATATTAATGATCACAAGAAGGAGAGTAAAAATTAATACTGGCTTAAAATGGTAGCAATTTGTAATAATAATTATTAGTAATATCAATATTAATAATAATATTTTTATATTATCAATTAATGTGACTTAAATCAATACACAGTGATGCTGGGAATCAAATAATAATTAGTATTAGGAACTAATAATATTATTTGATGACATTAATATTAATAATTAATTGAAAACATGCGCAATCATGTGTTTAAAATCATTATCCATAATTAATAATGGTATCCTATGAATTTTTAGTATCATTGATAATTATGAAAATCGATCATTGATGATTAATAATCATATTATTATTCCTAATTCCACAGGAAGTGTAAACCTACTTGTGATGCTGTTCTTAATATCCAGGGACGGAAAGCAGGATATTAGTTTTAATATCGCAGTAGGTGTACACTGACCGCGTGACACTGATCCTAATATCAAGGAGGGTAGAGTATCACATGACTCCAAACATAACAATGAATGGAGAGCTACCCGGTAATATTGCTCGTCATATTCCCGGAAGAAGCCTATGCTATTAGTCCGAATATGGCACTGAGGGTACAGCTCTTCTGAGATATTCTTCCTAGTATACGGAGGGGGAGAGGATGATAATAATTCGCAGGCTGTGTGCTCCCGCCCAGTGATATTGTAATTACTATCCTGGGAGCGAGAGGATGATACTGCACACTGTACAGCAGGAGGCGTACACCCAGTCTGGGATATTGTTTCTAATCTCCACGGAGGGGACAGGCTGATATTACTCGCAATGTGGCACAGGTTGGACATTCACCCAGTTTCATCCTTCTCAATATTCCAAGGCCGAGAGACTGTTATTAATCTCAGTATCACAGACACTGTACAACCCCTTGTGATACTCTTTCAAATATCTACATCAGGTACCCAGCCGCCACCCCCGGCCCGCCCCCTGGTTTCTGGGAGCCCCATCGCCGGGGGTGCAGGCACGCCCCCCGATCGGGCTCCCAGCCGCCACCCCCGGCCCGCCCCCCTGGCTTCTGGGAGCCTTGTGGACTCAGCCTCTTTCTTATATTGTGCGGAATATCATCTCCCCATCTGAAAATTTGCAACTCCTTCTCAGACGATTGTACACCCCCAGTGTGCACACCCTCGGAGGGTGTAACCCCCTCTTTTTTAGGAGTCATAGCAGCTTCTTCCTACCTGAATATTCACAACAGTATCTCACAGTTGTTTCTACTTCCAGTGATACTGATTGTCATATCCTCCTCTATCAAGCAGAACTTCGAAACACTATCACGACGGGTGTACACCGTCTGTGATATAGAAATTAACATCGTCCTCTCCCCGGTGGATATCAGGAACAATTCTATTAATCATTAATATTAATAATTATATTAATAATAATAATTATTATTGATATTAATGATCACAAGAAGGAGAGTAAAAATTAATACTGGCTTAAAATGGTAGCAATTTGTAATAATAATTATTAGTAATATCACTATTAATAATAATAATTATTAGTAATATCACTATTAATAATAATTATTAGTAATATCACTATTAATAATAATTATTAGTAATATCACTATTAATAATAATTATTAGTAATATCACTATTAATAATAATATTATTTGATGACATTAATATTAATAATTAATTGAAAACATGCGCAATCATGTGTTTAAAATCATTATCCATAATTAATAATGGTATCCTATGAATTTTTAGTATCATTGATAATTATGAAAATCGATCATTGATGATTAATAATCATATTATTATTCCTAATTCCACAGGAAGTGTAAACCTACGTGTGATGCTGTTCTTAATATCCAGGGACGGAAAGCAGGATATTAGTTTTAATATCGCAGTAGGTGTACACTGACCGCGTGACACTGATCCTAATATCAAGGAGGGTAGAGTATCACATGACTCCAAACATAACAATGAATGGAGAGCTACCCGGTAATATTGCTCGTCATATTCCCGGAAGAAGCCTATGCTATTAGTCCGAATATGGCACTGAGGGTACAGCTCTTCTGAGATATTCTTCCTAGTATACGGAGGGGGAGAGGATGATAATAATTCGCAGGCTGTGTGCTCCCGCCCAGTGATATTGTAATTACTATCCTGGGAGCGAGAGGATGATACTGCACACTGTACAGCAGGAGGCGTACACCCAGTCTGGGATATTGTTTCTAATCTCCACGGAGGGGACAGGCTGATATTACTCGCAATGTGGCACAGGTTGGACATTCACCCAGTTTCATCCTTCTCAATATTCCAAGGCCGAGAGACTGTTATTAATCTCAGTATAACAGACACTGTACAACCCCTTGTGATACTCTTTCAAATATCTACATCAGGTACCCAGCCGCCACCCCGGCCCGCCCCCTGGTTTCTGGGAGCCCCATCGCCGGGGGTGCAGGCACCCCCCGCGATCGGGCTCCCAGCCGCCACCCCCGGCCCGCCCCCTGGTTTCTGGGAGCCCCATCGCCGGGGGTGCAGGCACGCCCCCCGATCGGGCTCCCAGCCGCCACCCCCGGCCCGCCCCCCTGGCTTCTGGGAGCCCCATCGCCGGGGGTGCAGGCACGCCCCCCGATCGGGCTCCCAGCCGCCACCCCCGGCCCGCCCCCCTGGCTTCTGGGAGCCCCATCGCCGGGGGTGCAGGCACCCCCCGCGATCGGGCTCCCAGCCGCCACCCCCGGCCCGCCCCCCTGGCTTCTGGGAGCCCCATCGCCGGGGGTGCAGGCACCCCCCGCGATCGGGCTCCCAGCCGCCACCCCCGGCCCGCCCCCCTGGCTTCTGGGAGCCTTGTGGACTCAGCCTCTTTCTGATATTGTGAGTCATATCATCTCCCCCTTTGGTAATTATGAACTCTTTTACAGATGGGTGCACACCCCCTGTGTGCACACCCTCAGAGGGTGTACATCTACCCTGTGATATTGTTATTAATATCCTGGAAGGGAGAGGGTGATATTACATACGATACAGCAGGAGGCGTACACCCAGTCTGGGATATTGTTTCTAATCTCCACGGAGGGACAGGCTGATATTACTGCCATTATGGCAGAGGGTGTACATCTACCCTGTGATATTGTTATTAATATCCTGGAAGGGAGAGGGTGATATTACATACGATACAGCAGGAGGCGTACACCCAGTCTGGGATATTGTTTCTAATCTCCACGGAGGGACAGGCTGATATTACTGCCATTATGGCAGAGGGTGTACATCTACCCTGTGATATTGTTATTAATATCCTGGAAGGGAGAGGGTGATATTACATACGATACAGCAGGAGGCGTACACCCAGTCTGGGATATTGTTTCTAATCTCCACGGAGGGACAGGCTGATATTACTGCCATTATGGCAGAGGGTGTACATCTACCCTGTGATATTGTTATTAATATCCTGGAAGGGAGAGGGTGATATTACATACGATACAGCAGGAGGCGTACACCCAGTCTGGGATATTGTTTCTAATCTCCACGGAGGGACAGGCTGATATTACTGCCATTATGGCAGAGGGTGTACATCTACCCTGTGATATTGTTATTAATATCCTGGAAGGGAGAGGGTGATATTACATACGATACAGCAGGAGGCGTACACCCAGTCTGGGATATTGTTTCTAATCTCCACGGAGGGACAGGCTGATATTACTGCCATTATGGCAGAGGGTGTACATCTACCCTGTGATATTGTTATTAATATCCTGGAAGGGAGAGGGTGATATTACATACGATACAGCAGGAGGCGTACACCCAGTCTGGGATATTGTTTCTAATCTCCACGGAGGGACAGGCTGATATTACTGCCATTATGGCAGAGGGTGTACATCTACCCTGTGATATTGTTATTAATATCCTGGAAGGGAGAGGGTGATATTACATACGATACAGCAGGAGGCGTACACCCAGTCTGGGATATTGTTCCTAATATCCAGCAGGCTAGAGTATGACATGACTCCTAACATAGCAATGAATGGACAGCCACCTGGTAATATTGCACCTAATATTCCCAGAAGAAGCCTACGCTATTGCTCCCAATATCGCAGGGAGGGTACAGCTCTTCTGTGATAGTGTTCCCAGTATCCGGAGGGGGAGAGGATGATAATAATTCGCAGGCTGCGTTCACTCACCCTGTGATATTGTTATTAATATCCTGGAAGGGAGAGGGTGATATTACATACGATACAGCAGGAGGCGTAGACCCAGCCTGGGCTACTGTTCCTAATATTCATGGAGGGGAGAAGCTGATATTACTGCCATTATGGCAGAGGGTGTACATCTACCCTGTGATATTCCTCTTAATATTCCAAGGCCGAGAGTTGGATATTACTCCCAAGATGACAGACACTGTACAACAACGTGTGATACTCTTCCTGATATTGGGAAGGGGAGAAGATGGTATTAATCCCCATATGGCAGAAGGTGAAAATAAACTGTGATATCTGTAAGACACCCCCCACACTGTGGGGACTAATAGCCAATCCCTCTCCCCATCGGTCATTGGGAGTCCCATGGCCGGGAGGTGAGTCACACCCCCCTATCCTGACCCCAGCAGCCGCCCCGCCCGCCCCGTGGCTTCTGGGAGCCCCATCGCCGGGGGTGCAGGCACCCCCCGCGATCGGGCTCCCAGCCGCCCCCCCCGGCCCGCCCCTGGCTGAGCCCCATCGCCGTGCAGGCACCCCAGCGATCGGGCTCCCAGCCGCCCCTGGCTTCTGGAGCCCCATCGCCGTGCAGGCACCCCCCGCGATCGGGCTCCCAGCCGCCCCTGGCTGAGCCCCATCGCCGTGCAGGCACCCCATCGGGCTCCCAGCCGCCCCTGGCTGGAGCCCCATCGCCGTGCAGGCACCCCATCGGGCTCCCAGCCGCGCGTGGCTTCTGGGAGCCCCATCGCCGGGGGGGCAGGCACCCCCCGCGATCGGGCTCCCCGCCGCCACCCCCGGCCCGCCCCCCTGGCTTCTGGGAGCCCCATCGCCGGGGGTGCAGGCACCCCCCGCGATCGGGCTCCCAGCCGCCCCTGGCTTCTGAGCCCCATCGCCGTGCAGGCACCCCATCGGGCTCCCAGCCGCCACCAGCCCGCCCCTGGCTGAGCCCCATCGCCGGTGCAGGCACCCCAGCGATCGGGCTCCCAGCCACCCCGCCCCCCTGGCTTCTGGGAGCCCCATAGCCGGGGGTGCAGGCACCCCCCCCCATCGGGCTCCCACCCGCCACCCCCGCCCCTGGCTGGGAGCCCCATGGGGTGCAGGCACCGATCGGGCTCCCAGCCGCCCCTGGCTTCTGAGCCCCATCGCCGGGGTGCAGGCACCCCATCGGGCTCCCAGCCGCCCCTGGCTTCTGAGCCCCATCGCCGGGGTGCAGGCTGACAGTACTCCCAATATTCCAGAAGGTGCACACCCCCTGTGATATTGTTCCTCATAAGTTGTGGGGGAGAGCATGATATTACTTCCAATACGAGAGTGGCTTGACACCCAGTCTGTGATACTGTTTTTGACATTCAATGGGAAGAGGATAACATTAATCCCAATGTCGCAGAATGTGTACAGATTCCTGTGATGTACTTCCTATTGTACAGGGAAAAGAGAAGAATATTGCTCTCAATATCACAGGGGGTGTAACCACCCTGCCCCCCATATATTGTTCCTAATATGCAGCGGGGTGCAGGCTGACAGTACTCCCAATATTCCAGAAGGTACACACACCGGTGATATAGTTCCAAATATCCAGCGGGAAAGAGCCTGATTTTACTTTTGATATCGCAGTGGGTGGACAGTGCCCCCAACCCTGTGGTATCATTCGTAATATCCAGGTGGGAAGAAGATCACATGGCTGACAATATCGAAGAGGGTGGACACCTCTTCGGTGATATGGTTCCTCTTATCCAGGGGTGAGTGGATGATATTACTCGCCATATCGCAGGGGCTGTACACCCTTCTGTGATATTGTTCCTCATAACTTGTTGGGGAGAGCATGATATTACTTCCAATACGAGAGTGGCTTGACACCCAGTCTGGGATATTGTTTCTAATCTCCACGGAGGGACAGGCTGATATTACTGCCATTATGGCAGAGGGTGTACATCTACCCTGTGATATTGTTCTAAAGATACAGGTTGAAAGAGGATGAGATTCTATCCAATATAACAAGGGGTGTACACCCCGCTTGTGATATGAATCGTAAAACCTAGAAGAAGAGAGAATGACTCAGGGCCACAGCAGGCCCTGAGTGAGGAGCAATCTGACCAAGATCCTGGGGTCCTGCCACACAGCCCTTAAACCAGGGGCTGGAAACTGTTTCCCTAAAGAGCCAGGAGTCAGTATTTCCAGCTTTGCCAATTGATCTTTGCCTCAAAGATGCAACCCTGCCATGGCTGCACAACAGCAGCCTTCTGCAGGTGGCCTGTGAAGAGATGGGCATGACTGCACCCCCATCAAACTTTACTTATGGACATGGAAACTTCTCAGTGTCATGAAGTGTGAACGGGTGGCCTGCCCCTCCACACCTGTGGGTGTTTCTCGTTAGGTGGAACAAGAGACTTGAGTAAAGAAATGAGACACAGAGACAAAGTATAGAGAAAGAAAAAGTGGGCCCAGGGGACTGGCGCTCAGCTTAGAGAGGACCCACACTGGCACCGGTCTCTGAGTTCCCTTAGTATTTATTGATAATTATCTTTACCATCTTAAAGATAAGGGAGTGGCAGGACAATAGGATCATTGTAGGGAGGAAATCGGCAGTAAGACATATGAACAAAAATCTCTGTGACATGAATAAGTTTAAAGGAAAATGCTGTGCCTTGAGATGCATATGCAAACATCTCCATAAACCTTTTAGCAGCATTGTTTCAGCCTATCACATGGGGAGAAACCTTGGACAATACCTAGCTTTTCTAGGCAGAGGTCTCTGCGACCTTTGGCCATGTACGTGTCCCTGGGCAGTTGAAATTAAGAGAATGGTGATGACTTTTAACCAGCAAGCTGTCTTCAGGCACTTATTTAACAAAGACACATCCTGCACAGCCCAAAATCCATTAAACCTTGAGTCGCCGCAGCACGTGTCTCTTGCACGGACAAGGTTGGGGGTAGGGTCACAGATTAACAGCATCTCAAATACAGAACAAAATGGAGTCTCTTATGTCTACTTCTTTCTATATAGACACAGTAACAGGCTGATCTCTCTTTCTTTTCCCCACAGAAGTGTTAGTTTTTTATTTGTTCAATCATTTGGAAATGTAAAATCCATTCTTGATTCGCAGGCCACGAGAGCAGGCAGGGACAGGCTGCCCCTTGCCGACCTCTGGAATGAGCTTAGAGAAGGAAATGACAGGCTGGGCCAGCGCAGCCTCCTCACAGCGAATTCGCTGCAGGAGGGTCCTTCTTAGCAACCACTTCTCATCCTTCATCTTGGCTTCAAGTGCAGTTCAGGTGGAGAAAGAGAGAACAGAACTGGTCTCAGCAACAAGAAGGAAGGAGACACAGGGTCAAGCAGCCCTGTGGATCGATCACACTCAACATTCACACCAAGCGGAGCACAGGCAGGACCAGCCCAGGGGGGCCGAAGTGGAGGCTCTCTGGGGTGGGGGAACTCTGGGTGGGCAAGATTCACAACCTAAAACCCATATAGAAGTTCTACACAGCAGTAGTTACAGAAAACACACACTAAGAAAAGGCCAAAATAAAAATAGGACAGCCACCTTTGACCGCACCTTATCCCTCAGGAACCCACCTTCAAGCCCTGGCAGATGAAGACTCACTTCCTGATGCACTTCCCGGTGAATTATGTGGGCAAATGCATCCGAACTGTCCCCTACACGGACCCAGATCATGCCAGGTAGGAGGGTGGAGGTCGGGATCTCTCAGGCCTGAGCCTTACAGAAGCAGATGGTCAAAGACCAACTGTTCCTGCTAGTTTGAATCTGGTCACAGGGTCTCTGTTGGTGAGTCAGATGACCATGAGGCAGACACCCTGAAATCTAGCATGACAGAGCTCAATGTCCCCATGAGAGGCACCATAGCATGCAGACTTTGCAGACCTTAATATTTGTCCTTAATAACCACAGGGGAGAGGTGATATTACCACCAATATTGCAAGGGGTGTACACCCCTCCTGTGATACTGTTTCTTATATCCAGGAAACGAGAAGATGGTATTAGTACCAATATTGAAGGGATGGACAGCCCCCATGGGATATTGTTCTAAAGATACAGGTTGAAAGAGGATGAGATTCCATCCGATATAACAAGGAGTGTACATCCTGCCTGTGATATGAATCGTAAAACCTAGAAGAGAGAATGACTCAGGGCCACAGCAGGCCCTGAGTGAGGAGCAATCTGACCAAGATCCTGGGGTCCTGCCACACAGCCCTTAAACCAGGGACTGGAAACTGTTTCCCTAAAGAGCCAGGAGTCAGTATTTCCAGCTTTGCCAATTGATCTTTGCCTCAAAGATGCAACCCTGCCATGGCTGCACAACAGCAGCCTTCTGCAGGTGGCCTGTGAAGAGATGGGCATGATGCACCCCCATCAAACTTTACTTATGGATATGGAAACTTCTCAGTGTCATGAAGTGTGAACGGGTGGCCTGCCCCTCCACACCGGTGGATGTTTCTTGTTATGTGGAACGAGAGACTTGAGAAAAGAAATGAGACACAGAGACAAAGTATAGAGAAAGAAAAAGTGGGCCCAGGGGACTGGCGCTCAGCTTAGAGAGGACCCACACTGGCACCGGTCTCTGAGTTCCCTTAGTATTTATTGATAATTATCTTTACCATCTTAAAGATAAGGGAGTGGCAGGACAATAGGATCATTGTAGGGAGGAAATCGGCAGTAAGACATATGAACAAAAATCTCTGTGACATGAATAAGTTTAAAGGAAAATGCTGTGCCTTGAGATGCATATGCAAACATCTCCATAAACCTTTTAGCAGCATTGTTTCAGCCTATCACATGGGGAGAAACCTTGGACAATACCTAGCTTTTCTAGGCAGAGGTCTCTGCGACCTTTGGCCATGTACGTGTCCCTGGGCAGTTGAAATTAAGAGAATGGTGATGACTTTTAACCAGCAAGCTGTCTTCAGGCACTTATTTAACAAAGACACATCCTGCACAGCCCAAAATCCATTAAACCTTGAGTCGCCGCAGCACGTGTCTCTTGCACGGACAAGGTTGGGGGTAGGGTCACAGATTAACAGCATCTCAAATACAGAACAAAATGGAGTCTCTTATGTCTACTTCTTTCTATATAGACACAGTAACAGGCTGATCTCTCTTTCTTTTCCCCACAGAAGTGTTAGTTTTTTATTTGTTCAATCATTTGGAAATGTAAAATCCATTCTTGATTCGCAGGCCACGAGAGCAGGCAGGGACAGGCTGCCCCTTGCCGACCTCTGGAATGAGCTTAGAGAAGGAAATGACAGGCTGGGCCAGCGCAGCCTCCTCACAGCGAATTCGCTGCAGGAGGGTCCTTCTTAGCAACCACTTCTCATCCTTCATCTTGGCTTCAAGTGCAGTTCAGGTGGAGAAAGAGAGAACAGAACTGGCCTCAGCAACAAGAAGGAAGGAGACGCAGGGTCAAGCAGCCCTGTGGATCGATCACACTCAACATTCACACCAAGCGGAGCACAGGCAGGACCAGCCCAGGGGGGCCGAAGTGGAGGCTCTCTGGGGTGGGGGAACTCTGGGTGGGCAAGATTCACAACCTAAAACCCATATAGAAGTTCTACACAGCAGTAGTTACAGAAAACACACACTAAGAAAAGGCCAAAATAAAAATAGGACAGCCACCTTTGACCGCACCTTATCCCTCAGGAACCCACCTTCAAGCCCTGGCAGATGAAGACTCACTTCCTGATGCACTTCCCGGTGAATTATGTGGGCAAATGCATCCGAACTGTCCCCTACACGGACCCAGATCATGCCAGGTAGGAGGGTGGAGGTCGGGATCTCTCAGGCCTGAGCCTTACAGAAGCAGCTTGTCAAGCCTGTTCAAGTTCACAGGGCATGTTTTAGCACAGGAAGAGTCTGCACTGACTCTGAGTGTTGGACCTGGGGTTTGTGAGTCTACGAGCAACCCTCTTTAAACAGCAGAGTCTTTATGAACAAAGGCCCTAACCACAAACTCCTTTCAAAATGCCCCATGTACTCCCCTCATCTCTAGGTGGAAATTGAATTAATTTAGGTTGAGACCTCTGATAAACATGGTAGATTAAGCCTTCGTGAGGACAGATGCATGGAACGACAGCAAAGGTAGATCAAGACACAAAGCCACAAGGGAGAGTGGGAGGTGACCCAGGCAGCCATGGGGGCTGCAGGAGAACCTCATGAGCCAGACTGTGGGTGGGTGGGTGGGGGGTGCCTGACCCGGGGCCACAGAGGGACAGGGCAGTGGGGAGAAACCAGGTGGTCCTGCAGAGCCCTGCAGATGGCAGGGCTGGAGGCTGCCTCACAGTCCCTCTGAGGAGTTTGCCTCCCCTGTCTCCCCACCAAGTCAGAAGCTCAGGGAAGGAGGCCCGGGGTTGAGCGGCTGAAGCCACGGCCGAGAGTGAGGGTCAGGCCTGTTCCCAAAGTGGCGTGGGGCGAGGGAGTTTGCAGCCTACGAACTGGCCCTCCAGCCCTTTCTTCCAAAGTGTGGCTGCCCCTCGGCTGTGTTCATCCCATCTGTGGAAACTGGCCAGACCAGGAGGACAGACTCACAGACATACACTTTTGGGGACCTGTCAGTTGGGTGTGGATGACACAGATCTGTGCAAAAATGTTATATCCCGGAAATTCACTTCCTGTATCCTTGTCCCAGGCAGCTACCCCCATAAGGGACTAAACCAAGGAGGAGACCCCCAGGGTCTGGCTCCAACCTCGCTGGTCCCAACTGATGGTGCCCCAGCCACCCGAGTGGTAGAGAGGGGAAGGCAGGCTTAGGCCTGGGCAGTCTATCCTGATAGGAGAAGGTGCCGGGCCTCCAGGGTGTACGTGTGTCACAGTAGGACCACAGATGGGGAGGTGTGTAGCCAGGTGGGAGGAAATGTGGGGCTGCAGTGGGGGCCCAGAAAGAGCTCTTCTGTAGAAAAGAGGTATGTGGTCAGCTGTTTTGTTCATTAATTTCCATATTTGTAGGAGATAAACAGATCTGTCTGCTGTGCCAGCAGAAGAGTGGTCTGTTTCCACCATCCAATAGGAAAATGCAGACAGAAAACGCTAAAAATGTGGAGGTTCCCCCTGGGCCAGGGGGATTCTAGATCTTTTTTTCCTTGCTTTTTGTATTTTATAATCTTTCAACAGTGAGCATGTGTTTTTAATATACAAGTAATAGAAATTTCTCAAGGAGGAGGATGCATGGATGGATGGAAGGCCATCCCTGCTGGTGCTTGTAGAGGCTCCGTCCCCCAGGGTCTGGCTCCAACCTCGCTGGTCCCAACTGATGACGCCCCAGCCACCCGAGTGGCACTGGGTTTCTCCTGGAGGGCCCACACGAGATGTTCATGACTTCTCCCAGCACAGCCCCTGGGAACACGCCCACTCCTTCCTTGATTTCCCACCTGGCCTATTTGACTCCCTTCATCTGCTTTGGGAAATGGCACATCTGTGGAAGTGGTGACCCGGGGCTGATCTCGCCACGGGCGTCTTTAAGGAGCCTGTGTCTTTGCTGCAGACCCTACCATCATTGTCTGCCCTGCCTTCTGTCGGAGGTGGATGTGTTCTGGAATCATCTAGAATGTGATGTCACCATTCGCAGTGGAAGGCAGATGAAATCAGCCCCGTTCCTAGAAATGTGATGTATCGGAGAGTGTGTGTTTTCTTAAGGGATTCCTATAAAACTCAAAGAGTTTGACTTCAGTTTCCTTTCTTTTTTTGGTATCCTGATGTGAGACATTTAAATATTCATATGCACATTTGCCTTTACAATAGAAATAACCTCTTTCTACTTCACCAGATTTTAAAAATGCCACATATGCATTGGAACAAGTTAAGCAGTGTGGTGCTGGAAGTGTTAGATTCCCTCCCCACCACCACTGCTTTCAACCATGTAATCCAAGACAATTGCTTGAAAATTGTGCTTCCTTGTGCTTTTTAGTTTTTGTTAATTAAAAAGCAAATCTCATGCCTGTAAGCCCAGCACTTTGAAGGCAGGAGGATCACTTGAAGCCAGGTGTTTAAGACCAGCCTGGGCAACGGAACTAGACCCTGCCTGTACAGAAATTGTAAAAATAGGCGTGGTGGCACGCATCTGTAGGCCCAGCTACTCAGGAGACTGGTGGGACGATCCCTTGAGCACAGGAGTTCAAGGCTGCAGTGAGCTGTGATTGCCCTTATGCACTCCAGCCTGGCGACAGAGCAAGATGCCATCTCTTAAAAAACAAGACCAAAAAAATGGGACCATAATTTATGTGGCATTATTGTACAACTTGATTTTATTTTCATTTTCACTTAATCCAATAATTACTTCATTGTCTATGTTTTTTTTTATCAGCCATGGTGTTTTAAACTTGCTTTTTTTAATCATTAATTTCAGTCTTAAAATCCTTGCATGTTTGATGACTGCTAAATTCCTACATACAGAAATTCGAGAAAAAGGTGGCACTTACAGTAGAGGCACAAAACTCAGCCACAGTGGGGTTTTCACCCTTTACTCTTACAGGTGAGCTTTGCTCTAGTTCACACATTGGGACGCACACGGTGTTTTAGTCTCCTACTCATGATTATCAGTGTCATTTTCTTCTACTGCCGTGAACGTTAGACAAAAGTTGTCCTATGTGCTGCTTTTCACTTCTCGAGCACTTAGCCACACCCAGCAATGTCCTTTCTGGTGCAAGGATTGGGGCCAGCAGCGTAAACGGGAAGCATTCTGTCTTTAGTAAACCCTGGCTTAAGCCAGCATATTTTGGCAGAACACGGTAGTGCCTCCATCCATGGTTTTGCCTTCCACGGTTTATTACCCAGTCACCCTTGGTCTGAAAATATTAAATGGAGAATTCCAGATATAAACACTTCCAAAGTTTTAAATTGTACACCATTCTTCTAAGCAGTGGGATGAAAGCTGACACTGTCTACAGTACCTGCCTGTTGGTCACTCAGTAGCCATCTAGGTCATCAGATACGCTGTGGGTGTCCAAGAGCTTCTGTTCACAGAACGCTTGTTTTACTTAGCATAACTTTTATTACAGTATAATTGTTGTATTTTGTTAATATCTTACTGCACCTAATCTATAGACTTTTTCATAGGCATAGGAGAAAAACAGTATCCATAGTGGCTGTCTGAGGTTGCAACCCTGCTCTGGGGGACCTGGGACACAGGCCCCAGGTGAGGGGCTGCGATACAGCCTGAGAACATTCTTAGCTCATTTCATTTGGAGGTGCCTGATGTGGATGCAACTGTTAGCTTTCATAAACATAACACCGTTATTCTAAAATAATAAATTCTTGATTGTGTATGGCTTTGCTGCCCAAAAGAACCTGTATTCTGACACTTTTTAAGAAGGAGCTGGCCAGGCATGGCGGCAAGTGCCTGTGGTCCTAGCTGCAGGAGGCTAAGGCGGGAGGATCCCTTGAGCCTAGGGAGGATGAAGCTGCAGTCAGCAGATTGTGCCACCGCACGCCAGCCTGGGCGAGTGAGAGCCTGGCTTGTGGATGCAGAGATAGATTAGGTAGGTAGGTAGGTAAGCAGGCACGTAGGTAGAGAAGTCGGTAGCCGTTGCCACCCTGCTGAGTTCTCCCCCTTGCTGTGCTGGAAGCCACTCTTCTAGACAAGGATGGGGAAGCAGCTCACAGCCCCTCTGCAGCTCTGAGTCAGGGTGGAGGGAGGGCTGGGCTCTTTCCATTTACACAAAGGGAAGTCTGGATCAGCCCCCTCAGACTGATTCCTGTACTGCCCTGGGTGTGTCCTTAAGGGAGATTAAAGGAAAACCTTTGTTTGCTTGATTTTTCCATGTGAGTCTTCTGTAATTTCCTTGTAATCTTGACCTGCCCCCACCCTCCACATCTTTCCTCTCCTGATATCACAGAGAGGTGGATTTAAATCATCTGGGGAGGACTTTATGCAGACAGACCCTAAGAGGGAGAACGTGTTGAAAGTCTTATGTGATCGGATTTAAACTTCCACTGAGAGTAATTGAGCAATTTGTCAGGGGGCTGTTTGGACTAGATCAGATGTAAAATAGAGCTGTTAGCCCATAGAAGATGTTGAACTGTTAAGTCACAGGTTTGTCATAAACTTGTCCTTTGGTAAAATGCTTGCCTATTTATTTCTCTGGGTTTCCTAGGGACCCAAAAACAATAGAGACGCTCCAATCTTTTGGGAAGGTTTACTGGGCAAAATCTGGAAAATTCACGCAGCAAGACATTGACGAAGGCAAACTTTGTCTTCTCAACCGTAGATGCTCCTGTCGCTCCTTCATACAGAGGTATTGTGAGTGTAACAGTGAGAATCTCAGTCCACAGCCTCGCAGATGACATTGCTGTTTTCCGAGTTCCCTCATGCACAGGCAGGAGCACCAGCTTCTGGCGCCTCTGTCCTTGCCTGTGATACGATTTCCACGTCTGACACCCTAAACATTGGCCTTGGAAACACGTTTCCCAACATCTGGGCGAGAAGAGTGCATCCTGTCATTTCAGTTTTACTGACCTGAGGCCCAGTGGGGCCAACCCACGGCAGTGACTGGGCTCATTCGTGTGGAAGGATGACGTGACCACGGCCCAGGCCTGGCCACATTACACTGTAGAGCCACTTTTGCTCACAGCATTATCAGCCTCACGCGGTCCTGAATGCATCCACGCTGCAGAAGCAGGCCTTGGTAAGAGTCAGCGTGGCTCGTGGGAGCTGGAGGTCAGGGTGTGATCTCTGGGCTGTTAGACATGACCCTGTGGTTGAAACACGTATGTGAAGTAACAGTGAGATGCACCTGTCCCCTCTGGGACATGAGGGCATAGCCCACTGTGCGAGCTCCTGGGTGGCAGCCCCACTGTGCCTGTGGTTTGTCTTCTAGGAATGGACCACTTCTTGTACGGCCTCTCGGATGAGATGAAGCAGGCCCACAGGGACCATCAGCCACAACAAGCTCCTGGCCATGAGCAATAGGTGAGTGGGGAGTGGGGGAGACAGCGTCTGGGATTGGAGACCTTAACGGCACTGAAGTAGAAACCAGTCCTCACTGACCTCGCCTGCCTTCCTCTCAGGTACCTCGGCACTGGGAAGAGCACGCATGGCCTGGCCATACTCGGACCAGAGAATCCCAAAATCGCCAAGGACCCATACTGGATCAGATGAGCGGCCCTGGTGCCCCCAACTGTGCAGGAGCCCCTGAGACAATAGGCCTCTAGAGCTGAATATGAAAAGTCAGAAATGCTACTGCTTTTCCAAGAATATTATGTCATTCTTAAAGTGTTGCCAACTGACTGGCAAGTCAATCTTAAGAGCGACCAGGAAGATGTCCATTGAAATAGTCATACACGAAATGCCAAAGATGCACCATGTAGAATTTTCACTTTCTACTGACTGAAAGGCTTGTTTTACCTCATTAGTTCTAGAATATTTAAGAATCTAAAAATAAAGGGCAACTCTGATTTAACCTCTGCTTGAGTCATTATCTTAAGTAGCATTTAGGGCCTTTACTAAAAAACAGAAGTAAAATGAAAAGGTACACAAAGGTGTCCCGTGTCTGCCTGTGCTGATTCATGAAACTCGATTACACCGAGGCCCTGTGGGAGCGTCCTCCTAACAGACGGAAGTTCAACGGGGCGGCCGGATGGAAGCAGTCCTGAGAAGCAGGTGGGCTGGGGTGAGTAAGCGCTCGCTTCGTCTTCAGAGCCAGAAAGGAGAGCCGCCACGCCAGCTCTTCTTGGCCGTTGGACTCTGATTTCCCAAACAGCTTGTTTTTGGGGTCTCCTCTCCCTCCACACAGCTCTCCACCGCCGTTTCTGAGGCACAGCTGTGGTCTCCTGCAGCCTAGAGCTAAGAGGCAGAAACGCTGTCCCTACAGGAGGTGGGCCCACGAGGGCAGCAGGGCCGTCACGCCAGCACCCATGTCTACTCTGGCAAGAGTTATCAGAGAATTCCAAATTAGGTCCCAGCAAGGACCGTGGCTTGGACTGGACGAGAAACTGGCTATCAGATTTTTCAAACCCCCACCTTGGTGGTTTTAACATGCAGCTAGGATTGCAATCAAGAGGCCGAGTAGGTAAGATTCATGTGTTCTCTTTTACTTTCTAAGGAGAGCAGGAGCCTGGGGTCAAGGCCCAGGGTCCTGGCCTGCTGCTGTGGTTGGAAACTGACACATGGCAATAAACATGGCATTCCCCTTGGCCTGTGTAAACTACTGGCTTTGTTCTCCTTTTATGACTTGTGCATAGTTCAGTGATCCCTACTAAAAATATTTTTATAATCTTTGCCCACAAAAGTGCTGAGAAAACCATTAGTAGCCACCCATAGATTGAGGTTTTAATCTCCTACTTAAAAAACTAAAACGGAGGACTGTTGGAGTTGTAGGCAAACGTTTAATACACACATCTGAAAGCATGAGACACAGTCCAGACAGCACGCACTGGAGCTGGTGGGGCACACGGGCGGTGACAGGTGCTTGCTTGTTAGGTATTAATGTCAATAAATACTTTCAGAAAGTGCTGATAAATAACTTAAGTGTTACAAAAACAGATGGTCCACGGTGAGTCCAGGTTGCAGGTACATGCAGGCAGGACTGGGTCAGACGCTCCAGGGCTGGGCTGCACGTGCTCTAGCTGGCCTGAGTCCGACACATCATAGTTGTCCATGTACTTGGCCAGGATCTTCGTGAGGGGCCGCAGCTTGAGCCACCGCTGTTCTTTGGGAATCCTGTGCCTGTGGAGGGATGGGGGGACAGCAGTGAGGCTGGGAGGTGCCACGGCCAGCACAGTGAGCCGTCTTGCCAGAAACACGGGGGTTGTAGGGTCGGCTGAATCAACTAGATAATAAAGCCAATTTCAGGGTCAAATGAAACCATTGCTTTTATATTTCTAAAAATTCTTCCCAAAGACCTAGTGGTGGTTTCTTATTGTTGTTCTTTTGAGACAGAGTCTCGCTCTGTCCCCAGGCTGGAGAGCAGAGGTGCAATCTCAGCTCACTGCAACCTCTGCCTCCCAGGTTCAGGCGATTTCTCCTGCCTCAGCCTCCTGAGTAGCTGGGACTACAGGTGTACACCACTACACCTGGCTAATTTTTGTGTTTTTAGTAGAGATGGGGTTTCACCATGTGGGCCAGGCTGGTCTTGATCTCTTGACCTTGTGATCCACCCACCTAGGCCTCCCAAAGTGCTGGGATTATAGGTGTGAGCCACCATGCCTGGCCAAGACCTAGTATTTTTTAACTGAGCTTCAGAAAATCTAGTTCCTCAAATCCCTGAATGAGTTGCCGAAAGCAACAGCAATGGCCATTCTCCTGTCCTGTAGTCACGTTGGCTGGGTTTGCTAAGGCAATAAGACCTCAACTTACTCAAAATCCGTTTGCTTCTTCAGCTCTGCCACAGGTTGAAAAATAAGGTTTCTTTTGCTTATTCCCAGCACACAAACGGAATCATTGGTGGTAAATTTTTTTCCTATAAAAGATTTTAAAAAAGATTAACAACACCCTGTCACATGGACAGGTGGGAGAGCAGAATCATGGAGCGAGATGAGAAGTGAGATTCCTGGCAACCATCCTGAACCTGGCCTGGAAGCCTGGGGGAGGCTGAGAATGGCCAAGAACGGCCAAGAATGGCCGAGAACAACTGCACAGTGTGGCCAGCGCCTGGCCTGGGCAGCTCTGCTCTTGTGGGATCGCCCTGATGGCTTCCTGGAAAGCAGCTTTTGTTTTTCCTCTCAGTGGAGAGAATTTTTCACTAAATAGTGGAATAGGGAAATTACCTTAAGAAATTGATGCCCACGAATACACACACAGAGGCGTGAGAAACATCCATAGCTAAATTAGCAAAAGAAAATCGATGTAGAAAGAATCAGTCAGTTCTTCAAAAAGACAAACCAATTGAAACTGTTCACATCAGTTTTTTGTAGACTGTCATTCTTCTACGTTGCACATTGGCAGTGATAATGGTTTCCCCTAAAAAAGCACACATCTGGTATGACTGAAGAAAGCTGAGGGGGGTGGGGGCAAGAAAGATGCTGGCACAAACAGCCACTCAGGAATGAGTGGGGACCAGCCACATTGGAACAATTAACAAGAGTATTATACAAAATGTCATGTTTTTTAAAACTTTTCAGTTTATCTAAAGATTTGTTAGAATATGTAACTTACAAAACTGATTTAAGGAAAAATATGCATAGTTCTACAAACATGAACAATTCATTCAGCAGCCAAATCTTCCTCAAAACTGGAAGTTCTGACAGATGGAGTTGCAAGGAGGTTGTCCTAACATACATCCAAAAAATAGAAGGCCTCACTTAAACTGTGAGGGAAACTGCGGGCTGATGCTCAAGATCTCCAGAGCAAAAAGCCTGCACAAAAGAACTTCAGGTTGAATCTAGCAGTGATAAAAGAGAACATGTCACCCACGCCCAAGCTGACCTTATCCCAGGAATCCAAGGTTGGTTAAATAGCAATGCTCAGAGACCAGCAGGAGTTAAAACATCACACGCAGCTCAGTACTGGACTGAAGAAGGAACCAGTATACCCTACTTCTCCCCGATAGGACAGCATTTTCACCAAGGCAGACGGCCTCCCTCCGCGGACCCCTTACCTCCGCCCCAGGCCTCCTTGTGTTTCACAGTGATCCACTCCATAGCTCTGGCAGAGATTTTGGTTCCAAAGTTTCTATCAAATGGAGAGGGTGCCCCACCCTGTTGGTGGTTAGAATCATATGAAATATCAGTTATACAGTAACACTTTGTTGTTAAATAGAAATGACGATTTCTATTTCACAGAATTCACATTTTTATTTCTAGGTCTTTATGGATAGCTGGAACAGAAAAAAACACAATCTCTGTTTCCTGTAGCCTGAACTCAGCCTGTTAAGCAAAAGTGTCAAGTGTTCCCCCTGCCCAGTAAGAGGAGGATTTTAATAAATTGAATGAGTCAACTAACAATCTCCAATATTTTAAAATCTTCAATCAGGATTTCATAAACTCATCTGGGGTGGGGATGGGTCGCAGCTTTAAGAATCTGATAACTGTTGTGGATTCTTTAACAAAATCACACATCGCCTCCTATTTCATCATCATTTCGGGGGATTCATCAGCTCTCTGGAATAAATTCACGGGCTCTGGTTTAAAAGTATAAAGAATAGGAGGTGGTGAGGAAGGAGTGTGTGTGAGTTAGGAATGCTGGACCGCTGTGTCCCAGGCTCAGCTCATGACATGTGTGTGCCTGCATGCAGCTCATTCCAGGTCATTCTGATTTGGGGTGAGTGTCAAGTATATTACATGTCTGATAATCCATTTTAAATCTTAGGAAGCTCCAGTTTTTAACTCGATGAAGTGTTTAATTTGAATAAGCATTTCCAAGTAGTGGGGTTGTCACTGTTTTCATGAAAGCTGACAGTTCCCTTAAAATCCCCATTACTCAAACCTCACCAACAAAAGAATCCTAAAGCTGGTGATGTTTGGCATGACTTAAAAGTTTAGATGTTTTGGCTGGGCATGGTGGGGATCACGCCTGTAATCCCACCACTTTGGGAGGCTGAGGTGGGCGAATCACCTGAGGTCAGGAGTTTGAGACCAGCCTGGCCAACGCAGTGAAACTCCATCTCTACTGAAAATACAAAAATTAGCTGTGCATGGTGGTGGACACCTGTACTCCCATCTACTCAGAAGGCTGAGGCAGGACAATCTCTTGAACCTGGAAGAGGTGGAGGTTGCAGTGAGCCAAGATTGCGCCACTGCACTCCAGCCTGGGTAACAGAGCAAGACTCTGTCTCAAAAAAAAAAAAAAAAAGTCTCCCAGCTAACTGGGTGTATGCATATACTGCAGATCGTTTTGTTGTATAGTGACAACACACGTGACACATAATGTGACACAACAAACTGACACAGGATTTCGATTTCACCTAAGCCCAGCTAACAGTGATGAAATCTCGTGCTGTGTTGCTCTGTCCCACCCAGAACGCGAATCATCCCTGTGCCCTAAGTCTCCATGCTGTCTGTGCCTCCTGTCCCTGAGTCACTCAGTAGCCGCCTTGGTTATCAGATGGTTATCAGTACCCACCCCCTCATGTATACAGGGGGCAGGTACTATCCCCAGGTTCAGGCACCCACTGGAGACTTGGGACACATTCCCTGAGGCTAAGAGGGATGACTATTTCCTTCTTCCTTCATAAACATCAGGTGCTAATTAGAGAAATGATTGCAAGATATCTAAAAGAGTAAGACTATAAAGCAAAAATTTTAGTTGTCTAAATGCGGGCAAGTCTGTAGAGCAACACACCACGACTCTGTTCTGCAACTGCTCAGCGTATAGTGCACTCCAGCGGCAAAGAAATGACCACTCATCCAGCCCAAAGTCACAGAGCAGAATCTAAGAACCGCAGTGTTACGGTGACCATAAGATCAGCCCTGGTCTCTCACTCACCTGAGCACAAGGCCCCTCTGGATGGTGGTCTTCATTTTCTCCATCAGGCGCTCCACATTGGACTGGAAAAGAACATTTTGTTAATCAGACAATAAACTTCTGCTAAGCACCTACTGTGTGCCAGGTCCTGCAGGGCGGGAAGTGCCAACCACACGTGGCGGTGAGCGTGGCCAAGGAGGCTGCAAGCTCTCACAGCTTGGGTCTCGGGGAGCCTCCCCCAGGCGGCGAGAGCACATCTGCAGCGATGAATGCTGAGCACAGGGCACTCATGTGAGCAGCCCTCACAGCGGCCACTAGAAACGCCTTCCGGAATCAACAGGGTCCCTCTGAAGATGATAATTCCGTGACTGGCCTAGTGCTCATTCATGGCTCTATTGCTCCTTATTTTCATGACGATGTTCTCTCGGCGCTCTCAGAGGAAAAGAGCGACCTGTGGCCTTTCTATGGAATCTCCTATGACGGCCTGATGAACAGTGTCTGATCAGAGAATTTTGTAAACTCTCATCGACACACAGATTTCTTAAGGAACAGATTGTCTTAGAAAAGGGTAACATCCTATATCAGATCATCTTGGGAGGATTACAAGAGGGAGGTAATTCTCTAATGACTCATCCTAAGAAAATGGAGATTTTTACATCTAATCAATCTGTCACTGGGCACGGTGGCAGAATTTCACAAAGTAGGAGCCTGGGCGCAGTCGCTCACGCCTGTAATCCCAGCTCTTTAGGAGGCCAAGGCGGGTAGATTGCCTGAGGTCAAGAGTTTGAGACCAGCCTGGCCAACATGGTGAAACCCCGTCTCTACTAAAAATACAAAAATTAGCCGGGCATGGTGGCAGGTGCTGTAGTCCCACCTACTTGGGAGGCTGAGGCAGGAGAATCACTTGAAGCCAGGAGGCTGAAGTTGCAGTGAGCTGAGATTGTGCCACTGCACTCCAGCCTGGGTGACAGAGCAAGCGTCCATCTCAACAACAACAACAAATCATAATCTCTCTTCTGAAGCTCTTGCCAGGTTGAATGCTGGTGAGGCAGGATCTTTGGACAGATTTCTGAAATACGGTCATGAGTCACATAACAGGGGGATATGTTCTGAGAAATGCATTGCTAGGTGACTTGAGCCTTGTGCAAACATCCTACAGTGAACTCTCACAAACCCAGGAGGCAGGGCCTGCCGCATATCTGTTGTTCCTGACTACAAACCTAAATGTCTGAGACTGTTGAATACTGCAGGCAATTGTGTATCTAAACATGTCTAGATGTAGAAAAACACAGTTAAAAATATATATATGTATATAACATATATGTTTTTTAATATATATAATCTTTCTATAAAAGATAAGTAACAGTGCACCTGTTTGGGGCAGCTCCAATATCATCTTATGGGACCCACCGCTGACAGAAACATCATGACTAAGTGAATGACTCCACAAGTATTTAATTTGACACAGTGAAGAAATTCGTGATTCACATGTCACATAATTAGTGACAACGCCAAGGCCCTTTTTACTTGATCTACTTGGCTCAGAAACAAGTAACATCCTAACCTTTTAAAAGACAATGGTGCCGGGCACAGTGGCTCACGCCTGTAATCCCAGCACTTTGGAAGGCCAAGATGGGCAGATCACGAGGTCAGGAGTTCGAGACCAGCCTGACCAACATGGTGAAACCCCCATCTCTATTAAAAATACAAAAATTATCTGGGCATGGTGGCACGTGCCTGTAATCCCAACTACTCGGGAGTCCGAGGCAGGAGAATTGTTGGAACCTGGGAATCGGAGGTTGTAGCGAGCCGGGATCATGCCACTGCATTCCAACCTGGGTTGCAGAGCAATATATAACATTATATATTTATTTATATAACTAACTAAAGACAATTGTTCAAGTTGCATTTTATCTGCCAAGGCCTGTCATCCTGCATGGAGTTTAGTAACTGAACACTGCAGGGTCCAGGCCTGGATTCTGCTGTGCCATCCAAGCAGGGGCAGACCCCGGGCTCGGTGACACTCTTCCCTAAAAGAGCCACAGATGCCAAAAAACCACGGCCGTGTGTGTGTCAGTTTAGAGGCAGACGCAGCATCAGAGGCCTCAAGATTTAAAAGAAGCTGCAGCAAGCTTCAGAGCCAGTTGCAGACGTGGGTGGTGATTGTTAGCGGAGGCGCTCAAATCGTTTGTGACAGAAGTGAGAAAACATTAACTACACAACAGATTACATCAAAAAACAAGCTCGTGTTTCACACAAGAGACTAGAAGGTGTCCTCAACCAGGCACGTCCGCCTTCACCTGACACATGGGAGAGGCATCTGGGCAATGCGAAGGGCATCAAGCATGGCATGTTCTGTAGTACCTGTCTCCATGCCCCCTCGAAAAGCAAACCACCCTAGATACGATGTTTCACTCCACAGCACCAAGTGGATCCAAAAGGGACGGTCCCCCTAGGCCAGCCCCCATCACATACCTGCAGATCCCTGATGTCGAAGGGCTCTTCGAAAATGTATGCGGCATCAGCTCTGGCCGTGAGCCCCCCATGTTGGCCAGGTAGCCACGGTAGCCGCCCATGGACTTGATGAACACGCGCCGCTTGGTTCCGCTGGCGGACTGCTTGATGTGGTCGCAGGTCTGGTCACAGAGATCAGTCACTCCAGCCCAGGGCCAGGGTGCACCCACCATCCCAGAGCTCCCCGACGAGTAAGTGCAGCAAGGGCCCCCACCGCGCCTGAGCATGCGGTCCCAGCATCGCAGAGGCGAAGGGTGTGCAGCAGCCGGGATGTGCCCTTGGAGTGGGTGTGAACATGCCCCCAACCCCCCCCCACCGTGGCAGCCACCTGGAGATGACCTCAATGACCTGTGGTGGGGGCCTGGCCATCTGCCGCTCCCTTCTCCCAGGACCCATAAGAGGAGACTGAAAAGACGACCCCACAAGCCAGCTCACTCCACGCTGCTCTCTGTCCCTGCTGAAGCAGCTTTCACCAGACACGGACACCGTTAAGTGTGAGCTAAGAAGTTAGGGGGCTCTCACCTACCAGCTTCGTCCATGGGAACAGCTGTGATCTTCTATTTTCTTCCATTAAAGCTCCCTGTGATTTTAGATCTGTGGCCATCTTCCATTCATCAGTGAATGTTACGTTTATAGAAACTCTACTCAAAGGCAGACGGTGGTTCTTAGACCCAGGTGCCTGGGGAGTCTTTCGGATGCATAGGCATCAGGTCCCCAAGTGAAATGTCTGCCATCCGCCCTCCACGAGGACCCAAGCTCAGTGGGGAGAAAAGCAGCAGAGAAATGCATCGGCCACCTTCCCACCCACACACGAGTCCGGGCTGCAGCGCCCTCTCCTGGGACTCTGCAAAACCTCTGCCTGGGCCTCAGCTCCCATCCCGGCACCCTCCAATCTGTTCACACAGACTGGAGACCCACCTATAAAAAACATAAATCTGATCCAGTCATTCAAAACCCTTTGGCTCACTTCAAGTACACGTCAAGACTTTCTCGGGAATCCCTGGCCCCGCCTGCTTCTGATACCAGGTCCCGCTCTAGATCCAGCAACCTCAGGTCCTCCTGGGGCCTCTGGATATGCTGGCCGCTGTGTGCATTCAGGTACAGTGGTAGGCGGGAGAGCAGCCCCCAAAGGAATCCAGGTCCTAATGCCTGGAACCTGAGAACGTTCCCTCATGCGGTGATAAAGGAATCCTGAGGACTACCCAGGTGCGCCCTAAGTGCCACCACTTGCATCAGCAGATGAGGGGTGTAGAGGCCCTGGAGCAGGATGCTGCACACCTACATGGGAGGCGGCGGCGCCAGGGAACAAGGAGGGCAAGGCCCGCAGCTCTGGGCACCTGAATGGGCCACAAGGGACTCTCCTGGAGCAAACACTGGCCTCAGTCCATGGCTCCTGCCCTCCAGAACTGTGTGACAGTGAGTATTACTTTCCAGCCCCAGGTGTGTGGTCAGGGTCACAGCAGCCACGGAACACACACAGGCACCTTCCTCACCTCTGACCAGGAGAGAAATGTCATTTTCTCACGAAAATGCCACCTGGTTTCTAATGGCAAAGTTCCGTCTGTCAGGGGTTCTCGGGGCACCCCATGTCCTCTCTTCATAGAAATCACCCTGGAGTCTCTCCCTGCAGTTAGCTCGTGGTTATTTGACTTGCAGTCCTCACTAGGCTACAAATTCCATGAGGGCAGGAACTGTGGGCTGGACTTCCACCACTGCACCATCAGCAGGACCCGGCCAAGCCCCCACAGCAGGCGCTCAAGAAATGCTTGTCTCTGAATGACATAAGCACAGTATTCTCCAGCCAGCCAGCCAGCCAGCCAGCCATCCTGGTCAAGGGCTGATCCTGCAGGATTCCCTAACCGGCCTCCATGGGACTCAGCCAAGAGTAAAAGCATGAAGTGGGGGTGTGGACTTGAGACTGGGGGCCACATGAGAGTCTGTGCACCAAAGTTTAACACCCACTGGGAAATTTTCACTTGAGATCTTCGGATGAAATTTAAAAGCACACTTTGTTGAATAAACACAGGCTTGATTAAACCATTCCAACCTATACTTCGTTTCGTTGGCAGATTCTTTTCCTCCCAAAATACTTGGTTGATGTATTCAGAAGTTAACACGGGCTCTAGTTAGCGGGCAACTTTGCATTGTGTAGAAGCCGAGATGGGGAGAGAAACAGGCAATGGGAAGAATTCCCATCTTTGTGCTTAGGAAGGACAGAGGACAGAAGCCCGTCAAGGGTCCAAAAAGCCCACAACTGCCTTCTTGAAGGGCCAGTGCAGAATTCTGAGGGTGTCACTGTTCCACCTGTACTGGGTTCTCTCTATAATTGTGATCTAAGACTTAGGATGTCCTAAGGCTTTAAGACTTGCCCTTTGTCTTAGAGAATCCCAGGCATAGGAAGGAAAATGTGGGTGGGACATCAGGACCCCCAGAGCCACAAAGCCTTATGGGTTATTTTTCCAACTGAATCCTCCCCGCAGCCCACCCTGAGGTGGGGAATTACTGTCACTCATTCAAAGAATGACATCAGCCACTTAATGACAAAAGAATTCTGCAGGTAAGCAGCTCTCCCAAGAGGCTGATTTGTGCCCGAGCGTGTCTGAGTTCTGGTCCCACCAGGCTGCTGCTGTGGGTGCGTGAAACAGCGCAGCGCTGACACCTGAGCCACGCCCCCGACCGTGTGCTCCTCTGAGTGTAAACACAGTGACAGCTGGGACGGAAGAGTCCGCCTTTGCTGGAGCTCAGATACAGCTTTCCTGAACTCTCTCATTACCTAGATGGCGTCTTAAACCTGAATTAGCTTCTAAAAATAGCAAGTCCCTCCGGCGGTGCCTCAGGCAATTAGTCAAAGTAGTACTGACAAGAAGAAGGCTGATCCCAAGCGTGGCCCTGCCTGCCTGCAGTGTTTCAAGCCTGGACATCTAGAAACTGCTAAAGGAGAGCAAAGCCAGCGATGGCCGGATCCTAACGACATTCAGTGAACAGGAGTCAAGCGCGGGGCCCAAGGAAGTCCATGGAACGAGCCATTGGCAACCTCTGCAAAGCCAGTAGAGCGCCAGGGAACACGATAGGGAGAAGCCCAGGAGAGAGATGGCCCTCAGCTCGAGTGGGAGGCACAGGAGGCTGCAGCTGACCTCACAGCCCCTCCCGCTCCCTTCCCCTGCACTGGAACTCAGTTCTGAAGGAAGAACCCGGAACAGAACTGCTGTTTTCCGAGGTTCTGTGCCAAGCTGAACTAAGGAGTCTCCAACAGGGCTGGGAGTTTTCACTGCAAACTCTGGAGCTGGTTTGGACATGAACATCTAAGGTAAAGGCCAGCGGCTGCTCTCCAGGAGGCACCAGGCGGCCAAGCCACTGATGTGACCCCATGTGCCAAGGGGGCCACTGTCCCATTTGCAGATGAGGACCCTCTCTGGGTCAGCTTATCAGGGACCGGAGGGGGCCACCATGCGGGTGTCAGCACCACGCCCATAACTGGCAGAATCCACTCCTTCCAAAGCACATGTTGGTGAAACTGCCTGCCCAGGAGAGCATGATCTCGGCTCTCTTCAGAACCTCTCGTCTCACCAGGAAGGCTGTGGTTCCAGGCAGTGGCCCCCAGTGGGCACGCCTCTGTCCCAGAGCTCGTACGTACCAGGCACTCAAACCCCTTCCTGCAGGCTCCCACAGCTGACCCTGCGGCCTCGCTACTCAACGCAGGCGGGAGAGGCAGGCTCCAGAGAAATGGTGCTCACCACTCCCCTAGTCTAGCAGGGATAGAAACACGACCCCAAGGACTGGATATATCCTCTCACTTTTAATCAATAGAGACAGGTTCTTCCTAAGGCAGAGACGCTAAAAATTTACCCTGTTCTGGCCAGTGTGACTGACATAAAGCCAAGCTAGCAAAGGGTGAGGGGGAAATCTGGCTCATTCTTAACATAGAAGAAACACACTGCTAAAATAAATGAAAGAAAGCAATGGGAGGAAATGATGTTTCTTGCATTTGAAACATCAACTTGCTTTGTTCAAGAGGTTTAAGACACACGTAAGCCATGCTCCACACACACGGCCGGCCGTTTCTGAAGTCAGTGTTTCTGGAATAAAGCCTTGGCCTGCCCCAGTGAACATTCACACTGAGCACACTGTCGCGAGGCTGCTTGGCCAGCCAGCAGGGGGCAGGAGAGAGCCGCAGGTGCCATGTGGGGTCCCTGCAAACCGGCCTCACTCCCTCAGTCAAGGGCCTTGCCCTACGACAGCGTCGGGTGAAAGCCAGTGGGGCTTGGCATTCCTGGGATAGACGGTCCTGGAATTACAAGGGAAGCTTTTTTACTTCTCCCCTCTGAACACATGAGGTCCATGGTCCCCGCTCACATCTAACCCTGGGAATCGGAATCGGTGACTCCTTGTCCACCTGAGGACCACCCAAGAGGATCCACACACCTGCTGCAACAGCAGCACCGCACCTGGTCCGCAGCGGAGCAAAGCAAATCCCACCTTTTGACGAAAACTGGATTACCCCGACACTGGCAGCCTGCAGTGTGTATATATCGTCAGGCCCCCACATCTGCGGCGCCACCTGCAAGAGGAACACAAACCCTTAGTCCCGGGTTCTCACGATGGCCTGTGAGGTGGATGCTGGCACCTTCTCTTCTCCCAGTGGAGAGGAGAGGAGAGAAGGCCAGGGCCAGGGCCAGAGCTGGCGTGTCAGGAGGGTCCGGGTTCAAAAACCCCATCCGCCTCACAAAGCAGCCCTGACCGTTCAAGTGACTTCTATCATCAGCCTGAAAATGGACCACAGTTACCAGTAGTTCTGAGTGCTGTTCCTTCTGACGTCAGACATTTCGCTAGAAAGATTTTTGCCAAATCTGCCTTCAAAATCCTATGCTATGAAATGTCTAATGAAAATCTGAGCTGTGAAATAAAGCACATATTTAAATGAATCCCAAAATGACTATCACGAAGGAAGTTGTAACTTGAAGTGAAAAATATCCTCTAAATGACATCAGCCAGAATTACCTGCCATCATTACTGATCCCCTATGATTAATGAATTCTACAGCATCATCTCAGATATGAACTTAAAACCATGAGCTGAATGCACATTTTAGCACAACCAAAGTTCTGCTTTCATAAGCAGCACAGGCGTCTCTGGAGAGGATTTTAATTGGGACTACAATGCGCACGGTGGTGGTAAGAGGTTTCATGCCGGCTGTTCTCCAAGGTGCAACACAGAAACACCACTAACCTCGAAGACACCTTTGTGACGAGATGATGAGAGACGATGTGGACAGAATACTGTAAATATTTGAAAAGGAGAAACAATGCAAGGAAAGAATCTTATCAGTTACCCTTTAACACACGCTTAGAAAAAACCGATTTCTCTTTTGGGATGATTAAAGAGGAAAACGTCATTTCTGGATTTTTATTTTTTTTTTTTTTTTTTTACATGTTCAAGAGGTTTAAGACACACGTAAGCCATGCTCCACACACACGGCCGGCCGTTTCTGAAGTCAGTGTTTCTGGAACAAAAGCCTTGGCCTGCCCCAGTGAACATTCACACTGAGCACACTGTCGCGAGGCTGCTTGGCCAGCCAGCAGGGGGCAGGAGAGTGCCGCAGGTGCCATGTGGGGTCCCTGCAAACCGGCCTCACTCCCTCAGTCAAGGGCCGTGCCTCTTGCCAATCCAGTGGCTTCCTCCAAGGGGAAGCGGCCTCTTCAGCTGCCACCGCACTGACTTCAGAAGGCTTAGCCAATGGGACAATAGATTCAACAGAGTTCCATGTTGTTAAGGAAAACTTCTGTTACCAGGCAACCTTAATATCAGATTCAACGTAAAATAACCAACAAGATCGTTTCCAAACAAACATGCTAGTAGTGCCTTATCCTTCAATGCTGCTTAAACACGGAGAAGAATGAGGAAAAAAGAGCATGGCACTTACTTCTTAAAAAATAACACCTCTTCCAGGTTCCTTTTACCCATATCATAAAGACTTACAACTGGATTCCCTACAGGAAGGTGGAGTGGGGGTGGATCCCCACGCTGACCCAGCCTCCCCCCAGGTCAGTCACCCTCCCCTCACCGCGGGGTTCACGGCTCTCCAGACACTGTCACCTCAACAAAGAAAGGTGGCATCTCTGAGCTTTCTTCACAGGGAGCACCCGAACGGGAGCTAGAGAGACAGACACACCCACAACTGCTGTAAAATCCAGAAACGCAATACATATTTAAGGACTTCATTATTAGTTATTTAAAACTTGAAGAACAAAGTGAGCCTGCTTTTAACCTCTCTGCCACAATAACACCGTGTACGTCTGTCTTCTACTGTTTGTTCCTTCTCCAGCAGCTGCCGCCTGGCTGGCCGCCTGCAGAAGAGCCGCCTCCGGTACTCCCGCGAGGCCCTCGGTAAAAGCGTGAGCACCACGATCACGTGTCAGGACGCCGCACACGTTAGGGTCGCCCACAGACCGCCATTGCCAATGCCTGGAAGGCACTGAACGGGCCTCCTGCTCTTTGTAAATGTCACCTCTCATAAGCTATGTTGTGTTGGAAATTTTTAACTGCAGTCCACACATACTTCTTTGTTTCTGTCTTGTTTTTATCCTAGAGGCATATTATTATGGAAAATTAAGTTTGCAAGTGTGAAGGGTTTTCTGAAAATCGACTTCTAATCCTGGAAGGACCAAAAAAAAAAAAAAACCTGCCAGATGTGGTGCTCACGCCTGTAATGTCAGCAGTTTGGGAGGCCGAGGCGGGCAGATCGCTTGAGCCCAGGAGTTTGAGACCAGCCTGGAAAACATGGCAAAACCCTGTCTCTACTAAAATTACAAAAAAAAAAAAAAAAAAAGTATTAGCTGGGCGTGGTGACATGTGTCTATTCCCAGCTACTCAGGAAGCTGAGATGGGAGGATCACCTGAGCCCAGGAGGTAAAGGCTGCAGTCAGCCAAGGTTTGCGTCACTGCACTCCAGTTTGGGCGACAGAGTGAGACCACCTCTCAAAAAAAAGCAAAAACTGTATAAATCAGTACAGAAGGGAACTGGCCGGGCACGGTGGCGCACGCCTGTAATCCCAGCATTTTGGGAGGTCGAGGTGGGCAGATCACCTGAGGTCAGGAGTTTGAGACCAACCTGGAAAACATGGCAAAACCCTGTCTCTACTAAAATTACAAAAAAAAAAAAAGTATTAGCTGGGCGTGGTGACATGTGTCTATTCCCAGCTACTCAGGAAGCTGAGATGGGAGGATCACCTGAGCCCAGGAGGTAAAGGCTGCAGTCAGCCAAGGTTTGCGTCACTGCACTCCAGTTTAGGCGACAGAGTGAGACCACCTCTCAAAAAAAAGCAAAAACTGTATAAATCAGTACAGAAGGGAACTGGCCGGGCACGGTGGCGCATGCCTGTAATCCCAGCATTTTGGGAGGTCGAGGTGGGCAGATCACCTGAGGTAAGGAGCTCGAGACCAGCCTGGAAAACATGGCAAAAGCCTGTCTCTACTACAAATACCAATAATAATAATAATAATAATAATAATAATAATAATAATAAAAAGCTGGGCGTGGTGACGTGCGTCTAGTCCCAGCTACTCAGGAAGCTGAGGTGGGAGGATCACCTGAGCCCAGGAGGTGAAGGCTGCAGTCAGCCAAGATTTGCATCACTGCACTCCAGCTTGGGCGACAGAGTGAGACACCGTCTCAAAAAAACAAAAAGCAAAAACAACTGTATAAATCATTATAGAAGGGAGCTGGCCAGGCGCAGTGGCTCACGCCTGTAATCCCAGCACTTTGGGAGGTCGAGGTGGGCAGATCACCTGAGGTCAGGAGTTTGAGACCAGCCTGGAAAACATGGCAAAACCCTGTCTCTACTAAAATTACAAAAAAAAAAAAAAAAAAAAAAAAGTATTAGCTGGGCGTGGTGACATGTGTCTATTCCCAGCTACTCAGGAAGCTGAGATGGGAGGATCACCTGAGCCCAGGAGGTAAAGGCTGCAGTCAGCCAAGGTTTGCGTCACTGCACTCCAGTTTAGGCGACAGAGTGAGACCACCTCTCAAAAAAAAGCAAAAACTGTATAAATCAGTACAGAAGGGAACTGGCCGGGCACGGTGGCGCATGCCTGTAATCCCAGCATTTTGGGAGGTCGAGGTGGGCAGATCACCTGAGGTCAGGAGTTTGAGACCAGACTGGAAAACATGGCAAAACCCTGTCTCTACTAAAATTACAAAAAAAAAAAAAAAAAAAGTATTAGCTGGGCGTGGTGACATGTGTCTATTCCCAGCTACTCAGGAAGCTGAGATGGGAGGATCACCTGAGCCCAGGAGGTAAAGGCTGCAGTCAGCCAAGGTTTGCGTCACTGCACTCCAGTTTGGGCGACAGAGTGAGACCACCTCTCAAAAAAAAGCAAAAACTGTATAAATCAGTACAGAAGGGAACTGGCCGGGCACGGTGGCGCACGCCTGTAATCCCAGCATTTTGGGAGGTCGAGGTGGGCAGATCACCTGAGGTCAGGAGTTTGAGACCAACCTGCCCAATATGGCAAAACCCCATCTCTAATAAAAACACAAAAATTAACCGGGCATGGTAGTGGGTGCCTGTAATCCTAGCTACTCAGGAGGCTGAGACAGGAGAATCACTTCAACCCGGGAAGCAGAAGTTGCAGTGGGCCGAGATTGCACCATTGCATGCCAGCCTGGGCAACAAGAGCAAGAGTCCACTTCCAAAAATAAAAAATAAAATAAAAATAAAATAAAAATAAAATAAAAGAGAGCTAATGCTTTTCATTTAAGGGAAGGGAGAAGAACATTCAGTATTTACACATCTCACGCACACATCTGCAGTGGTGCCCTGAAGTATTCAAAGATACACATTCCTACAAACATAGCTCAAAACCACTCACCAAGTTACATGCTAAAAGCACATGCATTGGAAGAATGCTACATTATATTTTTTAAGCATCTGTATCCAATATTTTAGCATACTGGCAATTTTCTCTTCAGGTGCTGTATGCCTAAATTATTACATCTTTAGTCATTCATTTTAGAATTTATGACTTGCTTTAGACAAAAGAAATATATTTGAACATAAGCTACTAACTTAATGACTTAGGGGAAAAATTACTAAATTAACTTAGAAGTTAAACTTTGCAAACTGAATTTGTTGGACCTCATGTAAGCTAGATCATCAGTTTTTTAAATTGTTGTGTGTTTCCCTTGAGGATGGAAGTCTCTTTTCTCTCATGCACTGTGCACACCACTGCAGCCCGCGTCTCTCGTTCACTGCACCACAGTGCGACCTGCAGTTCACACTGTACCACGCCTTCCACACTTTACCTGAAAGTCACTAAGTATAACCAAGAAGGAAATGAAAAGCAGATAAATGACCTCCACCCCCAAATCTAGCATGCAAGTGTTAAACATTCATCCAAGTAAAACCAAAAACCCCTGTTAGCTCACGATTGTAACTGGTAGAGTTATGTGCATGGCAATTGAAAGTCTCAAGAAAAAGTTTATACAAAAAGACATCTGCAAACATCGACAGAGCAGAGAGGACTTCACTCTGCATCCAGCCTGTCCTGGAAGCCACGGCCAAATGCCAGGCTGTATAGATCCGAAAAGCAGAAAAAAAAAAAACACAAGTGTTGAAATGTGTACAGTCTTAGCAATGTACAAATTCGATGTAGGATGCGCAGAAACCTTGAATTTCCAATCAGAAAACAGGAACATGAGCAAGTTCCCCAGCAGCGCCCACCTTCTGCCTACGGCACGTTTAACAGGAACGCTGGCCACCTCCAGGGGGAGAGGCTTCCTGGTCACATTCGCTCTGGCAGCCGCACAGCTGGCCCTGCCACAAACACCTGTCTAATACTGAAGAACCACCCGCTCCCTGGGCTTTGCTCACTCTAGCCGAGAGAGCGTATTTACAGAGTTTATTATCAACTGAGTCCTCGTTCAATGCGTCAAGCTTGTTGAAGGCAGGGCAACCCCATTCCTGGCCCAATTAAGTGAACTGAGCAGAGCAAATGGTCCCAGTTGGATGGCACTCAGTCACGACAGCAGTGGCCACTATTCACAGGGCACTGGCTTCGTGCCTGGAACAGTTCCAAGCATCTTCTTTCTGTCCGAGGAATGTGCACTGCAACCCTGTGGGGCCATTTGCAACGTCCACCAGATTTCTGAGGCAGCCAAGTCCAGGCTGTCTGTGGGCCTCCCCGTGTGGCCGTTCACATCCCCTGCAGACCAGACCTGACCGCAGGGACCGCGGGTTCCAGGGCTGCCTTGAGGCACATGCTCCCTTCACCACCTCTTCCTGGCCCCTGACACCAACCCTTACCACTGCTGCCAACACTTGATTTTCTCATGGCTCCTGAGGGGCCTGTTCTTTCTGCCCTTCCTTGCTCCCGGCTCGAAGGACGCCCACATCAACGCCAACGCTCACCTATCCCTACTCCCGCGTCCGACTTGGAGGGTGCCCACATCAACGCCAACACTCACGTAATCACCACCCCTGCCATGGGACTTCATGCCTAGGAGTCTCAGTATCAGAAAGTCAGATTCCTGTGCTTGTTGGAGAATTTCTTCCCATCATGGAAGTGAAGGAGATACAATTCTAGGTGCCTGCAATAACCTCATTTCCACAGCTAAGCAACTTCAGTAGTAGCACAAAACAAAAAAGTTTTTTTTTTATAACTTATTTTATACAAGCTAAATACAATTTAATTTTTACATCCACGTTCTCATCAGCTCCCACCTGGTGAGCAGGCAAATAGTAATTTTCAAAGAAACAAATTGTTCCATAATTTTAACACTTAGCATTATCACTATTAAGCAAGAATTATCCCAAAAATACACGATCGTGTTCTCACATTCAAAAATTGATTGTCACACAGTGAAATAGCACTTACTGCAAAGGAATGTTTCTTTTCAGGTTTCTGTTCTGGGGAAAAAAAAAGATTTCTGGCAAAGAGATAAACATTAATTATGTAACTATCCAAAATGCGTCCGAGAAAAATAATGTCATCCAATTAGTTCTTTAAAGTGTTACAAATGCAGCTCAGTTTTAATAGTAATTCGTCCATAATTATCAAAAGAATCTTTAAAAATCTTAATACTGAAAGAATAACCATAAATGGATACAAAACACAAAGCAGAAGAGTTAACATGTGGGGTAGGTTTTGGCCCATATTTTTAACATATGCATAGTTACTTACTTAGCTGAAGTATAGCCCTCCTCCTCCTAGGCTCTTCAAGCCTGATTTTCAAACATAGACTGGCTTTTGGTTCATGAAGGCAGCTTTAGAAGATGTCAGGATCGGGCCGGGTGCAGTGGCTCAAGCCTGCAATCCCAGAATTTTAGGAGGCCAAGGTGGGCCGATCACTTGAGGTAAGGAGTTCGAAACCAGCCTGGCCAATATGGCAAAATCCTCCCTATATTAAACATTTTTGTAATTAACCAAGCATGGTGGCACACACTTATAATCCCAGCTACTCAGGAGGCTGAGGCAGAGAGAACTGCTTGAACCCAGGAAGCGGAGGTTGCAGTGAGCCAAGATGGCACCACTGCACTGCAGCCTGGGCGACAAAGTGAGACTGTCTCAAACAAGATCTTAGCCCTCAGGAAAGGCTGTGAGCATCCCTGGCCCCAGCCAACCCAAGCAATCACATGGTAATGGTTATCATCTGATTTTGACACAATAAAGTTCTATTATCCTCTCTAAACACAATGGTAAACAGTTGCCATCAGCCCACAGAAACTCCCAGGACCCAGTAACACCGGACTAGCAAGATTAATAGGCCACGTACGCAGGGTTCAGCTGCAGAAAGTGATGGCACCAAGAATGGTGTGTGCTCAAACCAGTCCCCACCCAGCCAAGCCCCTTCTCCTTTTCCCCACTGGATTCATCAAATCAAATCTCG
>JABBCR010001686.1:0-55886 GCA_014849445.1 Cercopithecus mona
CAGCCCGGCGGTATCGCAATCTGCAGTTTTCTTGCCTGAGGGATCGCAGGTGCTTCCCTTTTGCCAGCAATTTGCTGGAGGCGCGGAAATGTGGAGATGCAGTCGAGTTTCATCTGTCATGGGCAGCAATATGCAGTTACCCAAAGCGACGCCCAAGATTTTCGTGGATGTGTCCTCAAGGGGCAGTGCTCGGCTGGTTTACTTAGAGTAGGGACAGCAGGTTCGCCTCGCACATGAAAGGTGGTTTTCAAAATGATCCTTCCTTCCTTCCTTCCTTCCTTCCTTCCTTCCTTCCTTCCTTCCTTCCTTCCCTCCCTCCCTCCCTCCCTCCCTCCCTCCTTCCTTCCTTCCTTCCTTCCTTCCTTCCTTCCTTCCGAGGGGAGTGGAGCTGAGGGGTGGGATGGGGGAACTTAGCTGCATCTTTGATCAGAAGCAGCACGGGAGGAGTTCCATTACTACCTGAAACCCCGCTGAGCACTAGGAACCAGGCCCGGTTTGCCCCCTGTGAGTTGGATCGGAGACGAGGGCGCCGGATCAGGTGGAGGTCATGTTAGCTTTAGATCCAGAAATTTCCAGTCTTCTCATCTATCGCTGAAATCTTTCTGAACATTTCAAGCTGACAGCTACAATGTCTCTGAAACCAAGGAGGTCTTTCCTGTGAAGCCCACTTGGCTTCCTCGCGTCCCGACCTCAGTTGCGGAACCGGTTGAATTGCGTGGCGGAACAAAACGAACCTAAATCTGCACCTGGAGCTCCAGCCAAAGAGCGCCCAATTCAGTTTCATGCTCTACTAATAGAGCTAGTTGGGGGCAAAAGGGGACCCCTACACATGTCTTTATCGGTGGAGCCCCTTGAGCCAGTTCAGAGATCAGGAACCAGAAGGACTCCACGCATCACCCGCTGAGAGCCAAGTCTGCACTCTGGTGGCAAGGAAACTGAGGCTCAGAAAGAGAAAGTGCTTGGCTCTGCCTCATAGCGTGCTACAACTAGGCTAGAATGGAACACTGCTCAGTTTCCTTGTGGCCTGGCCTCAATACAGCCCAAAGCAGCGGCCAAGCTGTCAGAGGTGAGAGATGTTGAGCAGCTGGGCAGTGACTGCTTGGGGCACTGCAGGCCTGCAGCCCCGTTGGGTCACAGAGAGCCGCTTTCAGTTGGGCTTTCCTCCTCTTGGAAAGTTAATCCTTACCTTCTCTTATTTCCTCTGACAAGGAGACTATTGTGTCTGTCCTTTTCCCTGGTGGTCTAGTGGCTAGGATTCGGCGCTCTCACCGCCGCGGCCCGGGTTCAATTCCCGGTCAGGGAACATGTTTTGCAACATCCCCAAATTGTGTGTGAAGATTTGATAGAGAAACCCACAGGTGATGATTAAAATGCAGAAATATGTTCCCAGCAGCAATATTTGTAATAATAAATGTTCATCACTTAGGAAATGTTATATGTTGCAATCCTTCTATACCATAAAAAGATATGCAATTATTTCAAAGATGTATGTAGATGATGATAATAGCCACCATGAGGCCACCGATGATAGTGATAGTAATAATGGCTAATGCTCTTGGAGTATTTACTATGCATTCGGGCCTGGGCTCAATGTTTTACTGCTATGTCTTATTTAAACTTGGAACAACCCATTTGGAAACACATTCCTATTGGGCCCATTTTACAATGCAGAAATGGAGGCACAGAAAACCTGAGTGACTTCAGAGTCACACCGCCACGGGATGAGGCTATCTGCTCGCGTCTACGGCTTCATGGAGAGAAGAGTCCAAGGTTCTCTTGTTCTTCTGCTAGGGATTGTCATCTTCTCAGAGATGTGCAGCCTGAAGAATCAGCTAAGGCAGGTGTGAGGAGGAGGGAGGGAGAGAAAGGAGGTGTGTATTGGGCTTGGGATAGGCAGGTTCTGGAGCTCCAGAACTGAGGTTTTGCCTAAGATGCACCTTTTGTAAACAGCATTTATTTTCCTAACAAACCCTTAAGCCTTCAGGCAGGATTTTCATCATCTAACTTGAAGCAGATGGGCAACAAAGACCCCATATATCTGGACGTGGAAGAATGAAGGTCCGAAAAGAATAGTTACAAGGTTAACTACATCTCTGTGTGGAGCAGGACGCGTAGTCTTTAGTTTTTTTGCCAATGACTGCCCTGATTGCTCCACAAAGAGGCAAGTGGTGCCTGGAAGTCTGACGACATCTGCCTCAGACACCTGTCCGTTATTAAATGCCCCCATCCCCAGGTTGTGCATCTTCACTTCTTTGTGCCATTGCACAGGTTCTAGATGCCTGAGAGCGTGGTGACACAGAGGGCAGAAGTCGTGTGTTTGGGTACATTTCCAAGTTGACACCAGGTCGTGTGAGTGGGGGCAAGATGCAGGAATGCCAGATCCACGACATTCTCCCCGGCCCACACCGCCTCTTGCGCTTCCCCCTATCAGAAGCGACCCCACTGCACCTGATCACTGTAGCTTACTGGTCTGAAGTCAGCCACTTCCTCATCCTTCGCTACGCTTTATTTGTCGTGCTCACCGCTTGCATTCCCTGTGCCCAAAAGGAGAAATGCTTGTGGGGAGGACACGAGCCAGTTGTGTTCCCACTGCCCGGTCCCTTCTTGATGCCTCCAGATGTGGGCTCAGTGGGGCAGGACTTGATCACCATGCAGCTACTCACCTAGAGCAAGGCTTCACACCTTGTGAGCACCCAATGCTCGGTGAATGAAGGCGTTCCAATGCAGGTTTCTGAGAGACATCAAGAATTCTACTGGACTTCCCACTTTTAGTCCTTTGAATAATTTAGGTAATGGGAAAATAGAAAAAGCTTTTCAAACCTGGGTGTTCTTTGTAAAGTTTATTCCAACTCTAGAGGGCACCTTCTGGAATAAGCTCCCCTCTCTGTAAGGGGACACCCCCTCAGCCTGTGGGACTCTGTAGGCAGAGAGGAAGATGAACCCTGAACATTGAAGAGGAGGAGAAGAAAATGGGTAATACTGGCAGCAGCCTGGAGTATGAGAGACAGACAGACAGACAGACAGACACAGGCACACAGACAGATGGAGAGGTTGGAAAGGCAGGGCTGGGTGGAGGAGGAGTCGGGAAGCAAAAGGACCTGTATGTCCAAGAGCCAGATTTAGGGTGTAAAAGTCAGAGTTCAGTTTTGCTGAAGAGAGTCAACAAAAGAAACAAGGCAAAGGGAGCCAATAACTTTAAGGATCCAGGTCTGCATAAGAACCATGGTCAGGTGCAGGATCCTATGGCTCCAGAGATTTGTCTCCAGTGAGATGAGTTTTACAGAAAAACAAAACAAAACAAAACAAACATCATCAAGGAAGGAATAGCACAGAGGTAGTTATTAGTGTGCTAATTCACCCTTGTCTAGGAGGGAGAACAGTCCGTAGATCGTTTGCATTCAACAAAAGCAGAATGCAATTCATAAAGAAAAGAGAAGGGGAACAAATGTCTAGAAGGAGCCATTCTTTCCTCTCCTATTTGATAAGCCTGTTGACAGGAAGCAGTTCAGGGTCCCTCCAGCTAGTTTTCTCTGGATTCAGTTAGGTAGATGACCAGAGAAAACAATTACAATTACTGGAAGACTTTCTAAACATCTTGGAGGTTTAGCTGTGGAACACGTGCCAGAGAGTATCTCTGGGCAGTCAGTGTCTTTCTGCTGCATCTTCTGCTTAGGTCAGTTAGGCAGGCACCACCCCCTCACTGGTACATCTGACTGATGTATGGAAACTTTGCTGTGCTGGCAAGAGCATGAAGGAAAAGTCTCTCTCACTGAGTTGGAAAAATATATTGGAAGATAAATTGGCACACCTCCTGTTGAAGTCAAACTAAGAACACGTAAAGAGATGCCTTCGGCTCCTGGCAATGTTGGAGTAACAGATGCCCGATTTACTCTCCTACCTGAAATCTGCCCACTGCTCCTCTCCACAAACAAACAGGCGCCTGTAATCCCAGCAATTTGGGAGGCTGAGGTGGGCTGATCCCTTGAGTGCAGGAGTTTCAGACCAGACTGGGCAACATGACGAAACCTCAGCGCTACCAAAAAAATTCAAATAATTATCCAGGCATGGTGGTGTGTGCCTGTAGTCCCAGCTACTCAGGAGGTTGCAGTGGGAGGATCGTTTGAGCCTGGGAGGCAGAGGTTGCAGTGAGCCAAGATTACACCACTGAGTTCCAGCTTGGGCTACAGGGTGGGACCCTGTCTCATGGAAGGAAGGAAGGAAGGAAGGAAGGAAGGAAGGAAGGAAGGAGCCGGTGTGGTGGCTCACAACTGTAATCCCATCACTTTGGGAGTTTGAGTCTAGTGGATCACAAAGTCAGGAGATGAAGACGATCCTGGCTAACACGGTGATACCCCCATCTCTACTCAAGTTACAAAATACAAAAAGTTAGCCGGGCGTCATGGCACATGGCTGTAGTCCCAGCTACTTGGGAGGCTGAAGCAGGAGGACTACTTGAACACAGGAGGCAGAGGTTGCAGTGAGCCAATATCACACCAAAACCACAGTATCAGAGATGAGAAATTTGCTGGATGGGATTAACAGCAGATTAGACGTTGAGGAAGAAATGATCAGGGAACATGGAACCATGAATAATTGAAAATATGCAAAATGAAACTCACAGACAAAAGATTTTTTTTTAGTGAAAAGATTATCAGTGAACTGTAGGGCAGACTTAAGAGGTCTAATTTATGAGTAATGGAAGTCCCTGAAAAGGAGCAGGGAGGAAAGGAAACATTTATTTTCTTTCTTTGTTATTTTTATTAGGGATGGGGTCTCAGTACATTGCCCAGGCTGGTCTTGAATTTCAGGCCTCACTCAATACTTCCCGACTTGGTCTCCCAAAGGTGTGAGCCACTGTGCCCGGCCAATGTCTGAAGAAACAATAGCTGAAAACTTCTCAATCATAACAAAAATTACAAATTCAGTGACCCAAGGAGCTGAGGAAACCGAAGCACAAGAAACATGAAGAAAACCACTCCTGGATCCATCAAAATAACATTGCTCAAATCCGGCCAGAAGAAAAAGACATTGTACATACACAGGAACAAAGATGAGGATTGCATCAGCTTCCTTTCTGCTCCTGCCGGCCTCTACCAGGAGCAGCAATGCACGCGAGCAGAGAAGCAACATCTTTAAGGTACTGAGGGCAGGGGAAGTTAGCCTAGAATACTACGCCAGAAAAAATAAATTCCCAAAACTGGAAGTGAAATAAGGACATTTAGAGATGTACAAAAGCTGACCGAATTCACTACCAGCCCGCCCACACTACAAGAAACGTCAAAGCAGTCCTCCAGGCAGAAGGAATCCAATACCAGATGAAAATCCAGATCTACACGAGGAAATGAAGAACACCAGAAATGGGTAACTATACTAGGTATTTTTTTATTTTGTAAATTTCTTTTGTAAAAATTTGACTATTTAAACAAAAGCAATAACACTGTGTTGTTGGGTTTATAACATGCATAAAAGCAAAGTACATGTCAGCAGTAGCGTCAAGGCCAGAAGGTGAGGTGTAATATCACTTGAAGGTTGACTGTGATCAGTTAAAAAGGTTTGCTCTAAAAATAACAGAAGAAAGAGTTATAGTTAATAAGCCAACAGAGGAGAATGGAATCATATAAAAACTGTGTGAACACTATGATAGAGTAATTGCTCTTCCTATAGTAATTGAACCACTATGCTGTAGAAATTCTTACACCAGTGGCTGAAAATGCCGGTACAAGAATGTCTAGAGCATTATATGTTAATTGTAAAATCACGGAACCAATTTAACCTCAAAAGCGTATAGAAAGGGCTAAATGAATGACAGTTAAAGAGAGAGAGAGAGAAGAGCGCGCCAGGCGCGGTGGGTAATCCCAGCACTTTGGGAGGCCGAGGCGGGCGGATCACGAGGTCAGGAGACGGAGACCACCCTGGCCAACATGGTGAAACCGTCTCTACTGAAAATACAAAACTTCTCTGGGCGTGGTGGCGCGTGCCTATAATCCCAGCTACTCGGGAGCCTGAGGCAGGAGAATTGCTTGAACCAGAGAGTCGAAGGTTGCAGTGAGCCGAGATCGCGCCACTGCACTCCAGCCTTGCGACAGAGCGAGACTCCGTCGAGAGAGAGAGAGCGAGAGAGAGAGAGAGAGAGAGAGAGAGAGAGAGATCCCAGAACCTTAGCGGACCTTGATTTACGTTCTCATTGTCGTGCGGGAGACATGGAGGAGAGGAAGGTAAAGTTGGTCTTGTTCTGCCTTTCCATGAGAGCATGTGCTGGATAGAAGAAAATTGGCAGCGGTTTAAGCATTTTTAAAATGCAAGAAACTCTCCGTAGAACGGGCTCGAACCACCCACCTCTAGACTTGGAAGCGAGCACACCACCCGACTGCGACACACGGACAGTCAACTCTTCCTCTGGTATTACCATGCAGAGCAAGCGCCCATCCAACGGTAGGCGGAGCCACCGCCTTTTATAGAACAATTGTGCAGGCTCCAAAGCCTGGGAAAACCAGAAAGGCGCATCTTGCTGGCTACGGTTGAAACCCGTGCATTGAGTGATTCCGAAGCCGGAAGCGCAGGGGAACGGCCATCGCCGCGTCCTGCCTCTCGCAGGCGTCAGACCCGGCATCCCAGGAAACGTCTGGGTCCGCGACTCCCTGGGCCTGAGCAGCGTGGGTCCCAAGGAAAGCAAGCAGAACTTCCTGTGGGCTCTAGTGATAGCTCTTCCCGTTCTTGGCACCGCCTTCACCCGAGTCTTTGGGCTGCTTGCGCTCCCCTCTCTCACCTCAGCTTCGGTCGGTGGGGCGGGAGAGAGGAAGGGTGAAAAGCAGAAACACGGAGAGGCGGGAAAGAAGCAGAGGAGGTGCGGACGAGGACAGAGAGACCTCCCGAGAGAGGCTGGTGCAGGGAGGCCCAGGCTGGAGTGGAGGAGATGAGAATTGTTCTCATCACGTATGAGGATTGGGAGGAAGGGAGGGAAAAGCAGAGCCGGCATAAAAGAAAGAAAAGCGGGAGCCCCCCGTGGCTGTCTGGGAACAAATCCGCTTGATAATCGAAATCTATTGACGTCAAAATTACTAGAGCAAACTCAGTCGTTGCCGCTTGGCCTGTGGCTCGCCGTGATCGTATAGTGGTTAGTACTCTGCGTTGTGGCCGCAGCAACCTCGGTTCGAATCCGAGTCACGGCAACGTCATTCGTTCAGACTATCGCTTTTTGCTCCTGGCAACCAGGCGCCTCAGGGGAAGGAAAAAGGCCTCACAGCTCACCAATCTGGCAAGGAATCCAAGAGAAGCCTTGGGCGTGCTCTATCCTGTTTCTGAGCCTCATGCAGCAAATAACCTAGTCAGCCCTGTTGGTGGCTTACACGGAGGCAATGGTGTGCTCAGAACCATTTTTCCAGTCACTGGGGTCAGGTCAGGGGAAGGAAAAGAGACCTCACAGCTCACCAACCTGGGGAAGAGTCCAAGGGAAACCCTGGACATGCACCCTCCTGTCTCTGAGCCTCACAGAGCAAATAACCCAGTCAGCCGTGTTGGTCATGGCTTACACGAAGGCAATGGTGTGATCAGAACCTGTTTTCCAGTCACTGGGGCTGTTACGCACAAGCTTTTAATGACTTTAAACTCCAAACTGTTTGTTGTGGCCTCCCATGGCTTGTCTCGGAGCCCATCACCAAGTTTATATATCAACAGGAAGGTGTGGAAAAGGGCAATCTCTTGCAGGGGTCTTTCCACCTCCACTCTGCTGGGTAGAAATGGGCCTTGGGCCTGGAGCACTTCCTTCCCAAGAGACAAGGAGTCCTCACAGCCTGTGCTGGGCTCTCCTCCTTGTGTGGGAATATCTTTCCCGGATCAGGCTTAGTGTGTACCCCTTTGTTCCACTTAAACATGTGCATCAACTGGCACCTGGCCAGCTGCTGTATCTGCCCCCCCCCCCCCCCGGCGCCCACTGAGAGGAGGGGGTGGGACCCTTTCTTCTGCTTCTCAAGAGGCTGTGTGTGCAGGCCAAACGGAGGGACCTGCTGGGCATGGGGGACCAATGCACAGGACTAAAGCAGAGCCCATAGCCTGCTCTGTCTCCTCTCTGTGTGAATAATGTGTTGTTCTTCCATCCAGCACTTGACTGCTTGTATTTCCTTGGCGACTCTGATACCAAGAGGCTGTGGCCAGAAGTGTTCAGACTTCTACTCCTGCTGATAAGGAACAGATTCCACTTGCTGGACAAGATGAACGAAGATTCTTCTTGCATGAGTCTTTTTGTGGACATGTGCATTCATTTCCCTTGAGGAATACCAAGTACTAGAATTGTTGGGTCATAGGGTAGGTGCAATGTTAACTTTATTAGAAATGGCCAAATGGTTTCTTCTAGAATGGTTTCTCACCAGCAAGGAGAGTTCCACTGGCTGAACATCCTTGACAGTACGTGGTGTGTTCTGTCTTTTAAATACACCCGTTCTGGTGAATGTAAAACGGTACCACATCGTGGCTTCAATTTGTGTTTCCTTTAATGAGTAATGCTGTTAAGCATATTTACTAATGTCTTTCACCATTTAGCAATCCTTCTTTGCAAAGAGAGGCTATCTAAGCAATTTCCCTAATTCAATTGGGTTGACTTTTTATTACTGATTTCTACATTCAAGATTTGAGTCATTTTTTTTTTTCAGGTAAACACAGTGCAATTATCTTCTCCTAGTCTGTGGCTCACCTTCTTACTTTCTCATGGTGATTCTTGATGAGCAGAAGTTGATAACTTTGGTGAAATTCTACTTTGCTTTATTTTTTCCTGTTATCTCTTAAGGCAGAAATGTATTCTGCTACATTCTCTTCCAATAACTTAAGAGTTTCATTTTAATTTCTAAATCTATGGCATATTAAATTCATCTCCTGACCACAGCAAGCTTAGCATCTGCTAATGTCCTGATCCCCAGGAAACTTCTCTATACTGTAAATACACTGGCAAGAGTTCCTTCTCTGCTCTTGACAGCTACAGGCCCTGTGCCTCCTCCATTTCTTCCCTACTCCTCTCTCCTCCATCTCCTTCTCTCTCTCCTCTGGTGTAGCTGAGAATCCCAGAGACACTTGAAACAGAGAAGTGGACAGGTCCAGTCTAACCTATGTCCAAGAACCCAGGTTCTGTGTTGGAAATCTGTGTCAGCTCTTGCCTGATCTTGGGTAAGTATCTTAAATTTTATGTGCCTCAACATTTTTCTATGGAAGGTTGGGCCACTTCACAAACTCTTCCTTACACTGCTGTTGTCAGACATGCCTGGATTTAGCGACTACTCAATCAATAATGTAATCACTAGAATTATAAAAATCATTGTCATTGTCCTCTGCCTTATTTGTGAACAATCAGTCTCCAGATTGTTTTCACTTTACCTTTGCTTCTAGAACTTCATGCAGATGGAATCACGGTGCATCTACTCTGTTCTATGTGCTTCTTTCTCTCTGCATAATGTCTCTGGCTCTACCCATTGCTGAGTGTAGCAGAAGTTCATTCCTCTTTCATTGCTGAGTGGTATTCCATTGCAAAGAAACAGCACAGTTTGTTTGCCATTCCCGCCCCACCCCCAAACCCAATAATGAGCCTTTGGGTATTGGCTATTCTGAATAAATTGGTATTGGCTATTCTGAATAAGCCTGCTTTGAACTTTCTTCCCACAAGAGATACTGAGGGCATCTGTTTTCATGTCTCTTGGGGAAAACCTAGGTGCAGAATTGCTGGTACCAAAGAGTGGGATATGTGCAAGTTCATAAAAACTGCCAAAACTTGTCCCAAAGTAGTTGTGTCATTTTACATTTCTATCAATGACGTGTAAGAGTTGTTCTTCATCTTCTCCAAGATTAGGTGTTACCTACCCTTATAAATTTAGCCATGCTACGGGAGTTACAGTTGTGTCTCAATGTGGTTTTAATTTCCATTTTCCGTATAGCTAAACATACTGTATGTGCTTTGTTGACCATGTGTGTACCTTTTAGTCCTGTGTATCAGTTCAAGTCTTTTACCCATCTAGCATACTTGGGTTGATTGGGTTTTGTTGTTGTTGTTGTTGCTGCTGTTTTAATTACCAGGTAAGAAGATCTCACCATACATCATAGTTACAGGGTTTGGGGGTCAGATAGGTTTTGTGACTGTTTTCTCCCAGTCTGAGGCTGACTCATTTCTTCACTTTCTTTGTGGTGTCTTTTGGTGAGAAGATATGGCTAATATTGATGAAGTCTAATTTATCAAGTCTTTCCTTTATACATGTTTTTTTCTGTGCCCTGTTTAATACATCTCTGTCTACCAACAAGTCACAAAGTATCCTCGAAATGCTTTATATCTTCAGCTTTTAAGTTTTGGTCTATAATGTCCCTCAAGTTACTTTCAGGTATAGAGTGAGGAGAAATAACCTTGTTCATCTCCCCCTTCTCTTTTATGAAAGTCAATTAATTGAAAATATTTCCTTTGCCCCTTGAACTGCTTTTATTAAAAACTTATGGCTAGTCATGGTGGCTTATGCCTATAATCCCAGCACAGTAAGAGACTGAGGCTGGTGATCACTTGAGCCCAGGAGTTGGAGACCAGTCTGGGCAACATGGCGAAACCTCATGTCTACTAAAATGCACCTGTAGTATGAGGCAGGAAGATCACTTCAGCCTGGGAAGCAGAGGTTGCAGTGAGCCGAGATCAGGCCACTGCACTCCAGCCTGGATGACAGAGTGAGATCCTGTCTCAGAAAGCAAAAAGAAATTAATAAACAAACAAAAAAACCCTATGGATCTTATAGCTGTGGGTCAGTTTCAGGTCTCCCAAGTCAGTCTGTTTATGTATTTGGGTCTCCCAATGCTGCTTGCACACTGCCTTGTTTATAACAACTTAGAGTGAGTCTGAAAGTCAGGTTGTGCAAGTCCTCTGGTTTTCTTTTTCATACAGCACAATAAGCTTTGAATTAGGTCACAACTTATGTAACCATCACACAGATCAACATATGCTGTCACCTCATCCCTCTCATTTCAGTGTGGGACACAGCCCTCGCTCATCTATGCTGATTGCCCCCTTGGGGCAAAGGATCCTTGTTATGGGAAATCAGGGACCCCGAATGGAGAGACCAGCTGGAGCCATGGCAGAGGAACATAAATTGTGAAGATTTCATCTTAATATTTATCAGTTCTCAAATAATACTTTTATGATTTCTTATGCCTGTCTCAATTTAATCTCTTAATCCTGTTATCTTTGTAAGCTGAGGATGTACATCACCTCAGGACCACTGTGATAATTGTGCTAACTGTACAAATTGATTGTAAAACATGTGTGTTTGAACAATATGAAATCAGTGCACCTTGAAAAATGACAGACTAATAGAGATGTTTATGGAACAAGGGAAGACAACCATAATGTCTGATTTCCTGTTGGGTTGGGCAAAAAGCCATATTTTTTTCTTGCAGAGGGTCTAAAATGTACATGCAAGTAGGAAACATATCGCTAAATTCTTTTCCTAGCAAGGAATATTAATATTAATACCCTGGGAAAGGAATGTGTCCTAGGGGGGTCTATGAACAGCCACTGTGGGAAGGTCTGTCCTGTTTCTGAGACTCACTCAGCAAATAACCTAGTCAGCCCTGTTGGTGGCTTACACGGAGGCAATGGTGTGCTCAGAACCATTTTTCCAGTCACTGGGGTCAGGTCAGGGGAAGGAAAAGAGACCTCACAGCTCACCAACCTGGGGAAGAGTCCAAGGGAAACCCTGGACATGCACCCTCCTGTCTCTGAGCCTCACAGAGCAAATAACCCAGTCAGCCGTGTTGGTCATGGCTTACACGAAGGCAATGGTGTTATCAGAACCTGTTTTCCAGTCACTGGGGCTGTTACACATGAAATGACAACAAGCTTTTAATGACTTTAAACTCGAAACTGTTTGTTGTGGCCTACAGTGGCTTGTCTCGAGCCTGTGGCCAAGTTTGTATGCCAACAGGAAAGTGTGGGAAAGACAATCTCTTGCAGGGGTCTTTCCACCTCCACTCTGCTGGGTAGAAATGGGCCTTGGGCCTGGAGCACTTCCTTCCCAAGAGACAAGGAGTCCTCACAGCCTGTGCTGGGCTCACCTCCTTGTGTGGGAATATCTTTCCCGGATCAGGCTTAGTGTGTACCCCTTTGTTCCACTTAAACATGTGCATCAACTGGCACCTGGCCAGCTGCTGTATCTGCCCCCGTTCCCACTGCTGAGGAGGGGCAGGACCCTTCTTCTGCTTCTCAAGAGGCTGTGTGTGCAGGCCAAATGGAGGACCTGCTGGCATGGGGACCAATGCACAGGACTAAAGCAGAGCCCATACCTGCTCTGTCTCCTCTCTGTGTGAATAATGTGTTGTTCTTCCATCCAAGTGCTTGATTACATTGTATTTCCTTGGCGGCTCTGATACCAAGAGGCTGTGGCCAGAATTGTTCAGACTTCTACTCCTGCTGACAATGAACAGATTCCACTTGCTGGACAAGATGAACGAAGATTCTTCTTGCATGAGTCTTTTTGTGGACATGTGCATTCATTTCCCTTGAGGAATACCAAGTACTAGAATTGTTGGGTCATAGGGTAGGTGCAATGTTAACTTTATTAGAAATGGCCAAATGGTTTCTTCTAGAATGGTTTCTCACCAGCAAGGAGAGTTCCACTGGCTGAACATCCTTGACAGTACGTGGTGTGTTCTGTCTTTTAAATACACCCGTTCTGGTGAATGTAAAACGGTACCACATCGTGGCTTCAATTTGTGTTTCCTTTAATGAGTAATGCTGTTGAGCATATTTACTAATGTCTTTCACCATTTAGCAATCCTTCTTTGCAAAGAGAGGCTATCTAAGCAATTTCCCTAATTCAATTGGGTTGACTTTTTATTACTGATTTCTACATTCAAGATTTGAGTCATTTTTTTTTTCCAGGTAAACACAGTGCAATTATCTTCTCCTAGTCTGTGGCTCACCTTCTTACTTTCTCATGGTGATTCTTGATGAGCAGAAGTTGATAACTTTGGTGAAATTCTACTTTGCTTTATTTTTTCCTGTTATCTCTTAAGGCAGAAATGTATTCTGCTACATTCTCTTCCAATAACTTAAGAGTTTCATTTTAATTTCTAAATCTATGGCATATTAAATTCATCTCCTGACCACAGCAAGCTTAGCATCTGCTAATGTCCTGATCCCCAGGAAACTTCTCTATACTGTAAATACACTGGCAAGAGTTCCTTCTCTGCTCTTCGACAGCTACAGGCCCTGTGCCTCCCTCCATTTCTTCCCTACTCCTCTCTCCCTCCATCTCCTTCTCTCTCTCCTCTGGTGTAGCTGAGAATCCCAGAGACACTTGAAACAGAGAAGTGGACAGGTCCAGTCTAACCTATGTCCAAGAACCCAGGTTCTGTGTTGGAAATCTGTGTCAGCTCTTGCCTGATCTTGGGTAAGTATCTTAAATTTTATGTGCCTCAACATTTTTCTATGGAAGGTTGGGCCACTTCACAAACTCTTCCTTACACTGCTGTTGTCAGACATGCCTGGATTTAGCGACTACTCAATCAATAATGTAATCACTAGAATTATAAAAATCATTGTCATTGTCCTCTGCCTTATTTGTGAACAATCAGTCTCCAGATTGTTTTCACTTTACCTTTGCTTCTAGAACTTCATGCAGATGGAATCACGGTGCATCTACTCTGTTCTATGTGCTTCTTTCTCTCTGCATAATGTCTCTGGCTCTACCCATTGCTGAGTGTAGCAGAAGTTCATTCCTCTTTCATTGCTGAGTGGTATTCCATTGCAAAGAAACAGCACAGTTTGTTTGCCATTCCCGCCCCACCCCCAAACCCAATAATGAGCCTTTGGGTATTGGCTATTCTGAATAAATTGGTATTGGCTATTCTGAATAAGCCTGCTTTGAACTTTCTTCCCACAAGAGATACTGAGGGCATCTGTTTTCATGTCTCTTGGGGAAAACCTAGGTGCAGAATTGCTGGTACCAAAGAGTGGGATATGTGCAAGTTCATAAAAACTGCCAAAACTTGTCCCAAAGTAGTTGTGTCATTTTACATTTCTATCAATGACGTGTAAGAGTTGTTCTTCATCTTCTCCAAGATTAGGTGTTTCCTCCCCTTATAAATTTAGCCATGCTACGGGGAGTTACAGTGGTGTCTCAATGTGGTTTTAATTTCCATTTTCCTGATAGCTAAACATACTGTATGTGCTTTGTTGACCATGTGTGTACCTTTTATTCCTGTGTATCAGTTCAAGTCTTTTACCCATCTAGCATACTTGGGTTGATTGGGTTTTTGTTGTTGTTGTTGTTGCTGCTGTTTTAATTACCAGGTAAGAAGATCTCACCATACATCATAGTTACAGGGTTTGGGGGTCAGATAGGTTTTGTGACTGTTTTCTCCCAGTCTGAGGCTGACTCATTTCTTCACTTTCTTTGTGGTGTCTTTTGGTGAGAAGATATGGCTAATATTGATGAAGTCTAATTTATCAAGTCTTTCCTTTATACATGTTTTTTTCTGTGCCCTGTTTAATACATCTCTGTCTACCAACAAGTCACAAAGTATCCTCGAAATGCTTTATATCTTCAGCTTTTAAGTTTTGGTCTATAATGTCCCTCAAGTTACTTTCAGGTATAGTGTGAGGGAGAAATAACCTTGTTCATCTCCCCCTTCTCTTTTATGAAAGTCAATTAATTGAAAATATTTCCTTTGCCCCTTGAACTGCTTTTATTGAAAACTTATGGCTAGTCATGGTGGCTTATGCCTATAATCCCAGCACAGTAAGAGACTGAGGCTGGTGATCACTTGAGCCCAGGAGTTGGAGACCAGTCTGGGCAACATGGCGAAACCTCATGTCTACTAAAATGCACCTGTAGTATGAGGCAGGAAGATCACTTCAGCCTGGGAAGCAGAGGTTGCAGTGAGCCGAGATCAGGCCACTGCACTCCAGCCTGGATGACAGAGTGAGACCCTGTCTCAGAAAGCAAAAAGAAATTAATAAACAAACAAAAAAACCCTATGGATCTTATAGCTGTGGGTCAGTTTCAGGTCTCCCAAGTCAGTCTGTTTATGTATTTGGGTCTCCCAATGCTGCTTGCACACTGCCTTGTTTATAACAACTTAGAGTGAGTCTGAAAGTCAGGTTGTGCAAGTCCTCTGGTTTTCTTTTTCATACAGCACAATAAGCTTTGAATTAGGTCACAACTTATGTAACCATCACACAGATCAACATATGCTGTCACCTCATCCCTCTCATTTCAGTGTGGGACACAGCCCTCGCTCATCTATGCTGATTGCCCCCTTGGGGCAAAGGATCCTTGTTATGGGAAATCAGGGACCCCGAATGGAGAGACCAGCTGGAGCCATGGCAGAGGAACATAAATTGTGAAGATTTCATCTTAATATTTATCAGTTCTCAAATAATACTTTTATGATTTCTTATGCCTGTCTTTAATCTCTTAATCCTGTTATCTTTGTAAGCTGAGGATGTACATCACCTCAGGACCACTGTGATAATTGTGCTAACTGTACAAATTGATTGTAAAACATGTGTGTTTGAACAATATGAAATCAGTGCACCTTGAAAAAGAATAGAATAATAGCGATTTTTATGGAACAAGGGAAGACAACCATAAGGTCTGGCTGCTTGTGGGGTTGGGCAAAAAAAGCCATATTTTTTTCTTGCAGAGGGTCTAAAAATGTACATGCAAGTAGGAAACATATCGCTAAATTCTTTTCCTAGAAAGGAATATTAATATTGATACCCTGGGAAAAGAATGTGCCCCAGAGGGGGGGTCTATGAACAGCCACTGTGGGAAGGTCTGTCTTGTGCAGTTGAGATAAGAAGTGAGATAAGCCCTGCTCTCCTGCAGAACCCTCAGGCTAGTAGGGTTGGGAAAACTCAGCCCTGGTACATTTGTGGTCAGACCAGTTCTCTGCTCTCGAACCCTGTTTTCTGTTGTTTAAGATGTTTTCCAAGACAATACATGTGCTGCTGAACATAGACCCTTATCAGTGGTTCTGCTTTTGCCCTTTGCCCTGTGATCTTTGTTGGACCCTTATCAGTGGTTCTGCTTTTGCCCTTTGCCCTGTGATCTTTGTTGGACCCTTATCAGTGGTTCTGCTTTTGCCCTTTGCCCTGTGATCTTTGTTGGACCCTTATCAGTGGTTCTGCTTTTTGCTCTTGGCAGCATGTGATCTTTGTACCTAGTCTCTGTTCTTACACCACCTCCCCTTTTGAAACCATTAATAAAAACTTGCTGGTCTGAGACTCAGGTGGGCATCACAGTTCTACCAATATGTGAAGTCACCCCGGGAGTCCACCTGTAAAATTCCTCTCTTTGTACTGTCTCTCTTTATTTCTCAGCAGGCTGACACTTATGGAAAATAGAAAGAATCTACATTAAAATATTGGGAGTGGGTTCTCCCAATAGATCTTCTCTTCTACCCTCTGGAGAGAATAAATCTCCAGTTGTCTGCAGGGAGGGTGAACACGCAAAAAGTCCACAACACTCAGCACAGAGTCCAGATTTTAGTGGTGGGTTTGGTTGGGAGGAAGCTCACATTTCAGACCTTTCAAAATCTTAGGAAAAGTTTTCTTTATTTCTGACTGTGAAATGTACAAAGCTTTGGATCATTTATAATTTCTTCTTTTTCTAGAAAGATCACAGGAGACCTAATATTTGTGTCCCCCAAAAATGCCTTGGTTGAAACCATAACCTTCCCCCACCCACCCCTGGAAAGTGTTAAAATTAAGAGGAGGGGCCTTTGGGAGGTAATTAGATCCAGAGGGTGGAGTCCTCCCGAGTGGGATTAGTGCCCCTATAAAAGGGACACTAGAGAGCTCTCTCAACCTCTTTCAGCCACCTGCAGATACAGTGGGAAGATGATAATCTATGACCAGGAAGAGGTTCCTCACCCTAATCCTACCATGCTGGCACCTTGATCTTAGATTTCCAAACTCCCAAACTGTGAGAAATGTCTGTTGTGGATGAGCCACCCAGTTTATGGTACATTGTTATAGAAGCTCCAACTAAGACAGAGATGGAGTCCCATGGAGGGTGTCTAATTTTTGATGCTGGTCATTGCGTTCTTCAAGTGGGATGTTGCAAATGAGAAACTGACAGAGAGCTGACCTTTTACTGCATATGAAAGAAGAGAATGGAGGGGCAGAGATACAGAACGGGGAAGAACAAGCTGGAACCAGAAAACTGATTTCAGGGTCTGGCACTTGAATGTCTGATTTTAGAGAAAGAGAAGACACTGGTAGGTGTATCCAGAGAAGACCTTCAGTGGAAACAGCAAATATTTAAAAGCCATTTGGTTACATCTTTCACTTGTTTGTATGTAGTCCTTCTTTTGCCATCTTTGTAAGTCTGGCACAGGTGAACTGGATGTGTTTGTCCAATGTGTTTTTTGGAATGCAAGTATAAATAAAAATGACTGTGTTATACTTCAAATATTCATCCCAGAATCTCCTAGAGTTCCCTTAGGTTCCGACAACTGTGCATTGAAAGTACAACAGGCCCATCCTGGGGATTAATTTTTATTGCACATTTCTAGGAAGAGGGAGGAGGAGGAGGGGGAATGTGACAGTCTCAACAACAGTTGTTATACTCTTACGGAAGTGGTTTTCCTATGTGCTTCTCAACAGATCAGCCCTTTCTTTGAATAAGAGCAGTTGGAACAACAAAGGCTGTTCAGTCGTATCCTTGAAATCCATGGAAATCCCGGGTAGGGAAGCTCCAGTACCACCAACTAGAAAGACCGGGGATGCCTAGTAGCTGGTACTGGCCGTTATCGTAGGCTTTTTCCACATTCACAAACTGAAGACGGGGACATGAGTCACATTCGCCAGCCACGGGAGGACCTCCAGACGAGGTTTGGTCGACTTCATGGTAACTTTAGATCCTGAAACCTCACAGGATTTTTCTTCTCTTCCCTTTGATCTCTCTTCTGCTTACTGAACAGGACAGGACTCGCCGCCTTTCTTTCCCATCAGAAAGGGATCCCTTGCGGACAGGACCTAAGTGAGTAGCTGCTTTCCCCGACGTGTCCTTCTGGGCCTGGGTATCTCGACATGTCTTTCTGGGCCTGGGTGTCTCAGGAGCTCAGGCTGACCGGAGACCTAACTACCAGCGAATGGGACCAGTAGGAGCCTGGAGGGGAGCGCCCCACCAGGTTAGAGGTTTGGCACCAGGGTGGAGGTTTGGCGCCCGGGGTCGGGAACAGCAGTCAAACCCTCTTATTCCCCGCATCGCGCACCTGCCCCCTCCCCCCACCCCGCCCGATGCTGAACGAAGTGGCCCCTAAGGTGTCTCTGCAGGCCCAACCCAAATAGGCCTGAAGCTCCAGGAGGGGCGAGAGGATCCTCTTTGAGCGAAACCAGCCTTCTGCCTGGCTGGCCCTGGTTGACACACTCAGAAGAAGCCGAACTGGCGGACAGAAGGGAAGAAAAGACCTAACGGTAGAATCTCATGATGTCGAGATGTTAAAACCCTCCAATTTTAAGGTCCGACTGTGCGGGGGAGCGAGGGGTTCTCGAGCTGGATCGACCCCTGAGCCTTCATCTGGAGAGTCCTCAGCACAAGCTCAGAGGGCAGGACTATGGTTCTCAACAGGCAGCAACTTCACCCTCACATGCTTCCCCCATCCCTGCTGGGACACTAGGCCACGATGGGGGAAGCGGGGAGGGAGAATGTTAACCCCTGGCATCTATCTAGTCAGCGGAGGCGAGGGATGCTGCTAAACACCTTACAATTCACCGGAGGGCCCCTCCCCAACCCCGAAGTAGCCATTCCGCGGAGGTGGAGAAACTCCCGTGTAGATCAATGCCCACGCACTTGGCCGACGGGAAATCACGAATTGGCGACCAATTGGATCTTGGATATGAGGAAAAAACTCCAGCATCAGAGGGAACTCTCGGGGTTTTGCCCGGAGCATAAGGAAGGGTGGCGTTGCCATCGCCTAAGATGGGAAAATGGCAGGTGTCGCAGGTTGCAGGGGAAGGTAGGAGACCAGTTGAGGGCCCCGGAGCCTCCCTGGAAAGAGTTTTCCATCCCATCTCGGTTTCCGCATCCGTGTGAGACCTTTATGGTGTCAGGCATGCCAAGCTCTGAGTCCTTTATGATGTTCGGGTGCCTCGGTCTCAACCCGGGAGCCTCCTCGCTCCTCCTACCTGCTCCTGGCTACCGGTGCGCGGCTCTGACCCCGGCGACCCGCGACTGTTTCTCCACGCACTGCAGCTTCACAAAGCCATATCTGTAGGTCAGTGTTCAGGTGCAGCCGGGACGCTGCAATCCGCTCCAGGACTCGCCTCGCGGAGTGCTGGGTGCGCTGTCTGTGGGCTCCTCTTTTGCAGAAAGGAGGGAGGAAAAGGCCTTGTGAGACGACTCCAGGAGCGACCAACGACGCTCACAAGGCCCAAGTCCTCCCAGCGCACAGGCAAACAGTCACTTATATGGCAAGAAGGTTGAGAAAGACCCTCCCGTGCTCCCCTGCTGGTCTAGTGGTTAGGATTCAGCTCTTTCACCACCGCATCGGGGTGCGATTACCGGTCAGGGAATTGTTTTGCACTAACCGCCCACCCACAGGAATGTTTCTTTACTCCGCGGTCAGCCGGCTTGCTCCAAGGGCCAGAGGCAGAACAGTCTCCGCTGCGAGGTGCAAACCCTTGCGAAGGAGGGTAAGTCCCGGTGGACGGCCTCTCATGACACACCGCTCTTATTTATCTCCGTGTCCGTCATCCGCAGAAAGGGCTTTTGAGAGCGACTGAGCGTCTAGCTCAGGTGTACACCGCCGTGCAGGGATGCCAGCCCTGGTGGAGCTGCACCCAAGAAGCCCGCTGTCTTTGCCGCCTCCGCCGTCCTGGAGGCGCGTATTGGGCTGAGCTGCAAAAAACAGAGAGGCAAAGGCAAGTGGCGGCGTTTGTGCGTGCCACACATTGTCAGCTGACACAGGCGGTCAGCTGAGCCTCCTCACCTCCGTTCGCAGCTAACGCTCTTCTTAGGCCTTGGAACAAGCGACCGGAGGCGACGTCCGCGAGGCTGGAAGGGGGGTGAGCGGCGGGCGAAGTCCTCCAGGACCGCCCGTTTGTCGATTAAGTGACAGAGGGGGGCCATGTTCGCTTACCCAACAAAGACAGCAGGTGGAGTAGACACAAATGGAAAACTGGCCAGTGCCCTAAGCAGAAGGCAGGTGTAAAAATCGCTAGGACGTCTAAGCGATGGTACCACAGTCAAATTCCGCAATGTCTGTCTACACTCCACCAAGCAACTGCGCACGCTCCCCCTTTGCCATTCAGTACTCCCAAGAAGGGTTGGGACGAACCCCGCGTCCACTGTAAGCTCAGGGGAGAGCAGGAGCCAGGGAGGTGAAGTGCACAGACTCAGCAGAGGCTGCCGGCAGAACCGCCGGGGTGAGAGGGCGCGCCGGTGGCTTCAGGGCGGCAGCCGCTGCTGAAAGGAGGCCCGGGTTGTCCTGTGGGTGACTGCCGGTGGAATCTTTGGCTGAGAGTGGTTTGGAAGAATAGCGACGGGCAAGCAGAGGGGAAGGTGGTGACCCTGAGCCTCCTGCCAGGGCGAGGAGGCTGTGCTGTCCCTCCTCTCCCCTTACCTGGTGGGGGACAGACAATAGTCAGGAAGAGAGTTCTCCCTGGACGAGGCTAGTCCACCGCTCTCCGGCTGCGCTGACCCCCGCGATTTCCCCACACGCAGGGCCCTCCTCCGGGATGCTGTTTGTGCTACCGGGCGACTGGCTTCGCATTCTCTCCTGACATGCCTTGGCTCACCGCCGACGCCGATATCGCCGCCAGAGACCCTTCCCGCCCTCCTAGGGATTTTGAGGGCCTTGTTCTCACTCAAGTTCACGAACAGACAGATGTGAGCTCTCTGTCTTTTACACGCTGAATTTGGCTATGGGCAAAAAAGGCTGACCCAGAGCTTGGGTCTCCTCCTGGCCTGCACACGACTTCCCGACTCCGGCCTCCCAGCGCGGCTCTTGGCTTGAGAGCAGGCAGCCTCCACCCAGTGTGGAACCGCGGCGGCCACAGGCCCCGCAGGCTGGCGGTCAGACACTAGCAGGAAAAGGGACACAAGGCGTCCGTGGTGGGAAAGCATGGGAGACGTCGCTTTCCCACCTGGCGAGAAGGTCTCCCTACAGTCTTTGGAGACAAGATGGCGGGAGGCACCCGTTCCAGGAATAAGGCGGCTGCTCCTGAGGCCTGGCTCCGCACCGAGGCTCCTGGGTCCCGCGCACCCTCTCCCTACCCGCTGTAGCAAGAGCTGCTTCACACATCTCAGCTGGCTTCCTCTTCCGCCTCTACCTCCTCTTCCTCCCCAGCTGACCGTGGGACAGCAACACCCCCAGCCCATGGGAAAGACCTAGCCTCCTCTCCAGCACTTGGAGAGGGAGTTGGATGCACGTTTCCTAACCCCAGGAGGATGGAGACCCTGAGGTGGGAGGTGACTCCTTCCTTTGCCAGGAGAGGGTAAGGAAGGGAGTCAAGGACAGAATTTTTTTCAGCAAACAGTAAAAGGGGAAGTCTGGGGACGCTAAGAGTTTTTAAAACCTTTGCCCCATCACGTAAGTAATCTATGATTTTCCACTACACAAATCAGCACTCCTACTCCTCCCTCCTTCCCCACCCTCAATCCTGATTCCTGTTTACAAAGAATGGTCAAAAACACAGAATTATGTATAACAGTTCCCAGTTTACTCAGGAAATTCTGAGATTACAAATAGACTTTACAAATAAACAAGTGAAGAGAAGAACGTTGGTGGGTCCAACATAGTACGGGCATGGTTTTACACTGAAAATATGAAAGACAACCTCAGAATAAGGAAACTTTTGGAATTGAATAAATCAAGTTTATCATTAGAACGCAGAGAAAAAAACTCTCCAAATGTTGCTGATCTTCTGTTTTAAACTACTGGTTGGACTGGGGAGCAGGAGAGCAAGGGAATCTGCCAAAGATTTTTGGATGAAAATTAACCACCCCTTGTCTGCCGTAATCACACCCCAGTGTTCCTCAGATCGGAATCCTTTGGAAGGAGCGTCCAAGAGGTATAAAGCAAAACCAGAAAAAAAAAGCAAAACTCGCAAATTCTGTAGTTCGTTTTCTCTCATTAAAAGTATAAATATCAGGCTAACACCTGTTGACACACAATACCAGGGTCACAGACTCCCTCCCGAAAGACCGACGGGCCCACGGAAGGTGCAGATACCAAGGTGGTTGAGGAAGTTAAGTAACTCGGTGTTTCGCACACCTCTCTGTGAGACTGTCTCCGCAGCTCCCCTCATCTCTAGGTGGATACCTTCCCACACGCTTCCCTTCTCCTTGGGCCGCTGAAGCCTCTCTGACCCACTACTGAAGAGTCTCCCCCGCCCCGCAGCTTCTCTCCTTCCCAGACTTTCATTTCTTGATCCTGGCTCCAAAGTGAGAGGTGGCCTAATGTAGCGGAATGCCCAGCGGGCGAATCTGTCTGAGGAATGTCTGACAGCCTTTGGATTACCCAAGGGTTTGCCCTGAGACTAGATGAAAGTAGCAAAGGTTTTAATTCTCAGTATTCAAAACTGCAGCAACCCACCGGAAACACTCCCCACTTTCAAAGACAGGCTTGGAGCACAGGAACTGTAAATTCCGGGATTAGTTCGAGCAAAGAGAATGCTCCAGAGGTGGCACGCCCCTCGGGTTAGCTTCCAGCCTCCACGACCAAGGTCCATAAATGCAGTACAGCCTGTGTAATATAATAACTTTGTTGGGTAGAAACATAGTAACTCTTCCTGCCTGAAGGGTAAGAAGGCCTGCATGGCCAGGAGTCGGACCCGAGTCTCCTGCATGGGAGACAAAAATTCTGCCACTGAACTGTAGCAGGAGGAGCTGAGGACAAAATCCCTCAGACACCAAGATAGTGAAGGGAGTGGCTTTAATCAATCAGCTAGGAGGATTGGCAGGCTAGCACCTTAAAATCTGAGCTCACCAGGTGCTCAACTTCTGTCCCTTTTAAGGGCTCACAACTCTAGGGGGGTCTGTGTGAGAGGGTCATGATCAATTTAGTAAGCCAGGGGGTACATGACAGGGGGTGCGAGCAGCAGTGGTCAAAGTGAAACACAACGGGAGGTTTCACAATGTCCTTCTATACAACGTCTGGAATCTGTAGATAACAGTTGCTAGATCAGGGGTCGAATTTTAACTACCAGGCTTAGGTCAGGCAGGCCCAGGCCTGGTTTTGGGTCTGGTTCCTTGGTTTCCGGTCTGGTTCCTAGGCACTGGGCTACGTGCCTTTAGTTTCACTTCTCTTTCCTTTTCTGAGTATAAAACAATATGAAAGGGTCTCTCTCTTCCCTCATTTCCCCCCTTTGAAACTCTCATTTTTTATTAGTGAGGGTTCTCACTCTTAGTTTTACTACTTATGTCTTCTTGCGCAATAGATTGATAGTGATTCATATGGTATACTTGTGTTGAAACATTTTGGTGAACTAAGGTAGCAATGAAACTTTTTGTCATTTGAAGAAGTACAGGTAGCAAACAAGGGAGCGGTAAGCAGGTTTCTATTACTATTATAACTCCGATTATAAGAGTTTTAAATCCTCCTAGTGCTGGGAACCACCTTCTAAACATGCCTTCAGGGTCGAATCCGTGCTACACTTGTACGTGCACATGTGCCAGTTTTGTCAAGTTTTTAACAATGTCTTTAACTATTTGCTTCTGATTATCCATGTGTAGACAGTAATTAGTAAGGTTAAATTTCTTATAGACCTCTCTTTCAGCTGCTAGCAAGTAGTCGAGAACCAATCTATTTTGATAGATAGCATTTCTTATCTGAGTTTCTTGCCAGGCCAGAATAGTCAAGGCTTGATCGGTTTTATTAGTGATGAGTTCTAAAACAGCTTGCCAACCATGATTCGGTTGAGCATGTAAATGGGGGTCCGGTATCCCCAGGAGCCGTATTGCGTCTAAGTGGCAGGACTGTAGTATAATTTTTTAGGAGGTCATTCATCATATTTTTAATTATCTATGGCTATGTTTCGCTTTTCACGGGAAGCAGAGACAGGGAAGCCCAGGAGTTTGCCTGTTTTTATGGGCAGTAGGTAGAAAGATGGTTTAATAGTGCCAATAACACAACTACCTGTCCACTGGTCAGGCAGTTTAACATAGGCTCTATGTCTATATATCCAGTATAGCCCAGTGGGGGCCGTCCAGTCCCAGTGGGATTCTGGGTAGGCCCAAACAGTCTGTAACTTTGGAAATTTACTGAATGGATTTTTATCTGTATGGTTTGAACTCCACCATGTAACTGTTTTTGTGGTACCATTATACAGTTTTTGTCCTAGGCAACTAAGTCATCCTACAGAATAAGTGAATTCTTTCCTTTGTTTAGCTATGCAATATTGTCTAATAATTGAGACTTTTAGAACCTAGAAATGATCAGGGTGATTCTTTTGGGCCAGGAATTCATCAGGAACTGGGTCTGTAGGCACTAATTCTCAGGCTTCTTATGGCCATTGATCTCCTATTACAGTTTCTCCACAAACATAACATGAAGTGACATTTGAAGACTGGGTTACATGCTTGGCTAATGGCAAAAACACATTTCTGGTTTTTCCTGGAGTCTCTGGTACTGGCACATTTAGTTCATCAGAGAAAGTCTGAAATACTGGTTCTGGAGAGAGTTTACGAACCTCCTCTTTTACAAAGATATTTACTCTAGGATCTAGTCCTTTTCCATCGATGTCCAGAGATACGTGTTCTCCTTTTTCCCACCTTGGGTTTAAGGGATTTGTAATTACTAATTTCAAGGGGTTGCAGCTTCCACTCCTACAGGAGGGGCTGCCTTTTCCTTTTTGGAGCTAAACAGGTTCTTTTTCATTCTTTTTCTAAGTAGTCTAGATGACACAAGACCAGTAATTACACACATTTGCACCTGAGCTTAATTCATGGCAGGTATACTTATTTCCTGCTGTGTAATTTTTTTTTTCCAATTTAAAGAACCACATCTTATTGTATGCCAGTTGCTATTGATAGTGGTACAAGCATTAAATTTTAGGGTTGTATGCTTGGGGACCCCTCTTTCTTCTGTCCTAGCTATTACTTTACTTGTGTCGCCTAGAAAAGGACCAGTCCTGAATTTTATTTTAAAAACTGTGATCATGGGAGGCTTAAAATGGGTCATAACACACATCAGGTTGGTTCTTTCCTGGGTTACATACCTTGAATAGAATAGCATTATACAAACAAGTTTCTTTTAGAGTCCCGGTACACTTATAATAACCATAAAATAATAGGACTGTAGCAATCTTTTGTCCTACCTCAGTGACTTGATGTATACACTGGGAACAGCCCTTAGTCTGAGGAAGGTCAGTTGAAGTCCTCACTGTACAAGTCCAAATTTTAAGGAAAATGAGTCCCGTGTGATGAGTTTTCTCATGCTTCGGCCATGTGTGGACCAGTCAGCTTCTGGGTGTGACTGGAGCAGGGCCTGTTGTCTTTTTCAGAGTCACTTTGCAGGGGTTGGCAAAGCTGCTCCCTTCCACATACAGCTCCCAGTCTACTGATGTTTAAGGATGGTCTTGGAGGTTGGGCCCACTAGAATAAACTGCGTCCAATACTTCTACACAGTTATGTTTAACTGGGCTCTCTGATACCAGGAGCAAGGTGGCAGGGTTTAGGGTGTTGCAAACCTCAATGGTTATGTGGGGATTTTCACAGAGCAAGCTTTGGTATCTAGTTAGTCTAGCATTCATTAGCTAATGGTGTCCTTTGGTATTTATTAAAGTCACTACAGCACGGGGGACTTTATGTTTAGGTTTTGCCTAAGCGTTAGCTTATCTGCTTCTTGTGCTAACAGGGCCATTGCTGCTAGGGCCCTTAGACATGGGGGCCAGCTTTTGGAAACCCCATCTAGTTGTTTTGAGAGATAGGTCACTGGCCTTGGCCAGGGCCCTATAGTCTGGGTTAAAACTCCAACTGCCATTTTTTTTTTTTTTTTTTGACACATAGAGTGTAAAAAGTTTTGTCAGGTCAAGTAGCCCCAGGGCTGGGGCCAACCTGAGTTTTTCTTTTAACTCATGTAAAGCTTGTTGCTGTTGGTTGTAATAAATGTTGTTTACCTAATTTATGTTTTTATTGACTGTCATCTACCAAAATATTGAATTAAATCCTGTAACTATTTGATTTCAAGCCTTAATTTGATCTGGTATTCCTTGTGGGGCTCCAATTGCATCAAAATAGATGTGAGAGTTGAAAGACCTATAAGGGGTTCTCTTGCTTTCAGATGTCTTATTTTTTTTTCTTCCTCTGGTTGATGAAATGCGAGGGTGAAAAGGATAACCAAATGGACTAAAGCACAAGTGCCACTCTAGTTATTTGGCAGAGTGCCCAGTAAAGGTCCACCACAATACCACCACACATCTGCTTGGGGATGAACAGGGGCTGACTGATTGATAAGCTCTTGAAAATTCTTAAGCTCACTGCATCCCGTCGGGTCTCCAAGGAATGCTAAGTTTCCTCTGTCATGAGAGACACGAAGTGAACTTAGTGTTGGGAGACGGAAGCTGGATGGTCCTCAGGAGCTGACCCGCAGGGTGCTGGACTTTGGGATAGAGCAGAGAGAGCTTGGCATGACTTATTACTCCAGGCTGTAGAATCCTGAAAAAGAGCTACCATGGAGCCCATGCTGGGTCGACTGGAGGACCACCTCAGTGGAAGGGGGACAGTCAGGGCCTCTGGCCTGCCATGTGCACAAGCATAACAATTGCTTTTGTTTAACATGCAGATGGAATATTTGATCCATTCCAACCAGACATTTGCATCTTGGTATGCTGTCTTAATTGCCAAAGTTTGTTTTAAGTCTTTAACTTTATGATCTTCTAGTAAAATGAACGTTTCCTTTAGCACCTATTTTTATTAGTTTTTAGACTAAAGAAAAAAGCTAAACACCATTTTATATTTAATAATGCTTTTTGTGGGATTTTTATACCAGATAAGCTGAATTTTACCTTTATATTAGTGTGTTATTTATTTTAATAAAACCTTGTAGACATATTTATCTAATTTTTCATGTTTCACCATAAGGTAAGATTTTATAGACTCTTTTTAACCTTTTACAATTTTTGTTAAAGAGCAGGTTGATGTTTTAAGAAAAACCTGTTGCATTTTTACTTTAATGTCCAGTTCACAGACAAACTGGATGATACCTTTTTAACTTTAGCTATGATGTTTACACACAAAATTTTCTTTACAATTAACGTTTTAAAACTTGCCTAAACTTTCAAAACAATAATTTTTTTGACCTTTATGTAGGGTAAAAATCCACATTCTTATGCCTGTTTATAATTTTTTTGCTAAAGGTATATTTTACCTTTTTTTATACACCTTGCACATAAACTGTTTCTTCAATAGTACTCATGAGGCCTTACTACCTTTAAATTACACAACATTCTTTGCATAAAATTTTTTTATAACTTTTTTCTTTCAAGAGTTTTGCAGACAATTCTTCAACATGTCTCAACTTTCTGACTTATTGCAAACATTTCTTGCTTTAAACAACCAGTTAATTTATTTCAGGACAAGAATTTACCATATAACACTCTTTTTACATAAATTCTGCCTCCTCTCCTATTTTTTTTTTTTTTTTTTTGACACATAGAGTGTAAAAAGTTTTGTCAGGTCAAGTAGCCCCAGGGCTGGGGCCAACCTGAGTTTTTCTTTTAACTCATGTAAAGCTTGTTGCTGTTGGTTGTAATAAATGTTGTTTACCTAATTTATGTTTTTATTGACTGTCATCTACCAAAATATTGAATTAAATCCTGTAACTATTTGATTTCAAGCTTTAATTTGATCTGGTATTCCTTGTGGGGCTCCAATTGCATCAAAATAGATGTGAGAGTTGAAAGACCTATAAGGGGTTCTCTTGCTTTCAGATGTCTTATTTTTTTTTCTTCCTCTGGTTGATGAAATGCGAGGGTGAAAGGGATAACCAAATGGACTAAAGCACAAGTGCCACTCTAGTTATTTGGCAGAGTGCCCAGTAAAGGTCCACCACAATACCACCACACATCTGCTTGGGGATGAACAGGGGCTGACTGATTGATAAGCTCTTGAAAATTCTTAAGCTCACTGCATCCCGTCGGGTCTCCAAGGAATGCTGTTTCTGCTCTGTCATGAGAGACACGAAGTGAACTTAGTGTTGGGAGACGGAAGCTGGATGGTCCTCAGGAGCTGACCCGCAGGGTGCTGGACTTTGGGATAGAGCAGAGAGAGCTTGGCATGACTTATTACTCCAGGCTGTAGAATCCTGAAAAAGAGCTACCATGGAGCCCATGCTGGGTCGACTGGAGGACCACCTTAGTGGAAAGGGAACAATCTGGGCCTCTGGCCTGCCATGTGCACAAGCATAACAACTGCTTTTGTTTAAAGTGCAAATGGAATATTTGATCCATTCCCACCAGGCATTTGCATCTTGGTATGCTGTCTTAATTGCCAAAGTTTGTTTTAAATCTTTAACTTTTATGATCCTCTAGTAAAATGAATGTTTCCTTTAGGACCTATTTTTATTACTTTTTAGACCAAAGAAAGCTAAACACCATTTTATATTTAATAATGCTTCTTGTATGATTTTTATACCAGATAAGATAAATTTTACCTTTATATTAGTGTGTTATTAAACTTAATTTTAATAAAACCTTGTAGATATATTTATTCAATTTTTCATGTTTGACCATAAGGTAAGATTTTATAGACTCTTTTTAACCTTTTATAATTTTTGTTAAAGAGCAGGTTGGTGCTTTAAGAAAAACCTGTTGCGTTTTTACTTTAATGTTCAGTTCACAGAAAAACTGGATGGTACCTTTTTAATTTTAGCTAATATGTTTACACACAGAATTTTCTTTACAATTAATGTTTTAAAACTTGCTTATACTTTCAAAACAATTATTTTTTTAACCTTTTAATGTAAGTAAAAATCCACATTCTTATGCCTCCTTATTATCTTTTTACCAAAGGTGTATTTTACTTTTCTTATACACCTTGCACATAAACTGTTTCTTCAATAGTACTCATGAGGCCTTACTACCTTTAAATTACACAACATTCTTTGCATAAAATTTTTTTATAACTTTTTTCTTTCAAGAGTTTTGCAGACAATTCTTCAACATGTCTCAACTTTCTGACTTATTGCAAACATTTCTTTCTTTAAACAACCAGTTAATTTATTTCAGGACAAGAATTTACCATATAACACTCTTTTTACATAAATTCTGCCTCCTCTCCTATTTTTTTCTTTTTTCTTTTTGAAGATAACCATTTTTGTTGTTGTTTTAATAGAAGTACATGCTAAACTAACAATACAAAGTTTTTTCTTTTATTATTATTATTATTTTTTAATCATTCTTTTTTTTATTATTATTATACTTTAAGTTCTAGGGTACATGTGCACAATGTGCAGGTTTGTTACATATGTATACATGTGCCATGTTGGTGTGCTGCACCCATTAACTCATCATTTACATTAGGTGTATCTCCTAATGCTATCCCTCCCCCCAACCCCCATAATAGGACCCGGTGTGTGATGATTCCCTTCCTGTGTCCAAGTGATCTCATTGCTCAATTCCCACCTATGAGTGAGAACATGCGGTATTCGGTTTTCTGTTCTTGTGATAGTTTGCTGAGAATGATGGTTTCCAGCTGCATCCATATCCCTACAAAGGACATGAACTCATACTTTTTTATGGCTGCATAGTATTCCATGGTGTATATGGGCCACATTTTCTTAATCCAGTCTGTCACTGATGGACATTTGGGTTGATTCCAAGTCTTGGCTATTGTGAATAGTGCCACAATAAACATACGTGTGCATGTGTCTTTATAGCAGCATGACTTATAATCCTTTGGGTATATACCCAGTAATGGGATGGCTGGGTCAAATGGTATTTCTAGTTCTAGATCCTTGAGGAATTGCCACACTGTTTTTCACAATGGTTGAACTAGTTTACAGTCCCACCAACAGTGTAAAAGTGTTCCTATTTCTCCACATCCTCTCCAGCACCTGTTGTTTCCTGATGTTTTAATGATTGCCATTCTAACTGGTGTGAGATGTTATCTCATTGTGGTTTTGATTTGCATTTCTCTGATGGCAAGTGATGATGAGTATTTTTTCATGTGTCTGTTGGCTGTATGAATGTCTTCTTTTGAGAAGTGTCTGTTCATATCCTTTGCCCACTTTTTGATGGGGTTGTTTTTTTTCTTGTAAATTTGTTTGAGTTCTTTGTAGGTTCTGGATATTAGCCCTTTGTCAGATGAGTAGATTGCAAAAATTTTCTCCCATTCTGTAGGTTGCCTGTTCACTCTGATGGTAGTTTCTTTTGCTGTGCAAAAGCTCTTTAGTTTAATTAGATCCCATTTGTCAATTTTGGCTTTTGCTGCCGTTGCTTTTGGTGTTTTAGACATGAAGTCTTTGCCCATGCCTATGTCCTGAATGGTACTACCTAGGTTTTCTTCTAGGGTTTTTATGGTTTTAGGTCTAACATTTAAGTCTCTAATCCATCTTGAATTAATTTTCATATAAGGAGTAAGGAAAGGATCCAGTTTCAGCTTTCTACTTATGGCTAGCCAATTTTCCCAGCACCATTTATTAAATAGGGAATCCTTTCCCCATTTCTTGTTTTTGTCAGGTTTGTCAAAGATCAGATGGCTGTAGATGTGTGGTATTATCTCTGAGGGCTCTGTCATGTTCCATTGGTCTATATCTCTGTTTTGGTACCAGTACCATGCTGTTTCAGTTACTATAGCCTTGTAGTGTAGTTTGAAATCAGGTAGTGTGATGCCTCCAGGTTTGTTCTTTTGGCTTAGGATTGTCTTGGCAATGCGGGCTCTTTTTTGGTTCCATATGAACTTTAAAGCAGTTTTTTCCATTCTGTGAAGAAAGTCATTGTAAACTTGATGTGGATGACATTGAATCTATAAATTACCTTGGGTAGTATGGCTATTTTCACAATATTGATTCTTCCCATCCATGAACATGGTATGTTCTTCCATTTGTTTGTGTCCTCTTTTATTTCACTGAGCAGTGGTTTGTAATTCTCCTTGAAGAGGTCCTTTCCATCCCTTGTAAGTTGGATTCCTACGTATTTTATTCTCTTTGAAGCTATTGTGAATGGGAGTTCATTCATGATTTGGCTCTCTGTTTGTCTGTTACTGGTGTATAAGAATGCTTGTGATTTTTCACATTGATTTTGTATCCTGAGACTTTGTTGAAGTTGCTTATCAGCTTAAGGAGATTTTGGGCTGAAACAATGGGGTTTTCTAAATATACAATCATTTCATCTTCAAACAGGGACAATTTGACTTCTTCTTTTCCTAACTGAATACTCTTGATTTCTTTCTCTTGCCTGATTGCCCTAGCCAGAACTTCCAACACTATGTTGAATAGGAGTGGTGAGAGAGGGCATCCCTGTCTTGTGCCAGTTTTCAAAGGGAATGCTTCCAGTTTTTGCCCATTCAGTATGATATTGGCTGTGGGTTTGTCATAAATAGCTCTTATTATTTTGAGATACGTTCCATCAATACCAAATTTATTGAGCGTTTTTAGCATGAAGGGCTGTTGAATTTTGTCAAAGGCCTTTTCTGCATCTATTGAGATAATCATGTGGGTTTTGTCTTTGGTTCTGTTTATATGCTGGATTACATTTATTGATTTGCATATGTTGAACCAGCCTTGCATCCCAGGGATGAAGCCCACTTGATCGTGGTGGATAAGCTTTTTGATGTGCTGCTGGATTCGGTTTGCCAGTATTTTATTGAGGATTTTTGCATCGATGTTCATCAGGGATATTGGTCTAAAATTCTCTTTTTTTGTTGTATCTCTGTCAGGCTTTGGTATCAGGATGATGTTGGCCTCATAAAATGAGTTAGGGAGGATTCCCTCTTTTTCTATTGATTGGAATCGTTTCAGAAGGAATGATATCAACTCCTCCTGGTACCTTTGATAGAATTCAGCTGTGAATCCATCTGGTCCTGGATTTTTTTTGGTTGGTAGGCTATTAATTATTGCCTCAATTTCACAGCCTGCTATTGGTCTATTCACGGATTCAACTTCTTCCTGGTTTAGTCTTGGGAGAGTGTAAGTGTCCAGGAAATTATCCATTTCTTCTAGATTTTCTAGTTTATTTGCATAGAGGTATTTATAGTATTCTCTGATGGTAGTTTCTTTTGCTGTGCAGAAGCTCTTTACTTTAATTAGATCCCATTTGTCAGTGTTGGCTTTTGTTGCTATTGCTTTTGATGTTTTAGACATGAAGTCCTTGCCCGTGCCTATGTCCTGAATGGTATTACCTAGGTTTTCTTCTAGGGTTTTTATGGTTTTAGGTCTAACATTTAATTCTCTAATCCATGTTGAATTAATTTTCGTATAAGGAGTAAGGAAAGGATCCAGTTTCAGCTTTCTACTTATGGCTAGCCAATTTTCCCAGCACCATTTATTAAATAGGGAATCCTTTCCCCATTTCTTGTTTTTGTCAGGTTTGTCGAAGATCAGATGGCTGTAGATGTGTGGTATTATTTCTCAGGGCTCTGTTCTATTCCATTGGTCTATATCTCTGTTTTGGTACCCATGCTGTTTTGGTTACTGAAGCCTTGTAGTGTAGTTTGAGGTCAGGTAGCGTGATGCCACGAGCTTTGTTCTTTTGACTTAGGATTGTCTTGGCAATGCGGGCTCTTTTTTAGTTCCACATGGACTTTAAAGTAGTTTTTACCAATTCTGTGAAGAAAGTCACTGGTAGCTTGATGGGGATGGCATTGAATCCATAAATTACCTTGGGCAGTATGGCCATTTTCATGATATAGATTCTTCCTATCCATGAGCATGGAATGTCCTTCCATTTGTTTGTGTCCTCTTTTATTTCACTGAGCAGTGGTTTGTAGTTCTCCTTGAAGAGGTCCTTTACATCCCTTGTAAGTTGGATTCCTAGGTATTTTATTCTCTTTGAAGCTATTGTGAATGGGAGTTCATTCATGATTTGGCTCTCTGTTTGTCTGTTACTGGTGTATAAGAATGCTTGTGATTTTTCCACATTGATTTTGTATCCTGAGACTTTGCTGAAGTTGCTTATCAGCTTAAGGAGATTTTGGGCTGAGACAATGGGGTTTTCTAAATATGCAATCATGTCATCTGCAAACAGGGACAATTTGACTTCTTCTTTTCCTAACTGAATACCCTTGATTTCTTTCTCTTGCCTGATTGCCCTAGCCAGAACTTCCAACACTATGTTGAATAGGAGTGGTGAGAGAGGGCATCCCTGTCTTGTGCCAGTTTTCAAAGGGAATGCTTCCAGTTTTTGCCCATTCAGTATGATATTGGCTGTGGGTTTGTCATAAATAGCTCTTATTATTTTGAGATACGTTCCATCAATACCAAATTTATTGAGAGTTTTTAGCATGAAGGGCTGTTGAATTTTGTCAAAGGCCTTTTCTGCATCTATTGAGATAATCATGTGGTTTTGTCTTTGGTTCTGTTTATATGCTGGATTACATTTATTGATTTGCATATGTTGAACCAGCCTTGCATCCCAGGGATGAAGCCCACTTGATCATGGTGGATAAGCTTTTTGATGTGCTGCTGGATTCGGTTTGCCAGTATTTTATTGAGGATTTTTGCATCGATGTTCATCAGGGATATTGGTCTAAAATTCTCATTTTTTGTTGTGTCTCTGCCAGGCTTTGGTATCAGGATGATGTTGGCCTCATAAAATGAGTTAGGGAGGATTCCCTCTTTTTCTATTGATTGGAATAGTTTCAGAAGGAATGGTACCAGCTCCTCCTTGTACCTCTGGTAGAATTCGGCTGTGAATCCATCTGGTCCTGGACTTTTTTTGGTTGGTAGGCTATTAATTATTGCCTCAATTTCAGAGCCTGCTATTGGTCTATTCAGGGATTCAACTTCTTCCTGGTTTAGTCTTGGGAGAGTGTAAGTGTCCAGGAAATTATCCATTTCTTCTAGGTTTTCTAGTTTATTTGCATAGAGGTGTTTATAGTATTCTCTGATGGTAGTTTGTATTTCTGTGGGGTTGGTGGTGATATCCCCTTTATCATTTTTTATTGCATCTATTTGATTCTTCTCTCTTTTCTTCTTTATTAGTCTTGCTAGCGGTCTATCAATTTTGTTGATCTTTTCAAAAAACCAGCCCCTGGATTCATTGATTTTTTTGGAGGTTTTTTATGTCTCTATCTCCTTCAGTTCTGCTCTGATCTTAGTTATTTCTTGCCTTCTGCTAGCTTTTGAATGTGTTTGCTCTTGCTTCTTTAGTTCTTTTAATTGTGATGTTAGGGTGTCAATTTTAGATCTTTCCTGCTTTCTCTTGTGGGCATTTAGTGCTATAAATTTCCCTCTACACACTGCTTTAAATGTGTCCCAGAGATTCTGGTATGTTGTATCTTTGTTCTCATTGGTTTCAAAGAACATATTTATTTCTGCCTTCATTTCGTTATGTACCCAGTAGTCATTCAGGAGCAGGTTGTTCAGTTTCCATGTAGTTGAGTGGTTTTGATTGAGTTTCTTAGTCCTGAGTTCTAGTTTGATTGCACTGTGGTCTGAGAGACAGTTTGTTATAATTTCTGTTCTTTTACATTTGCTGAGGAGTGCTTTACTTCCAACTATGTGGTCAATTTTGGAATAAGTGTGATGTGGTGCTGAGAAGAATGTATATTCTGTTGATTTGGGGTGGAGAGTTCTGTAGATGTCTATTAGGTCTGCTTGGTGCAGAGTTGAGTTCAATTCCTGGATATCCTTGTTAACTTTCTGTCTTGTTGATCTGTCTAATGTTGACAGTGGGGTGTTAAAGTCTCCCATTATTATTGTATGGGAGTCTAAGTCTCTTTGTAAGTCTCTAAGGACTTGCTTTATGAATCTGGGTGCTCCTGTATTAGGTGCATATATATTTAGGATAGTTAGCTCTTCCTGATGAATTGATCCCTTTACCAGTTTTTATTGCTTCTATTTGATTCTTCTCTCTTTTCTTCTTTATTAGTCTTGCTAGCAGTCTATCAATTTTGTTGATCCTCTCAAAAAACCAGCTCCTGGATTCATTGGTTTTTTGGAGGGTTTTTTGTGTCTCTATCTCATTTAGTTCTGCTCTGATCTTAGTTATTTCTTGCCTTCTGCTAGCTTTTGAATGTGTTTGCTCTTGCTTCTCTAGTTCTTTTAATTGTGATGTTAGGGTGTCAATTTTAGATCTTTCCTGCTTTCTCTTGTGGGCATTTAGTGCTATAAATTTCCCTCTACACACTGCTTTAAATGTGTCCCAGAGATTGTGGTATGTTGTATCTTTGTTCTCATTGGTTTCAAAGAACATCTTTATTTCTGCCTTCATTTTGTTATGTACCCAGCAGTCATTCAGGAGCAAGTTGTTCAGTTTTCATGTAGTTGAGCGGTTTTGATTGATTTTCTTAGTCCTGAGTTCTAGTTTGATTGCACTGTGGTCTGAGAGACAGTTTGTTATAATTTCTGTTCTTTTACATTTGCTGAGAAGTGCTTTACTTCCAACTATGTGGTCAATTTTGGAATAAGTGCGATGTGGTGCTGAGAAGAATGTATATTCTGTTGATTTGGGGTGGAGAGTTCTGTGGATGTCTATTAGGTCCGCTTGGTGCACAGTTGAGTTCAATTTCTGGATATCCTTGTTAACTTTCTGTCTTGTTGATCTGTGTAATGTTGACAGTGGGGTGTTAAAGTCTCTCATTATTATTGCATGGGAGTGTAAGTCTCTTTTAAGTCTCTAAGGACTTGCTTTATGAATCTGGGTGCTCCTGTATTGGGCGCATATATATTTAGGATAGCTAGCTCTTCCAGATGAATTGATCCCTTTACCGTTATGTAATGGCCTTCTTTGTCTCTTTTGATCTTTGATGGTTTAAAGTCTGTTTTATCAGAGACTAGGATTGCAACCCCTGCTTTTTATTGTTTTCCATTTTCTTGGCAGATCTTCCTCCATCCCTTTATTTTGGCCTATGTGTGTCTCTGCATGTGAGATGGGTCTCCTGAATACAGCAAACTGAGGGGTCTTGACTCTTTATCCAATTTACCAGTCTGTGTCTTTTACTTGGACCATTTAGTCCATTTCCATTTAAGGTTAATATTGTTATGTGTCAACTTGATCCTGTCATTATAATATTAGCTGGTTATTTTGCTCGTTAGTTGATGCAGTTTCTTCCTAGCATCGAAGGTCTTTACATTTTGGCATATTTTTGCAATGGCTGGTACCTGTTGTTCCTTTCCATGTTTAGTGCTTCCTTCAGGATCTCTTGTAGGGGAGGCCTGGTGGTGACAAAATCTCTAAGCATTTGCCTGTATGTAAAGGATTTTATTTCTCCTTCACTTATGAAACTTAGTTTAGCTGGATATGAAATTCTGGGTTGAAAATTCTTTTCTTTAAGAATGTTGAATATTGGCCCCCACTCTCTTCTGGCTTGTAGAGTTTCTGCTGAGAGATCTGCTGTTAGTCTGATGGGCTTCCCTTTGTGTGTAACCCGACCTTTCTCTCTGGCTGCCCTTAACATTTTTTCCTTCATTTCAACTTTGGTGAATCTGATAATTATGTGTCTTGGAGTTGCTCCTCTCGAGGAGTATCTTTGTGGCGTTCTCTGTATTTCCTGAATTTGAATGTTGGCCTGCCTTGCTAGGTTGGGGAAGTTCTCCTGGATAATATCTTGCAGAGTGTTTTCCAACTGGGTTGCATTCTCCCCGTCACTTTCAGGTACACTAATCAGACGTAGATTTGGCCTTTTCACATGATCCCATATTTCTTGGAGGCTTTGCTCATTCTTTTCACTCTTTTTTCTCTAAACTTCTCTTCTCACTTCATTTCATTCATTTGATCTTCAATCACTGATACTCTTTCTTCCAGTTGATTGGGTCGGTTACTGAAGCTTGTGCATTTGTCACGTAGTTCTCGTGTCATGGTTTTCATCTCTATCAGGTCGTTTATGGACTTCTCTGCATTAGTTATTCTAGTTATCCATCTGTCAAATCTTTTTTCAAGGTTTTTAGTTTCTTTGCTCCGGGTTTGTAGTGCCTCCTTTAGCTCTGAGAAGTTTGATCAACTGAAGCCTTCTTCTCTCAACTCGTCAAAGTCATTCTCCGTCCAGCTTTGTTCCATTGCTGGCGAGGAGCTGCGTTCCTTTGGAGGGGGAGAGGTGCTCTGATTTTTTGAATTTTCAGCTTTTCTGCATTGCTTTTTCCCTATCTGTGTGGTTCTGTCCACCTTTGGTCTTTGATGATGGTGACGTACAGATGGGGTTTTGGTGTGGATGTCCTTTCTGTTTGTTAGTTTTCCTTCTAACAATCAGGACCCTCAGCTGCAGGTCTCTTGGAGTTTGCTTGAGGTCCACTCCAGACCCTGTTTGCCTGGGTATCAGCAGCAGAGGCTGCAGAAGATAGAATATTGCTGAACAGCGGTGTACCAGTCTGATTCTTGCTTTGGAAGCTTCCTCTAAGGGGTGTACCCAGCCATGTGAGGTGTGAGGTGTCAGTCTGCCGCTAGTGGGGATGTCTCCCAGTTAGACTACTTGGGGGTCAGGGACCCACTTGATCAGGCAGTCTGTCCATTCTAAGATCTCAACCTCCGTGCTGGGAGAATCACTACTCTCTTCAAAGCTGTCAGACAGGGCCATTTACATCTGCAGAGGTTTCTGCTGCTTTTTGTTTACTATACCCTGTCCCTGGAGGCAGGCAGGCCTCCTTGAGCTGCAGTGGGCTCCACCCACTTCGAGCTTCCTGGGTGCTTTGTTTACCTACTTAAGTCTCAGCAATGGTGGGTGCCCCTTCCCCAGCCTCACTGCCACCTTGTGGTTAGATCTCAGACTGCTGTGCTAGCAATGAGGGAGGCTCCGTGCTCCCAACCAGGCACGGGATACAATCTCCTGGTGTGCCGTTTGCTAAGACCCTTGGAAAAGCACAGTATTATGGTGGGAGTGACCTAATTTTCCAGGTATTGTGTGTCACGGTTTCCCTTGCACTTCCTGGGTGAGGCAGTGCCTCCCCCTGCTTCAGCTCTCACTCGTTGGGCTGCACCCACTGTCCTGTACTGACTGTCAGACATGCCCCAGTGAGAGGAACCCAGTACCTCAGTTGGAAATGCAGAAATCACCCATCTTCTGTGTCGCTCACACTGGGAGCTGGAGGCTGGAGGTGTTCCTATTCGGCCATCTTGGTGCCCCCTATCTTGTTTCTACTTCATTATTTTTATTTGAAGATTATTTTTACTCAAGCAGAAGGTTCTATAAGCACACGATGCTTTATCTAAAATTACTGTCATGTTGAAAAATGATTGTCAAAGGTAGAATAATCCAGTATGAGAAAGAGTCTGTGCTCCTGAAGAGAAAATGGAATATTATATCATGCTAAATATTACTAAATGGATGTGTCCAACACCCAAAGTTGTTAGACCAGCAAGCTCTCTCCAGATAACTGTTTGTAAGCCTCATTCCAGCTATCTAGACAAGAAAAAGTTAGTGCCATATTTTAGTCACACTTATGAGATTAAGATCAGACTTTTAATTTATCCTTCTATCAATCTACTCTTGCTGGAGGTTGACAGAAGTAGAAGTGATTATTAACATAAACTGTAATCACTATGAGCCATTAGAAACAAAGAATCACCCAGAGCCAAATGTTAATAGCAGACTCAGAAGGCTTCCTTGGTCTATTGGTAAAATTAAGGAAAGACGTTCCCTAAACGCCTTGTTGTAATGACACGACAAACTAGTCTTTGATGGGGTGGCATTTCTACAGCTCCATTACCTTCCTCTTTACTTCTGGAAAGTTACAAAAAATTTTGTGCAAGAAACAGTTTCTTAAAACTGGGAGACTAAGAAAAGTGGATGGATCTGCCTACACTTCCTATCTCCTTCCTTAAATGACACTCCTTTTTCCGCAAAAGGCATTGAAACTGAAATGGCAGATCCATTAAGAGTAAGGCTTATGGCTATCAATCTTTTGCAAATTACTTAATCAGAAGATTCCAGAGTGCTTCCCCAGTAGAACATTTTCTCCCTGTCCACTCTAGTTTGACTGATGCTCTACCTGTTATAGACACAGCTAAAGTTACAGAAACAGATGAAATTTAGAATGTAATACAAGCCATGTCAACATGTGAAAGAAATAAAATGTCATGTAAAAAATAATGGAAGGAAAAAAATCATTGTGCCCCACTTAGTTTAGAAAGGGTATTCGGTCACATTTATTATGCTACAAAGCTGTTCCCCAATTCCATGTTTAAAGTAACTGAAACCTCAGCATCTAACCTAGGAAACTTAAAACCAGAGGAAAAACAAATTCATGATGTTGAACCCACAAAGCTGCAAAGCAATCTTGGTTATTTTTCACACTCTTGACTGTCAAGATATCAGAAGTACAATCTCCAGTGCCCCTCTCCTTATACCTGTCATGTTGCCACAAGAAAGCATTGAGACAATGATTAAAGCTATAAACATACATCTGTAACATTTCTTTCTAAACTATTCAAGCACTTCAAAGCCTGAAGCCGATTACTTCTTTTTATATGGAGAAATGTATACATACTAAATAGTGAAAAACTGAGGACCCTATCTAGTGCCACAAATGGAAGAAGCAATACCCTCTTTTGGCTATAATGAGTTATTTGGTGAAACACTGAATGTAAAAAGGGATACTACATTTGAAATTATCTTTGTAGACAAAGAATTCTGACTCTGGAAGACCATTCTAGAAGTCATGTTCTGACTAAATAGCATGACTTTGGTTTAAAGAAACCTAAAGGTATCAATAAAGAACAAATTTTAAATAGAATTTAAATCTGTACCTAATCTAATTTCACTCATGTACAACAGTCAACTCTGAGACAGTATTGGAGATAAAAGTTTACTATGATCACTTTCACAGTTTTTGCCTCTGTTCTTTAACTTGGCCTTCTCAATACTTGCAGTCTACTATTACAAGACTACTCTCCTGGTTTTGATTACCTTCTGATAAGGATTATATCACTTTTACGAAGTCATTCTTGTAGACTCCCAATTTCTTTCCCACTCTCTCATCTTAAAACAGGCATTCTTTTGATTTAAAAAATGCTCTCACTCAAAGAGGAGTTGACTGAAAGGCAAAAATAATACACACACATGCATTTATGATATGATATGGAACATATGAAATGGATTGTGAAAGTGGGGGAAGAATAAACTTTATTGGCCCACAGAAGGGATGGGGGAATGAGAAGGGGCTACGGATAAGAATTAATAAAAGTGGAAAAACTAAAACAGAATGATTTAAAATGTGCAAATATATTTCGCAACCTTTACCATTCAATTTAGGAATATGCATGTACAGTGAGATCCATGTAGACTAAAGTGAGTTTAACTTTGTAGTTGATGCTACTTGTACCAGTTCCATTATTAGTAAGTCACCATTTAATTCTGTCAAAGTCAGACAAGGATCTTTCTGGTTAGTGCAAACAAGGTTTTCCATCCTGGGCTGCAGTCTGACCTGCCAGTGCTCAGTAGGCACGCTTGTGATGAATTCACACAGTTTCCAGTTCCCCACCTCCAATGGCGGCCAGGGTCTCCAGCCTGTTTAAGCACTCCAAGCTTCTTCCAAGAAGTTCTTCTAGCCAACTGCGTAACACCTGAGCCCCTTCCAGTTCCACCTGCAGAGTTTGGTCTCTCTCAGAGCTGATTAAACATGCCACACGGAAGGAAAATGGATTAGCCATCAACTGTAGTGAGTCCATATTTGCTTTCAAAGAACCATCAATGCCACTTTGAGCCACATGACTTTGTAAAGTAATTGTTCTCCAGGACACAATAAATGAATGTAGTCTGTGTGGCATTTGTGTTCACTGCTGATAGATGAGTAAGGACTGATCCTTTAAAAGCTTCCCCCTTACACTCGATTCTGGGCCAATTTCACCTAAAATTATAGCTTCTAAGACTTATCTCACACACCTATACCCCAAATAAGAGATATTTCGTTATTTGACTAAAAGCTCTTGTTTCTGAAAAACTAAAACCCAGGACAAACTAAATATAAACTGGAGCAAGACTGAGCCAAGTAGAACCACTACTGAAGATATTTGTTTTCTCATTTGTTACCAAACTTGAGGTGGGATGGTGTGCTGAAAAGGAATCTGGTTCATAAACACTAAAGCTCCAGAGGTTCTTTAAAAAGTAACACAATCAACTGGTCCTATCAGACCTTTCCTCTGCCTTCATTTTCCTGATAGAAAGAAAACATTTTTAAAGCCCAACAATAAATTACAAGAAACTGAATAGCAAAAATAATAATAATAAAAAAAATTGAAAAAGAGTAAAAAGGGCTAGTAGGGAAGGCAAAATGAGAAAAAAAAAATGAAGAGAATATAAAATGATCCAGAGAGGTATCATATATGCAACCAAAAATCAAGAGGTAGAAGAAAATATATTCATCATGATAGTTATCGGTGGTCCCAGGATGATTTAGCCATCCCAATTAATATATTTTCTTCGATGATATTAAAATGAATATCAGTGTCCATTATAACCTTACTTTTTTTTTTTTTTTTGAGATGGAGTCTCACTCTGTTGCCCAGGATGGAGTGCAGCGGCGCGATCTTGGCTCACTGCAACCTCTGCCTCCCGGGTTCAAGTGATTCTTCTGCCTCAGCCTCCCGAGTAGCTGGGACTACAGGTGTACAATACCTCATCCAGCTAATTTTTGTATTTGTAGTAGAGACAGGGTATAGCCTTATGTTTATAATAGAACAGCTTTTAATAGGACATGGATCACAGAAGAGAAATGAATATACATTGAGTGGCTACTCTATGCAAGGCATTGTTTTAGACACCAAAGCTATCTTCTTATTTAATCTCTGCAATAGCTGTGTGAAACAGGCACTATTCCCAACTTGAGATTTTGACACTGAGGCTCAGAGCAATCCATAAAACAAATGACAAAGTGGGTAGCCCCGGTAATTGTCCCTGTTTTTTCTCCCCTCTTCAGTATCATAAGCATTGGCACTTAATGAAGAATAAAAGACATAAAAAGAATACAATAGTAAAAGAAATAAAGATTTCAATAAAGAATAAAAGGGAAAACAGCCAGTCTCTTACCTCTCTGGATGGGCATGGAACTTCACCAGACTGCTATACAGCTGTCTCTCTGCTTGTAAGGCCTCATTGAGCCGACTCCGTTCATCTACTAGTCCTTCTAGCATCAGCAGCAACTGAGAAAAGGAGAGAGAAGAAGCAACACGCAAATGGCACAGTGAGACATGAAGCCACAGTTAACCCTGAGAAACAAGAAAATGCATTAGCATGTACTAGGACTTAAAAAGCCCACTATCTTAGTACTTAAGCTTTTGACACTATTTTATAGTTTTCAAATCAATGTCATATTATCTTTTTTTATCTTTAAAAGCCTGAAAGGTGGAATTCAAACTAGGCTGTAATGTCTTTCCTGTAGATCCCACATATCCATACAGTCTGTATGGTAAGGACAAGTTATTTTAAACTAGTTCAACCATTATGGAAAACAGTATGGCGATTCCTCAAGGATCTAGAACTAGATGTACCATATGTCCCAGCCATCCCATTACTGGGTATATACCCAAAGGATTATAAATTATGCTGCTATAAAGACACATGCACACGTATGTTTATTGCAGCACTATTCACAATAGCAAAGACTTGGAATCAACCCAAATGTCCATCAGTGACAGATTGGATTAAGAAAATGTGGCACATATACACCATGGAATACTATGCAGCCATAAAGAAGGATGAGTTTGTGTCCTTTGTAGGGACATGGATGCAGCTGGAAACCATCATTCTTAGCAAACTATCACAAGAACAGAAAACCAAACACCGCATGTTCTCACTCATAGGTGGGAACTGAACAATGAGATCACTTGGACTCGGGAAGGGGAACATCACACACCGGGGCCTATCATGGGGAGGGGGGAGGGGGGAGGGATTGCATTGGGAGTTATACCTGATGTAAATGACGAGTTGATGGGTGCAGCACAGCAACATGGCACAAGTATACATATGTAACAAACCTGCACGTTATGCACATGTACCCTACAACTTAAAGTATAATAATAATAAATAAATAAATAAATAAATAAATAAATAAATAAATAAATAAAAATAAAAGAAACCCTTTAAAGGAATTTAGCAATAGTTAAATATCACCCACTCAAAATACCCATTCACAGGCATTACAATTTCATGATCCTGAAAACAGGACAGAACCAAAAAGTAACATTACTCTGGATTTGATAAATGTGAGAAAAACAGGAAGAGGATGTGGAAACTAAAATATCTGATACGAATAATCAGATAATGGCTAAGGTAAAACCACAAAAAGGGAGACTAGGGGATTTTTAAAACTGGTGTTTCTTAAACGCCACACATTCTCATATCCTGAAAACTAATTGAGTCATAAAACATGAGTCTGTTTGTAAGCAGAAATATGGTAATGAAATCAAAAGATAAAATATGATAATTCCATCACAAATACAAACACAGGTTTTATATTAGAGATCTAGCTATGGCAAAAGGTAGAAAAAAACTAAGGAGCTATTTGGACTAGCTAGCTAAACTGAATTCAGGAAGCCATGACACTGACTGATCTTCTAAAAGAGATGCCAACACAGTAACAAACAAGCTTTCAGTTTCAGTCTGTAACTCTGCGTTGTGGTCCTAGTATTTCTTCAACATCATAGTTGAGTATGCAGCTAGCTGTGGAGGAAATGCAGGGGGAAGGGAATCTCTAAGGCTGAAAGGCCTCTTCTAAAAAAATTGATGAGAACTCTATGCTAGAGAGAGTTAAAGCGTAAGGTGGGAAAAAGGTGGGAAATGAATCTTCTTAGGAAGTATGTGAAGTCACAAAAGGCTTGAGTTTAAATCATAGCTCTGGCATTTATTAGTTACATGACTATTCTCCACTCCCATTTTAAAGGAGAAATCAGTGTTTCAGCTTCTTTGTCTATAATAATTGGGCTGACACCACTTACTTTGTGTAGAGTTGTGAGCATTAGTGCTAATTTAAATACCTAGCACAGTACATAGCTCATGAATACATGATAAACTTTGATAATACTCAAATTTCTCATTTCATGTTTCTAAAACTAATTTCATGGGTCTAATATCATAACTCTAAGCAGCAATCACATAACACTCCCTTTTTTCACTAATGCTTTATAATAATAATTATTATTTTTATTATATAATAATAATATTAATTTTATTTTTTAAATAATAAAAATAATAAATATTATTATTATTATTATCTTGGAGGCAGAGTTTTGCTCTTGTTGCCCAGGCTGGTGTGTGACGGCATGATCTCAGCTCACTGCAACCTCCGCCTCCCAGGTTCAAGTGATTCTCCTGCCTCAGGCTCCTGAGTAGCTGGGATTACAGGTGCCCGCCACTACACCTGGCTAATTTTCGTATTTTTAGTAGAGACGGGGTTTCGTCTTATTGGCCAGGCTGGTCTCAAACTCCTGACCTCAAGTGATCTGCCCACCTCGGCCTCCCAAAGTGCTGGGATTACAGGCATGAGCCACCGCACCCGGCCTTTACAATTATTTTATTCCAGTTAGCAACCGGGAGAGAGGGTTACAGTTTTCTAGCACTTAATAAGTTTTAATGGTCCCAATCTAAAAACAGGAGCATCTTTTTGAGATAATGTATATATAAAATAACTTATATTTTTCTCCAAAAAGAAGAAAGTCATACCTGGCATTTGGACTCAGATATTATACTTAGAAAATTATATACTTTTAAATATAAACTATTTTGAAAGAAAAAATAATAGGGATTTAGAAATTAAGACTTGACTAGAAAACTCACTTGACTTTTTCTTTCTTTTTTAGCCATGAGTTCAAATTCCGCTTTGGCATTACTCAGTTCTTTTTCCAGCCCTGCAACTGTGTCCAAGTCTCCTAAGATGAAAATACAGCACTAGTTTTAATTGCTATTAACATAATGTGATATCTGCTGCCTCCTTTGAGTAATTTACAGAGGACACATTCCAATAATAAGAAAAAAGAAAACATACATACAGGTTGTTCACTGTAGCATTATTTGTAATAGCAAAATATTGCAATCATCCTAGATGCTATAAAGAAAAGATTGAATAAAACATATTCACAGATGGCACTATATACTACTGTAAATAAAGAATAAGGATGATCTTTATGAACTTATATGAAGTGACTTTGAGATTCTAAGAATATGTTAAGTAAAACAAGCTATGTGCTTAAGAATACATCTAAGGTAGTAGGCTTTCTATTAGGAAAAAGGGGAAATAAGAATGTACATATATACATCACATATACACAGATGATTCATTTGCTTATTTTTACAAAGATATATAGGAAGAATAACCCAGAAATGAAACTGATTACCTTCAGGAGACGAGCGGAAACAGGAGAGAAGGAATAGGGAAATATGGGACATCTGAGTATATCATTTTATATACTGGAGTTTTGAATTGTGTAAATGTTTAATTTTTAATGTATAAGTCAGCTTGACAATTAATGGGAGAGAAAATGTCTAAAACTGAATATTAATATAAATATATATAGCAAATAAATAAAACCACCCAGAAGATACTAAAAAATTAATCCAAATAATTTTTGAACTCACTACTCTAACTGAACACTGTCAGTGCAAAATATCCTAAGGATAAAAAGAATTACAAAAAAATCTTAAACATTACTTAATACATTTATTGTTGATGGTAGTATTTATGTAGCAATTCTGAAACAACTTTTGCATATTATAGTATTCTGCAAATGTGTAAATATTTTGAAACATATTGATGCTCTAAGTAACCAGGGCTCTCAAAGAGATACAAACATGAAATGAGGGAAAAAAGAACCTATATTGTTAAATTGGAATTACAGAAATCAGTATCAAATCTTCATATGTATACAAATACACACACATATACTTAAAAATATTCATTACTAGCTCTGTTCACTTAAAAGGGCCTAGAAGCAAAAGGCATTCATGTAGCAATGAACACATCTTGTGCCCAGATCACAGTTTCTGAATGCCATTACCCACCAAAAGGAACCAGGCAGCTCTTTAGGATAATGGCTGATTCTGGGACTGAGGCAGGTAAAGCAAAAGGTAATCACAGAACATCTTACTGTGCCAGAAACCATGAAACTATGCTAAAAACAAAACAAAACAAAAAAAAACTGATGGGGATATGGCAAAGCTTGATGAGGTTCCCACTGACCAAATATGTGTTAATTTGAGCATTAAAGGAAATAATGACCAAAATCAATAATATAATGATTTTTAAAATTCCATATTGATAAAAACAAATGGGGTATAGAGATAGGGAAAGGATAGCTCTTCTTTATAAATAATACCCACAAATAAACAAAGAAGAAATTTCACAAACAGAAAATCATATATATATATATATTTTTGAGATTGAGTCTTGCTCTGTTGTCCAGGCTGGAGTCAGGGGGAGGTGGGGGGGTGGGGTGGCGGCGGGTAATCTCTCCGCTTTCCAGGTTCAAGCGATTCTCCTGCCTCAGCCTCCTGAGTAGCTGGGATTACAGGCATGCACCACCAAGCCCGACTAATTTTTGTATTTTTTAGTAGAGACAGGGTTTCACCATGTTGGCCAGGCTGGTCTCAAACTCCTGAGCTCAAGTGATCTGCCCACCTCAGTCTCCCAAAGTGCTGGGATTAAAGGCATAAGCCACCGCGCCCAACCCTGAAAATCACTATTTTTAAACTACCAATATAGTGTAAATTCAGCCAGCAGATCACTTATATACTAAGGGTGAAATAAACCTTTTACAACAGAGAGATTTGACAGCTACAACCTTAACCAAATGACTGAATTTAATATCACCAATATTTTGTATCACCAATACAAACCGATTATCACGCACTGATGTGATGCACTAAAAAAGACGTCATCCAGTCCAGGCACAGTGGCTCACGCTTGTAATCCCAGCACTTTAGGAGGCTGAGGTAAGTGGATCACTTGATGCTAGGAGTTCCAGACCAGCCTGGCCAACATGGCAAAACCCTGTCTCTAAGAAAAAATACAAAAAACTAGCCAAGCATGGTGGCGCATGCCTGTAGTCCCAGTTACTTGGGAGACTGAGGCGGGAAGATCGCTTGAAACTGGGAGGCAGGCAGGCAGGCAGGCAGGCCAGATGGAAGGAAGGGAGGGAGGAAGGGAGGAAGGGAGGAGGGGAGGAAGGGAGGAAGGGAGGAAAGGAGGAAAGGAGGGACAGAGGGAGGGAGGGAGGGAGGGAGGGAGGAAGGAAGGAAGGAAGGAAGGAAGGAAGGAAGGAAGGAAGGAAGTCATCCATGTGGTATTCCTGCCAAAAATGTTTAACTCAAATCTAACCATGAGGAAACAATCACAGCTAAATTGAGGAATATTAGCTGGCCTGGATTCTTCAAAAATGCCAATCTCGGCCTCTGCCCCCGGGCGGGCCGGGCCTGCAGTGGTGAGGGGAGCCAGGCTGAGGGTGGGAGTGGGTGGCAGGCAGGTGGAGGGCGGGGAGAGGTGGTGGAGGAGGAGGAGGAGAGATGAGGGCAGTGGAGGTGAGGAGCGCCAGGTACCAGGCTAGGGAAGCTGCGGGCTCTCAGGGAAGAGATGGATGATGAACAAGCTTTACACTGGGAACCTGAGCCCCATGGTCACCACCGACGACCTCTGGCAGCTCTTTGGGGACAGGATGCTGCCCCCCATGGGACAGGTCCTGCTCAAGTCTGGCTATGCCTTCGTGGACTACCCCGACCAGAACTGGGCCATCCGAGCCATCGAGACCCTCTTGGGTAAAGTGAAATTGCATGGGAAAATCATGGAAGTTGATTACTCAGTCTCTAAAAAGCTAAGGAGCAGGAAAATTCAGATTCGAAACATCCCTCCTCGCCTGCAGTGGGAGGTGTTGGATGGACTTTTGGCTCAATATGGAACAGTGGAGAATGCAGAACAAGTCAACACAGACATAGAAACCGCTGTTGTCAATGTCACATATGCAACAAGAGAAGAAAATAAACATGGAGAAGCTAAGTGGGCATCAGTTTGAGAACTACTTCTTCAAGATTTCCTACATCCCCGATGAAGAGGTGAGCTCCCCTTCGTCCCCTCAGTGAGCCCAGTGTGGGGACCACTCTTCCCGGGGAGCAAGGCCAGCCCCTGGGGGCACTTCTCAGGCCAGACAGATTGATTTCCTGTTGAGGATCCTGGTCCCCACCCAGTTTGTTGGTGCCATCATCAGAAAGCAGGGCTTGACCATAAAAAACATCACTAAGCAGACCCAGTCCCAGGTAGACATCCATAGAAAAGAGAACTCTGGAGCTGCAGAGAAGCCTGTCGCCATCCATGTCACCCCAGGGGGGACTTCTGAAGCATGCCGCATGATTCCTGAAATCATGCAGAAAGAGGCAGATGAGACCAAACTAGCCAAAGAGATTCCTCTGAAAATCTTTGCCCACAATGGCTTGGTTTGAAGACTGACTGGAAAAGAAGGCAGGAATTTGAAGAAAATTGAACATGAAACAGGGATCAAGATAGCAATCTCATCTTTGTAGGATTTGAGCAAATACAACCCGGAAAGAACCATCACTGTGAAGGGCACAGTTGAGGCCTGTGCCAGTGCTGAGATAGAGATTATGAAGAAGTTGCGTGAGGCCTTTGAAAATGATATGTTGGCTGTTAATACCCACTCTGGATACTTCTCCAGCCTGTATTCCTATCACCAGTTTGGCCCGTTCTCGCATCATCACTGTTATCCAGAGGAGGAGACTGTGAATCTCTTCATCCCAACCCAGGCTGTGGGCACCATCATCGGGAAGAAGGGGGCACACATCAAACAGCTGGCGAGATTCGCCCCTGCAGAAGGCCCAGACGTCAGCAAAAGGATGGTCATCATCACCCGGCCACAGGAAGCCCAGCTCTAAGCCCAGGGACGGATCTTTGGGAAACTGAAAGAAGAAAACTACTTTAACCCCAAAGAAGAAGTGAAGCTGGAAGCCCATGTCAGAGTGCCCTCTTCCACAGCTGGCCGGGTGATTGGCAAAGGTGGCAAGACCGTGAATGAACCGCAGAACTTAACCAGTGCAGAAGTCATCATGCCTCGTAACGAAAAGCCAGATGAAAATGCGGAAGTGATCGTCGGAATTATCGGATACTTCTTTGCTAGCCAGACTGTACAGCGCAAAATCAGAGAAACTGTACAACAGGTGAAGCAGCAGGAGCAGAAATACCCTCAGGGAGTCGCCTCACAGCGCAGCAAGTGAGGCTCCCACAGGCACCAGCGAAACAACAGATGGATGGAGCCCTTCCAACACCTGACAGAATGAGACCAAACACAGCCAGCCAGATCGGGAGCAAACCAAAGACCATCTGAAGAATGAGAAGTCTGCGGAGGCGGCCAGGGACTCTGCAGAGGCCCTGAGAATCCCAGGGGCTGGGGAGGGGTGGGGAAGGTCAGCCAGGTTTGCCAGAACCACGGGGCCCGCCTCTCGCCCCCCAGGGCCTCTGCAGGCTTCAGCCATCCACTTCACCATCCATTCGGATCTCTTCTTAACTCCCACGACGCTATGCCTTTTAGTTGAACTAACATAGGTGAACGTGTTCAAAGCCAAGCAACATGCACACCCTTTTCTGGTGGCAAATCGTCTCTGTACATGTGTGTACATATTAGAAGGGGAAGATGTTAAGATATGTGGTCTGTGGGTTACACAGGGTGCCTGCAGCGGTAATATATTTTAGAAATAATATATCAAATAACTAACTCCAATTTTTAATCAATCATTAATTTTTTTTTCTTTCTAAGGAGAAAGCAGGCTTTTCTAGACTTTAAAAAATAAAGTCTTTCTTTGGGAGGTCTCACAGTGTGGAGAGGAGCTTTGAGGCCACCCACACAAAATTCACCCAGAGGGAAATCTTGTTGGAAGGACACTCACACCAGTTCTGGATCGTCTGTGATGTCAACAGAAGGGATACCATCTCCTTGAAGAGGAAACTCTGTCATTCCTCATGCCTGTCTAGCTCATACACCCATTTCTCTGCTTCACAGGTTTTAAACTGGATTTTTGCATACTGCTATATAATTCTCTGTCTCTCTCTGTTTATCTCTCCCCTCCCTCCCCTCCCCTTCTTCTCCATCTCCATTCTTTTGAATTCCTTCATCCCTCCATCTCAATCCTGTATCTACGCACCCCACCCCCTCCCAGGCAAAGCAGTGCTCCGAATATCACATCACACGAAAGGAACAAAAGCAAAACACACAAACCAGCCTCAACTTACACTTGGTTACTCAAAAGAACAAGAGTCAATGGTACTTTTCCTCGCGTTTTGGAAGAGGAAAACAGGAACCCATCAAACCAACCAATCAACCACACAAAGAAAAAATTCCACAGTGAAATTCAGCAATATTCAGCAAAATGATTTCTTTCTTTAAAAAAAAATGTGGAGGAAAGTAGAAATTTATCAAGGTTGTTGGCCCAGGGCATTAAATTTACAGATTTTTTAAATGAGAAAAACACGCAGAAAAAGCTACCTCAGGTGTTTTTTTACCTCAGCACCTTACTGTTGTGTTTCCCTTAGAGATTTTCTAAAACTGATAGTAGGAGCATTTTAAAAATTTTTTTAATAAAAATGAGTTGGAAAAGAAATAAGATATCAACTGCCAGCCTGGAGAAGGTGAGAGTTCAAGTATGCAATAGCTGTTCTGAATTGTCTTCCGCTAGCCAAGAACCTATATGGCCTTCTTTTGGACAAACCTTGAAAATGTTTATTTAAAAAAAAAAAAAGATGACAAAGAAAAACGGAGAGAGATAATATTGGAGATGTCCTGAATTTTAATAGGGTATGCGCCATTAGGGCTTTTTGTGCTAAAGGATGAATAGGTACTGGTTTCTGTGAATAAGCCATTATACCACTAGACTGCAATGCCAGTTTCCTCTACTGCAAACAGTATTCTGTGACCAAAAAAAAAAAAAAAAAAAAAAAGAAATATACCCAGCTAACAAGAAAAAAAATAAAATGCCAATCTCACTAAAGAAAAAAAAAAAGCTAGACAATTGTTCTAGATTAGAGACTAAGAGACATGACAACTAAGCACCTGGGTTGGGGGAAACCAAAGTAGCCATACAGAACATTATTGGGACAACAGGAACTCTGAATGTGGACTGTATATTAGATACTAAGCCTATACCAAGGTTAAATTTCCTGAGTGTGATAATTATATTGTAGCTATGTAGGAGAATGCCCTTGTTCTTAGGCAATACTTACTGGAGTATTCAGGAATAAAGTGTCATGATTTCTGTAAGAAATTCTCCAATGGTTCAGAAAATACGTTACAACTACAAATGTGTGTGCAATAGAAAGAAAAAAGGCAAATATGGCAGAATGTTAATAACTGGTAAATCTGAATAAAAATGTCTGAGTATTCACTGTACTATTTTTGCCACTTTTCTGTAGGTTTGAAATTTCAAAAATAAAAAACTTTAGGGAAAAGTACACTTTTCAAAAAGGCAAATAAAGAATAAATAAAACAAATCCAACATTCTTTTCTCTTTGATTAGTATAAAGTTTTCCTACTAGAGAATGACTACTTGTAAGACTTTTCTAAACCATCCCCTGAATGGGGCTAGGTTTGGCAAATAACTTAATGTACACTGCCTACCCTTCCTAATGGTTTAATGTAGGTGATGTCAAGTTACACTGAGTGGCCCCAGACTTGAAAGATACCCAGGAAAAGGTATCAGCTCATGGTCCTACTCTGCAGGATTGGAACCACTACCTCCTGCATTTCTGAATCCCTGTAAAACTATCTGAAAAGGAGAATAAAGATAAGAGTTTCTCTGGGCCAAATTGTGAACCCAAAGCAATAACCTTGACTCAACATAAGATAAGGACAGTTCTTCAGCCTTTCAGAGGAATTCCAAATTTATTTGTTCCATTAAGGTAGGAAGACAAAAGAGTCTTGTCCAAACCTATTAATACAGAGATTACTTGAAGGAAAAACAAGAGAAAAACAAAGTCCCTTAATGAAATGAAATTTGATACTTACCTAATATGGATCTGGGTATGCTGGCATCCTCTTTGGCAGTCAGTGAAGTGCTACCATCTCTGGAAGGTATCTGCATTGAACCCTAAAAAATTGGAAAAGTCGGGGGACTTACGAAGATGCAGGAACTATGATCACAATGACAGGACTGAGAATATTCTGAGATTTTGGTCTTAAAATTATCAAACATACACCTCAAATGTAAAAAGGAAATGGAATCAGCATGAATTATATAAGTCTATAGTTCTTACTTGATCAGTCTTTTCTCCAAGAGCAGGGGCCAATGTAGGTAACTTCAGCTTGTTGGTTAGAGTTGGGTACTTGGGACATCAGGGAGTCTCTCCCTCCTAAATATTGGCTCAGGGCCTGTAATTCTGAATTTCTTTCCATTAAGGCTTGCACCATCTTCTCTCTTCTCAAAAAAAAAAAAAAAAAAAAAAAAAAATAATTTACTTCTTAAATATTGTGAAATTAATATACCCCATACTATTATGAGATTCTTTATTCTCACCATGACCTCTGAAAAATGCAATCTTTTTTTCCTCTTAAGATAACTCAGATTTTAAATGATCAGATTATTAAGGCAAAGAAAATGTATGTAATGAAGTTAATGGATACATGTATTGTTTAGGCACCCTTCCAAATGCAAGGTTTTCAAGAAATGTTTCATACTTTGATGATTAATGTAAAACTGTGGTCTCAGGCCAGGTACAGCAGCTTACACTTATAATCCCAGCACTTTGGGAAGCCAAGGCAGGATGATTGCTTGAGCCCAGGAGTTCGAGACCAGCCTGCACAACACAGCAAGACCCCCACCTCTAAATAAGTAAGTAAATAAATAAAACTGTGGTCTAGGTAATAAATAGAAGGAAAGAAACTAACAGAGTTGACTGTAAAATATATAAATATACACATATCTATAGTCTGCAAATGCTTCCTATTTGCAGACTATAAATGCACTACATGATACTTTTCTGATCTGTGCATTAATCCTTACTTGGCTTTCCTGCTCCCTGGTGCTCATAGACTGAAGCAGGCCTTGAATCTCCATTTCATGTTCCACCACCAGTTTGTTTCGATCACTTAGAAGGTCCTGCAGCATCCTTTCCTTTCGCTGTAGATGCTGGCACAGCTCCTCTGCTATCTCACTCTGCCCTGGTCCAAGTTTGCACGGCAATGTTGCACTAAGATCCTAATGCAGAAAGGATACTGTAAGTTTCTGGAGGAAAGAACTGCCTCTACTAAATATCAAAGGGCTTATAAGAATCTATCATAGAAGAAGGAGGTGTGAGATTCTTGAGAGTAAGTATCACGTTTTACTCATTTTTGTTTTACCATATCTAGCACAGGCCTGGAACACAGAAGTCTCTAAATACATGTCCCAGGAATGAATACAAACAATACAGAAAACTATCTCTGGTGGCCACTTACATACATATTGTTTTCTGAAATAAGTCTTTTTCCTATTTGTTCAGGGCATGTAACAATTAATGTTAGATGAGGATAAACGGACACTCAGTTCATTTATTTGTTTTCTCCCCAGTGTAACTTTATAGGAGGAAGCATAAAACGAATTGCTGAAAGGAATACTAAACACTGTATTTGCTATCATAGTGATGGTTTCTATTTCTGTACTAACCGCCGGCACATGGTGGAGGAAACGGAGGAGCCATACTGCCTAGGTTGATACTGGATCTGCTACTTATTAGCTATGTTAGCTTGGACAAGTTACTTAGCTTCAGAAGTCTGTTTCCTCCTCTACAAAACAGGGATAATAGAATGTGCCTCATGGCCTTGTGAGGATTCAACGAGTGAATATCCATTGACATCTGAAAACAGCACCTGCCCCAACATGAACACCGTAACTAATAAAGGTTAATAGCTGCCAGACGGAAGAGGCAATGCTTAGGTCTCATTCATTCTCACATAACTTCTTTGAGAAAGTTAATTGCCAACTTAAGTTTCTAGATATGGGAAAAAAAAAATCCCAGTGAAAGTCAATGACCTGCCCAGGCACAGAATCGCTTGTACCTGGAGAATCGCTTGTGTACCTGGGAGGCAGAGGTTGCAGTGAGCTGAGATCACACCATTGCACTCCAGTCTGGGCAACGAGAGTGAAACTCCATCCCCAAAAATAAAATAAAATAAAATAAAATAAAATAAAATAAAATAAAATAAAATAAAAGAATATCAAGCAGCCAAAGAAGCAGGGAAACATGACACATAATGAAGAATCTAATAATCTAGTTGAAATTGACACACATGTTGGAAATAGAAGAAAAGGACATTAGAACAGTTAGTATAATTGTATTTTAATTAAATAGAGAGGTTGAAGATTTTTTAAATATCAAATTCTGTAGATAAAAACTATGATTTACAGTCTGAAATGGAAGAAGGCACTGGATTAAACATTGCAGAAGAGAAGATTATTGAACTAGAGGGAATAGAAGTTGAAACTAACATAAATGAAACACACAGTAACAAATGACTTGAAAACATAAAAGGACCATCAGCATAAAAACTTTAAACACCCTAGTATAGGGCTAAATGGAATCCCCGAAGGGCGTGTAGTGGAGAAGAGAGACAAAGATACTTAAAACATACTGGATGAAAGATTTAGAAGCTCCATGGAAACCATAAACTTCAAATATTACAGAAATATGATTATTCTAAGAACAAGAAACATGAAGAAAACTTCACCAAGGAACACCTTAATCAAATCCATCAAAACCAGTGATAAAAAGGAAATCCTAAAAGGAATAAAAGGGGAAAGAATATGTTATATACGGAGGACTGAATATAAGGATGGCATAAGATTTCTCACAGGAATATTCTGGCCAAGATTCTCTTTTCAAAACAATTCTGAGTCCAGTCAACGGACAGTTATACTTCATCATCAAGGTTCACATTTATGTTCCACAATTGGGTGAAACATTAGCATGAAAAAACAAGTATAACTGAAGACATATCTCAGACTGAACAAACCCCAATCCTCTATATAGCACACAAAGAAGAACCAGATTTTAGCAATGCTGCTTCTTATCTTCTTTAACTAACTAAGAAATTTAAGAAATATACACCACAGTATGACTGATGTTTCTTACTATATGGGTTATTAACTATAAGTTAAAAGCTGGGGGACATCATCTACCAAAAACAGTAACTAGAGCTTTGGAATATCTGAATCCTCTGTATCTATATTTAGATGAGTAGTTGGCAAACTATGGCCTGGCAGCCACCTGCTTTTACAAATTAAGTTTTATTAAAGCATGATCATGCTCGTTTGTTTATATATTGCCTATGACTACTTTCGCTCTACAACAGCAGGGCTGAGTAGTTGCAATAGAAACCTTCTGGTCCACAGAAGCCTAAAATATTTACTATCTGTCCCTTTACAGAAGAAAGTCTGCCAACCCCTGCTTAAATAGCAGTGAAAGATGCAGGTTGTGATAATAAAATTTAATAACCATTATGTAAAATAATACTTGTCTATTCTGTATAGTCATAGGATCTATATCTAGCTCATCCAAAAAAAGGTTTGGATTATTAAAGTTTAAAAGTAGGAGAATCAGAACATACTTCTATTTTACCATAATACATGTTATTCATTGTTCTATCAAGAGACCATTATTATCAACTCTGGTGCTCTCTCTCACACTCTTTTTTTTAAGAGATGGGGTCTCACTGTCTTGTCCAGTGATTATAGCTCACTGCACATCCTCAAATTCCTGGGATCAAGGGGTCCTCCTGCTTCAGGCTCTAGGGTAGCTGGGACTACAGGTGTGTACTACCACACTGCTATTTTTTTTTTATTTTTTTGTAGAGACAGGTTCTCACTTTGTTGCTG
>JABBCR010000445.1:0-39547 GCA_014849445.1 Cercopithecus mona
ATATCCTAGGATAAAATCTGGAAACAAGCTTTCTGAGAAACTGCTTTCTGTTCTTTTAATTCATCTCACAGAGTTATACCTTTTCCTTCATTATGCCTTTCGATAAGACTGTTGTTATGGAATTTGCAAAGTGATATTTGGAAGTCCTTGAAGGGCTATGGTGAAAAAGGAAATATCTTCAGTTAAAAACTGGAAAGAAGCTTTCTGAGAAACTGCTTTGTGTTCTGTTAATTCATCTCACAGAGTTACAGCTTTCCCCTCAAGAACCCTTTCGCTAAGACTGTTCTTGTGGAATTTGCAAAGTGATATTTGGAAGCCCATAGAGGGCTATCGTGAAAAAGGAAATATCCTAGGACAAAAACTTAAAAGAAGCTTTCTGAGAAACTGCTTTGTGTTCTGTTAATTCATGTCACAGAGTTACAGCTTTCCCCTCAAGAATTCTATCACTAAGACTGTTTTAGTGGAATTTGCAAAGGGATATTAGGAAGCCCATAGAGGGCTATGGTGAAAAAGGAAATATCCTAGGTTAAAAACTGAAAAGAAGCTTTCTGAGAAACTGCTTTGTGTTCTGTTAATTCATCTCACAGAGTTATAGCTTTTCCCTCAATAAGCCTTTCGCTAAGACTGTTCTTGTGGAATTTGCAAAGGGATATTTGGAAGCCCAAAGAGGGCTATGGTGAAAAAGGAAATATCCTAGGATAAAAACTGAAAAGAAGCTTTCTGAGAAACTGCTCTGTGTTCTGTTAATTCATCTCACAGAGTTACATCTTTCCCTTCAAGAAGCCTTTCGCTAAGGCTGTTCTTGTGGAATTGGCAAAGGGATATTTGGAAGCCCATAGAGGGCTTTGGTGAAAAAGGAAATATCTTCCGTTCAAAACTGGAAAGAAGCTTTCTGAGAAACTGCTCTGTGTTCTGTTAATTCATCTCACAGAGTTACATCTTTCCCTTCAAGAAGCCTTTCGCTAAGGCTGTTCTTGTGGAATTGGCAAAGGGATATTTGGAATCCCATAGAGGGCTATGGTGAAAAAGGAAATATCTTCCGTTCAAAACTGGAAAGAAGCTTTCTGAGAAACTGCTCTGTGTTCTGTTAATTCATCTCACAGAGTTACAACTTTCCCTTCCAGAAGCCTTTCGCTAAGGCTGTTCTTGTGGAATTGGCAAAGGGATATTTGGAAGCCCATAGAGGGCTATGGTGAAAAAGGAAATATCTTCCGTTCAAAACTGGAAAGAAGCTTTCTGAGAAACTGCTCTGTGTTCTGCTAATTCATCTCACAGAGTTACATCTTTCCCTTCAAGAAGCCTTTCACTAAGGCTGTTCTTGTGGAATTGGCAAAGGGATATTTGGAAGCCCATAGAGGGCTATGGTGAAAAAGGAAATACCCTAGGATAAAAACTGAAAGGAAGCTTACAGAGAAACTGCTTTGTGTTCTGTTAATTAACCTCACAGAGTTATGCCTTTTCCCTCAAGAAGGCTTTCGCTAAGACAGTTCTTGTTTAATTTGCAAAGTGATATTTGGAAGCCCACAGAGGGTTATGGTTAAAAAGGAAATATCTTCCGTTCAAAACTGGAAAGAAGCTTTCTGAGAAACTGCTCTGTGTTCTGTTAATTCATCTCACAGAGTTACATCTTTCCCTTCAAGAAGCCTTTCGCTAAGGCTGTTCTTGTGGAATTGGCAAAGGGATATTTGGAAGCCCATAGAGGGCTATTTTGGAAAAGGAAATATCTTCCGTTCAAAACTGGAAAGAAGCTTTCTGAGAAACTGCTTTCCGTTCTGTTAATTCATCTCACAGAGTTACAGCTTTTCCCTCAAGAAGCCTTTCGCTAAGGCTGTTCTTGTGGAATTGGCAAAGGGATATTTGGAAGCCCATAGACGGCTATGGTGAAAAAGGAAATATCTTCCGTTCAAAACTGGAAAGAAGCTTTCTGAGAAACTGCTCTGTGTTCTGTTAATTCATCTCACAGAGTTACAGCTATCCCCTGAGGAAACCTTTCGCTAAGACTGTTCTTGTGGAAATGGCAAGGTGATATTTGGAAGCCCATAGAGGGCTATGGTGAAAAAGGAAATATCTTCCGTTCAAAACTGGAAAGAAGCTTTCTGAGAAACTGCTCTGTGTTCTGTTACTTCATCTCACAGAGTTACATCTTTCCCTTCAAGAAGCCTTTCGCTAAGGCTGTTCTTGTGGAATTGGCAAAGGGATATTTGGAAGCCCATAGAGGGCTATGGTGAAAAAGGAAATATCTTCCGTTCAAAACTGAAAAGAAGCTTTCTGAGAAACTGCTCTGTGTTCTGTTAATTCATCTCACAGAGTTACATCTTTCCCTTCAAGAAGCCTTTCGCTAAGGCTGTTCTTGTGGAATTGGCAAAGGGATATTTGGAAGCCCACAGAGGGCTATGGTGAAAAAGGAAATATCTTCCGTTCAAAACTGGAAAGAAGCTTTCTGAGAAACTGCTCTGTGTTCTGTTAATTCATCTCACAGAGTTACATCTTTCCCTTCAAGAAGCCTTTCCCTAAGGCTGTTCTTGTGGAATTGGCAAAGGGATATTTGGAAGCCCATAGAGGGCTATGGTGAAAAAGGAAATATCTTCCGTTCAAAACTGGAAGGAAGCTTTCTGAGAAACTGCTCTGTGTTCTGTTAATTCATCTCACAGAGTTACATCTTTCCCTTCAAGAAGCCTTTCGCTAAGGCTGTTCTTGTGGAATTGGCAAAGGGATATTTGGAAGCCCATAGAGTGCTATGGTGAAAAAGGAAATATCTTCCGTTCAAAACTGGAAAGAAGCTTTCTGAGAAACTGCTCTGTGTTCTGTTAATTCATCTCTCAGAGTTACATCTTTCCCTTCAAGAAGCCTTTCGCTAAGGCTGTTCTTGTGGAATTGGCAAAGGGATATTTGGAAGCCCATAGAGGGCTATGGTGAAAAAGGAAATATCTTCCGTTCAAAACTGGAAAGAAGCTTTCTGAGAAACTGCTCTGTGTTCTGTTACTTCATCTCACAGAGTTACATCTTTCCCTTCAAGAAGCCTTTCGCTAAGGCTGTTCTTGTGGAATTGGCAAAGGGATATTTGGAAGCCCATAGAGGGCTATGGTGAAAAAGGAAATATCTTCCGATCAAAACTGAAAAGAAGCTTTCTGAGAAACTGCTCTGTGTTCTGTTAATTCATCTCACAGAGTTACATCTTTCCCTTCAAGAAGCCTTTCGCTAAGGCTGTTCTTGTGGAATTGGCAAAGGGATATTTGGAAGCCCATAGAGGGTTATGGTGAAAAAGGAAATATCTTCAGTTCAAAACTGGAAAGAAGCTTTCTGAGAAACTGCTCTGTGTTCTGTTAATTCATCTCACAGAGTTACAGCATTCCCCTCAAGAAGCCTTTCGCTAAGACTGTTCTTGTGGAATTTGCAAAGAGATATTTGGAAGCCCATAGAGGGCTATGGTGAAAAAGGAAATATCTTCCGTTCAAAACTGGAAAGAAGCTTTCTGAGAAACTGCTCTGTGTTCTGTTAATTCATCTCACAGAGTTACATCTTTCCCTTCAAGAAGCCTTTCGCTAAGGCTGTTCTTGTGGAATTTGCAAAGGGATATTTGGAAGCCCATAGAGGGCTATGGTGAAAAAGGAAATATCCTAGGATAAAAACTGAAAAGAAGCTTTCTGAGAAACTGCTTTGTGTTCTGTTAATTCATCTCACAGAGTTACAGCTTTCCCCTCAAGAAGCCTTTCGCTAAGACTGTTCTTGTGGAATTTGCAAAGTGATATTTGGAAGCCCATAGAGGGCTATGGTGAAAAAGGAAATATCCTAGGATAAAAACTGAAAAGAAGCTTTCTGAGAAACTGCTTTGTGTTCTGTTAATTCATCTCTCAGAGTTACAGCTTTCCCTTCAAGAAGCCTTTCGCTAAGACTGTTCTTGTGGAATTTGCAAAGTGATATTTGGAAGACCATAGAGGGCTATGGTGAAAAAGGAAATATCTTCCGTTCAAAACTGGAAAGAAGCTTTCTGAGAAACTGCTCTGTGTTCTGTTAATTCATCTCACAGAGTTACATCTTTCCCTTCAAGAAGCCTTTCGCTAAGGCTGTTCTTGTGGAATTGGCAAAGTGATATTTGGAAGCCCATAGAGGGCTATGGTGAAAAATGAAATATCTTCCGTTAAAAACTGGAAAGAATCTTTCTGAGAAACTGCTTTGTGTTCTGTTAATTCATCTCACAGATTTACAGTTTTCTCCTCAAGAAGTCTGTCGCTAAGACTGTTCTTGTGGAATTTGCAAACTGATATCTTGAAGCGCTTAGAGGGCTATGGTGAAAAAGGAAATATCTTCAGTTAAAAACTGGAAAGAAGCTTTCTGAGAAACTGCTTTGTGTTCTGTTAATTCATCTCACAGAGTTACAGCTTTCCCTTCAAGAAGCCTTTCACTAAGACTGTTCTTGTGAAATTTGGAAAGTGATATTTGGAAGCCCATAGAGGGCTATGGTGAAAAAGGAAATATCTTCCGTTCAAAACTGGAAAGAAGCTTTCTGAGAAACTGCTCTGTGTTCTGTAAATTCATCTCACAGAGTTACATCTTTCCCTTCAAGAAGCCTTTCGCTAAGGCTGTTCTTGTGGAATTGGCAAAGGGATATTTGGAAGCCCATAGAGGGCTATTTTGAAAAAGGAAATATCTTCCGTTCAAAACTGGAAAGAAGCTTTCTGAGAAACTGCTCTGTGTTCTGTTAATTCATCTCACAGAGTTACATCTTTCCCTTCAAGAAGCCTTTCGCTAAGGCTGTTCTTGTGGAATTGGCAAAGTGATATTTGAAGCCCATAGAGGGCTATGGTGAAAAAGGAAATATCTTCCGTTAAAAACTGGAAAGAAGCTTTCTGAGAAACTGCTCTGTGTTCTGTTAATTCATCTCACAGAGTTACATCTTTCCCTTCAAGAAGCCTTTCGCTAAGGCTGTTCTTGTGGAATTGGCAAAGGGATATTTGGAAGCCCATAGAGGGATATGGTGAAAAAGGAAATATCTTCCGTTCAAAACTGGAAAGAAGCTTTCTGAGAAACTGCTCTGTGTTCTGTTAATTCATCTCACAGAGTTACATCTTTCCCTTCAAGAAGCCTTTCGCTAAGGCTGTTCTTGTGGAATTGGCAAAGGGATATTTGGAAGCCCATAGAGGGCTATTTTGAAAAAGGAAATATCTTCCGTTCAAAACTGGAAAGAAGCTTTCTGAGAAACTGCTCTGTGTTCTGTTAATTCATCTCACAGAGTTTCAGCTTTCCCCTCAAGAAGCCTTTCGCTAAGACTGTTCTTGTGGAATTTGCAAAGTGATATTTGGAAGCCCATAGAGGGCTATGGTGAAAAAGGAAATATCTTCAGTTAAAAACTGGAAAGAAGCTTTCTGAGAAACTGCTTTGTGTTCTGTTAATTCATCTCACAGAGTTACAGCTTTCTCTCAAGAAGCCTTTCGCTAAGACTGTTCTTGTGGAATTTGCAAAGTGATATTTGGAAGCCCATAGAGGGCTATGGTGAAAAAGGAAATATCCTAAGATAAAAACTGAAAAGAAGCTTTCTGAGAAACTGCTTTGTGTTCTGTTAATTCATCTCACAGAGTTACAGCTTTCCCTTCAAGAAGCCTTTCGCTAAGACTGTTCTTGTGGAATTTGCAAAGTGATATTTGGAAGCCCATAGAGGTCTATGGTGAAAAAGGAAATATCTTCCGTTAAAAACTGGAAAGAAGCTTTCTGAGAAACTGCTTTGTGTTCTGTTAATTCATCTCACAGAGTTACAGATTTCCCCTCAAGAAGCCTTTCGCTAAGACTGTTCTTGTGGAATTTGCAAAGTGATATTTGGAAGCCCTTAGAGGGCTATTTTGAAAAAGGAAATATCTTCCGTTAAAAACTGGAAAGAAGCTTTCTGAGAAACTGCTTTGTGTTCTGTAAATTCATCTCACAGAGTTACAGCTTTCCCCTCAAGAAGCCTTTCGCTAAGACTGTTCTTGTGAAATTTGCAAAGTGATATTTGGAAGCCCATAGAGGGCTATGGTGAAAAAGGAAATATCCTAGGATAAAAACTGAAAAGAAGCTTTCTGAGAAACCACTTTGTGTTCTGTTAATTCATCTCACAGAATTATAGCTTTTCCCTCAAGAAGCCTTTCGCTAAGACTGTTCTTGTGGAATTTGCAAAGTGATATTTGGAAGCCTATAGAGGGCTATGGTGAAAAAGGAAATATCTTCCGTTCAAAACTGGAAAGAAGCTTTCTGAGAAACTGCTCTCTGTTCTGTTAATTCATCTCACAGAGTTACATCTTTCCCTTCAAGAAGCCTTTCGCTAAGGCTGTTCTTGTGGAATTGGCAAAGGGATATTTGGAAGCCCTTAGAGGGATATGGTGAAAAAGGAAATATCTTCCGTTCAAAACTGGAAAGAAGCTTTCTGAGAAACTGCTCTGTGTTCTGTTAATTCATCTCACAGAGTTACATCTTTCCCTTCAAGAAGCCTTTCGCTAAGGCTGTTCTTGTGGAATTTGCAAAGGGATATTTGGAAGCCCATAGAGGGCTATGGTGAAAAAGGAAATATCTTCCGTTCAAAACTGGAAAGAAGCTTTCTGAGAAACTGCTCTGTGTTCTGTTAATTCATCTCACAGAGTTACATCTTTCCCTTCAAGAAGCCTTTCGCTAAGGCTGTTCTTGTGGAATTGGCAAAGGGATATTTGGAAGCTCATAGAGGGCTATGGTGAAAAAGGAAATATCTTCCGTTCAAAACTGAAAAGAAGCTTTCTGAGAAACTGCTCTGTGTTCTGTTAATTCATCTCACAGAGTTACATCTTTCCCTTCAAGAAGCCTTTCGCTAAGGCTGTTCTTGTGGAATTTGCAAAGGGATATTTGGAAGCCCATAGAGGGCTATGGTGAAAAAGGAATTATCCTAGGATAAAAAATGAAAAGAAGCTGTCTGAGAAACTGCTCTGTGTTCTGTTAATTCATCTCAAAGAGTTATAGCTTTTCCCTCAATAAGACTTTCGCTAAGGCTGTTCTTGTGGAATTGGCAAAGGGATATTTGGAAGCCCATAAAGGGCTATGGTGAAAAAGGAAATATCTTCCGTTCAAAACTGGAAAGAAGCTTTCTGAGAAACTGCTCTGTGTTCTGCTAATTCATCTCACAGAGTTACATCTTTCCCTTCAAGAAGCCTTTCGCTAAGGCTGTTCTTGTGGAATTGGCAAAGGGATATTTGGAAGCCCATATAGGGCTATGGTGAAAAAGGAAATATCTTCCGTTCAAAACTGGAAAGAAGCTTTCTGAGAAACTGCTCTGTGTTCTGTTAATTCATCTCACAGAGTTACAGCTTTCCTCTTAAGAAGCCTTTCACTAAGACTTTTCTTGTGGAATTTGCAAAGTGATATTTGGAAGCCCATAGAGGGCTATTTTGAAAAAGGAAATATCTTCCGTTAAAAACTGGAAGGAAGCTTTCTGAGAAACTGCTTTGTGTTCTGTTAATTCATCTCACAGAGTTACAGCTTTCCCCTCAAGAAGCCTTTCGCTAAGACTGTTCTTGTGTAATTTGCAAAGTGATATTTGGAAGCCCATAGAGGGCTATGGTGAAAAAGAAAATATCCTAGGATAAAAACTGAAAAGAAGATTTCTGAGAAACTGCTTTGTGTTCTGTTAATTCATCTCACAGAATTTCAGCATTTCCCTCAAGAAGCCGTTCACTAAAACTGTTCTTGAGAAATTTGCAAGGTGAATTATGGAAGAACATAGAGGGCTATTTTGAAAAAGGAAATATCTTCCGTTAAAACCTGGAAAGAAGCTTTCTGAGAAACTGCTTTGTGTTCTGTTAATTCATCTCACAGAGTTACAGCTTTCCCCTCAAGAAGCCTTTCGCTAAGACTGTTCTTGTGAAATTTGCAAAGTGATATTTGGAAGCCCATAGAGGGCTACGGTGAAAAAGGAAATATCTTCCGTTCAAAACTGGAAAGAAGCTTTCTGAGAAACTGCTCTGTGTTCTGTTAATTCATCTTACAGAGTTACATCTTTCCCTTCAAGAAGCCTTTCGCTAAGGCTGTTCTTGTGGAATTGGCAAAGGGATATTTGGAAGCCCATAGAAGGCTATGGTGAAAAAGGAAATATCTTCCGTTCAAAACTGGAAAGAAGCTTTCTGAGAAACTGCTCTGTGTTCTGTTAATTCATCTCACAGAGTAAGAGCATTCCCCTCAGGTAGCCGTTCATTAAGACTGTTCTTGAGAAATTTGCAATTTGAATTATGGAAGCCCATAGAGGGCTATGGTGAAAAAGGAAATATCTTCCGTTCAAAACTGGAAGGAAGCTTTCTGAGAAACTGCTCTGTGTTCTGTTAATTCATCTCACAGAGTTACATCTTTCCCTTCAAGAAGCCTTTCGCTAAGGCTGTTCTTGTGGAATTGGCAAAGGGATATTTAGAAGCCCATAGAGGGCTATGGTGAAAAAGGAAATATCTTCCGTTCAAAACTGGAAAGAAGCTTTCTGAGAAACTGCTCTGTGTTCTGTTAATTCATCTCACAGAGTTACATCTTTCCCTTCAAGAAGCCTTTCGCTAAGGCTGTTCTTGTGGAATTGGCAAAGGGATATTTGGAAGCCCATAGAGGGCTATTGTGAAAAAGGAAATATCTTCCGTTCAAAACTGGAAAGAAGCTTTCTGAGAAACTGCTCTGTGTTCTGTTAATTCATCTCACAGAGTTACATCTTTCCCTTCAAGAAGCCGTTCACTAGACTGTTTGTGATATTTGCAAGGTGATATTTGGAAGCCCATAGAGGGCTATTTTGGAAAAGGAAATATCTAACGTTAAAACCTGGAAAGAAGTGTTCTGAGAAACTGCTTTGTGTTCTGTAAGTTCATCTCACAGTGATACAGCTTTCCCCTCAAGAACCCTTTGGCTATGACTGTTCTTGTGGAATTTGCAAAGTAATGTTTAGAAGCCCATAGAAGTCTATTTTGAAAAAGGAAATATCTTCAGTTAAAAAGTGGAAAGAAGCTTTCTGAGAAATTGCTTTGTGTTCTGTTAATTCATCTCAGAGTGTTACAGCTTTCCCCTCAAGAAGCCTTTCGCTAAGACTCTTCTTGTGGAATTTGCAAAGTAATATTTGGAAGCCCATAGAGGGCTATGGTGAAAAAGGAAATATCTTCCGTTAAAAACTGGAAAGAAGTTTTCTGAGAAACTGCTTTGTGTTCTGTAAATTCATCTCACAGAGTTACAGCTTTCCCCCAAGAAACCTTTTGCTAAGACTGTTCTTGTGGAATTTGCAAAGGGATATTTGGAAGCCCATAGAGGGCTATGGTGAAAAAGGAAATATCCTAGGATAAAAACTGAAAAGAAGCTTTCTGAGAAACTGCTTTGTGTTCTATTAATTCATCTCACAGAGTTACAGCTTTCCCCTCAAGAAGCCTTTCGCTAAGACTGTTCTTGTGGAATTTGCAAAGTGATATTTGGAAGCCCATAGAAGGCTATGGTGAAAAAGGAAATATCTTCAGTTAAAAACTGGAAAGAAGCTTTCTGAGAAACTGCTTTGTGTTCTGTTAATTCATCTCACAGAGTTACAGCTTTCCCCTCAAGAATCGTTCACTAAGACTGTTCTTGTGTAATTTGCAAGGTGATATTTGGAAGCCCATAGAGTGCTATTTTGAAATAGGAAATATCCTCCGTTAAAGACTGGAAAGAAACTTTATGAGAAACTGCTTTGTGTTCTGTAAATTCATCTCACAAAGTTACAGCTTTCCTCTCAAGAAGCCTTTCGCTAAGACTGTTCTTTTGGAATTTGCTAAGTGATATTTGGATGCCCATAGAGGGCTATGGTGAAAAAGAAAATATCTTCAGTTAAAAACTGGAAAGAAGCATTCTAAGAAACTGCTTTGTGTTCTGTTAATTCATCTCACAGAGTTACAGTTTTCCCCTGAAGAAGCCTTTCGCTAAGACTGTTGTTGTGTAAATTGGAAAGTGATATATGGAAGCCCTTAGAGGGCTATGTTGAAAAAGGAAGTATCTTCAGTAAATAACTGGAAAGTATCATTTTGAGAAGCTGCTTTGTGTTCTCTTATTTCATCCCACACAATAACAACTTTCCCCTCAAGAAGCCATTCACTACGATTGTTCTTGTGAAATTTGCAAGGTGATATTTGGAAGCCCATAGAGTGCTATTTTGAAAAAGGAAATATGTTCTGCTAAAAACTGGAAAGAAGCTTTCTGAGAAACTGCTTTGTGTTCTGTAAATTTATATCATGGAGTTACAGCTTTCCCCTCAAGAAGTCTTTCGCTAAGACTGTTCTTGTGGAATTTGCAAGAAGATATTTGGAAGTCCATAGACTGCTGTGGTGAAAAAGGAAATATCCTAGGAGGAAAACCGGAAATAAACTTTCTGAGAAACTGCTCTGTGTTCCGTTAATTCATCTCACAGAGTTACATCTTTCCCTTCAAGAAGCCTTTCGCTAAGGCTGTTCTTGTGGAATTGGCAAAGGGATATTTAGAAGCCCATAGAGGGCTATGGTGAAAAAGGAAATATCTTCCGTTCAAAACTGGAAAGAAGCTTTCTGAGAAACTGCTCTGTGTTCTGTTAATTCATCTCACAGAGTAACATCTTTCCCTTCAAGAAGCCTTTCGCTAAGGCTGTTCTTGTGGAATTGGCAAAGGGATATTTGGAAGCCCATAGAGGGCTATGTTGAAAAAGGAAATATCTTCCGTTCAAAACTGGAAAGAAGCTTTCTGAGAAACTGCTCTGTGTTCTGTTAATTCATCTCACAGAGTTACAGCTATCCCCTGAGGAAGCCTTTCGCTAAGGCTGTTCTTGTGGAATTGGCAAAGGGATATTTGGAAGCCCATAGAGGGCTATGGTGAAAAAGGAAATATCTTCCGTTCAAAACTGGAAAGAAGCTTTCTGAGAAACTGCTCTGTGTGCTGTTAATTCATCTCACAGAGTTACATCTTTCCCTTCAAGAAGCCTTTCGCTAAGGCTGTTCTTGTGGAATTGGCAAAGGGATATTTGGAAGCCCATAGAGGGCTATGGTGAAAAAGGAAAAATCTTCCGTTCAAAACTGGAAAGAAGCTTTCTGAGAAACTGCTCTGTGTTCTGTTAATTCATCTCACAGAGTTACATCTTTCCCTTCAAGAAGCCTTTCGCTAAGGCTGTTCTTGTGGAATTGGCAAAGGGATATTTGGATGCCCATAGAGGGCTATGGTGAAAAAGGAAATATCTTCCGTTCAAAACTGGAAAGAAGCTTTCTGAGAAACTGCTCTGTGTTCTGTTAATTCATCTCACAGAGTTACATCTTTCACCTCAAAATGTCGTTCACTAACATAGTTCTTGAGAAATATGCAAGGTGGTATATGAAAGCCCACAGAGGACTATTTTGAAAAAGGATATATATTCCGTTAAAAACCTTAAAGAATTTTTCTGAGAAACTGCTTTGTGTTTTGTAAATTCATCTCACAGAATTACAGCTATCCCCTGAGAAAGCCTTTCGTTGAGACTGTTCTTGTGGAATTTGCAAGGTGATATTTGGAAGCCCTTAGAGGACTATGGTGAAAAAGAAAATATCTTCAGATAAAAACTGGAAAGAAGCTTTCTGAGAAACTGCTTTGCGTTCTGTTAATTCATCTCACAGAGTTACAGCTTTCCCCTCAAGAAGCCTTTCACTAAAACTGTTCTTGTGGAATTTGCAAAGGGATATTTGGAAGCCCATAGAGGGCTATGGTGAATAAGGAAATATCCTAGCATAAAAACTGAAAAGAAGCTTTCAGAGATACTGCTTTGTGTTCTGTTAATTCATCTAACAGAGTTACAGATCTCCCTTCAAGAAGCCTTTCGCTAAGACTCTTCTTGTGGAATTTGCAAAGTGATATCTCTAAGCCCATAGAGTGCAATTGTGAAAATGGAAATATCTTCAGTTAAAAACTGGAAAGAAGCCTTTGACAAACTGCTTTGTGTTCTGTTAATTCATCTCACAGAGTTACAGCTTCCCCCTCAAGAAGACTTTCGATAAGACTGTTCTTGTGTAATTTGCAAAGTGATATTTGGAAGCCCATAGAGGGCTATGGTGAAAAAGGAAATATCTTCAGTTAAAAACTGGAAAGAAGCTTTCTGAGAAACTGCTTTGTGTTCCGTTAATTCATCTCACAGAGTTACAGCTTTCCCCTCAAGAAGCCTTTCGCTAAGGCTGTTCTTGTGGAATTGGCAAAGGGATATTTGGAAGCCCTTAGAGGGCTATTTTGAAAAAGGAAATATCTTCCGTTCAAAACTGGAAAGAAGCTTTCTGAGAAACTGCTCTGTGTTCTGTTAATTCATCTCACAGAGTTACATCTTTCCCTTCAAGAAGCCTTTCCCTAAGGCTGTTCTTGTGGAATTGGCAAAGGGATATTTGGAAGCCCATAGAGGGCTCTGGTGAAAAAGGAAATATCTTCCGTTCAAAACTGGAAAGAAGCTTTCTGAGAAACTGCTCTGTGTTCTGTTAATTCATCTCACAGAGTTACATCTTTCCCTTCAAGAAGCCTTTCGCTAAGGCTGTTCTTGTGGAATTGGCAAAGGGATATTTGGAAGCCCATAGAGGGCTATGGTGAAAAAGGAAATATCTTCCGTTCAAAACTGTAAAGAAGCTTTCTGAGAAACTGCTCTGTGTTCTGTTAATTCATCTCACAGAGTTACATCTTTCCCTTCAAGAAGCCTTTCGCTAAGGCTGTTCTTGTGGAATTGGCAAAGGGATATTTGGAAGCCCTTAGAGGGCTATTTTGAAAAAGGAAATATCTTCCGTTCAAAACTGGAAAGAAGCTTTCTGAGAAACTGCTCTGTGTTCTCCTAATTCATCTCACAGAGTTACATCTTTCCCTTCAAGAAGCCTTTCGCTAAGGCTGTTCTTGTGGCATTTGCAAAGTGATAATTGGAAGCCCATAGAGGGCTATGGTGAAAAAGGAAATATCTTCAGTAAAAAACTGGAAAGAAGCTTTCTGAGAAACTACTTCGTGTTCTGTTAATTCATCTCACAGAGTTACAGCTTTCCCCTCAAGAAGCCGTTCACTAAGACTGTTCTTGAGAGATTTGCAAGGTGAATTATGGAAGCCCATGGAGGGCTATGGTGAAAAAGAAAATATCTTCCGTTCAAAACTGGAAAGAAGCTTTCGGAGAAACTGCTCTGTGTTCTGTTAATTCATCTCACAGAGTTACATCTTTCCCTTCAAGAAACCTTTTGCGAAGACTGTTCTTGTGGAATATACAAAGTGATATTTGGAAGACTAGAGGGCTATGGAGAAACAGGAAATATCTTCAGTTAAAAACAGGAAAGAAGCTTTCTGAGAAACTGCTTTGTGTTCTGTTAATTCATCTCACAGAGTTACATCTTTCCCTTCAAGAAGCCTTTCGCTAAGGCTGTTCTTGTGGAATTGGCAAAGGGATATTTGGAAGCCCATAGAGGGCTACGGTGAAAAACGAAATATCTTCCGTTCAAAACTGGAAAGAAGCTTTCTGAGAAACTGCTCTGTGTTCTGTTAATTCATCTCACAGAGTAACAGCTTTCCCCTCATTAAGCCGTTAACTAAGACTGTTCTTGTGAAATTTTCAAGGTGATATTTGGAAGCCCATAGAGGGCTATGGTGAAAAAGGAAATATCTTCCGTTCAAAACTGGAAAGAAGCTTTCTGAGAAACTGTTCTGAGTTCTGTTAATTCATCTCACAGAGTTACATCTTTCCCTTCAAGAAGCCTTTCGCTAAGGCTGTTCTTGTGGAATTGGCAAAGGGATATTTGGAAGCCCATAGAGGGCTATGTTGAAAAAGGAAATATCTTCAGTTAATAACTGTAAAGCAGTTTTCTGAGAAACTTCTTTGTGTTCTGTTAATTCATCTCACAGTGTTACAGCTAACCCCTGAGGTAGCCTTTCGCTAAGGCTGTTCTTGTGGAATTTTCAAAGGGATATTTGGAAGCCCATAGAGGGCTATGGTGAAAAAGGAAATATCTTCCGTTCAAAACTGGAAAGAAGCTTTCTGAGAAACTGCTCTGTGTTCTGTAAATTCATCTCACAGAGTTACATCTTTCCCTTCAAGAAGCCTTTCGCTAAGGCTGTTCTTGTGGAATTGGCAAAGGGATATTTGGAAGCCCATAGAGGGCTATGGTGAAAAAGGAAATATCTTCCGTTCAAAACTGGAAAGAAGCTTTCTGAAAAACTGCTCTGTGTTCTGTTAATTCATCTCACAGAGTTACATCTTTCCCTTCAAGAAGCCTTTCGCTAAGGCTGTTCTTGTGGAATTGGCAAAGGGATATTTGGAAGCCCATAGAGGGATCTGGTGAAAAATGAAATATCCTAGGATAAAAACTGGAAAGAAGCTTTCTGAGAAACTGCTCTGTGTTCTGTTAATTCATCTCACAGAGTTACATCTTTCCCTTCAAGAAGCCTTTCGCTAAGGCTGTTCTTGTGGAATTGGCAAACGGATATTTGGAAGCCCATAGAGGGCTATGGTGAAAAAGGAAATATCTTCCGTTCAAAACCGGAAAGAAGCTTTCTGAGAAACTGCTCTGTGTTCTGTTAATTCATCTCACAGAGTTACATCTTTCCCTTCAAGAAGCCTTTCGCTAAGGCTGTTCTTGTGGAATTGGCAAAGGGATATTTGGAAGCCCATAGAGGGCTATTTTGAAAAAGGAAATATCTTCCGTTCAAAACGGGAAAGAAGCTTTCTGAGAAACTGCTCTGTGTTCTGTTAATTCATCTCACAGAGTTACATCTTTCCCTTCAAGAAGCCTTTCGCTAAGGCTGTTCTTGTGGAATTGGCAAGGGGATATTTGGAAGCCCATAGAGGGCTATGGTGAAAAAGGAAATATCTTCCGTTCAAAACTGGAAAGAAGCTTTCTGAGAAACTGCTCTGTGTTCTGTTAATTCATCTCACAGAGTTACTTCTTTCCCTTCAAGAAGCCTTTCGCTAAGGCTGTTCTTGTGGAATTGGCAAAGGGATATTTGGAAGCCCATAGAGGGCTCTGGTGAAAAAGGAAATATCTTCCGTTCAAAACTGGAAAGAAGCTTTCTGAGAAACTGCTCTGTGTTCTGTTAATTCATCTCAGAGAGTTACATCTTTCCCTTCAAGAAGCCTTTCGCTAAGGCTGTTCTTGTGGAATTGGCAAAGGGATATTTGGAAGCCCATAGAGGTCTATGGTGAAAAAGGAAATATCTTCCGTTCAAAACTGGAAAGAGGCTTTCTGAGAAACTGCTCTGTGTTCTGTTAATTCATCTCACAGAAATACAGCTTTTCCCTCAAGAAGCCGTTCATTAACACTGTTCTTGAGAAGTTTGCAAGGTGATATGGAACCCCATAGAGGGTTATTTTGAAAAAGGAAATATCTTCCGTTAAAAAATGAAAAGAAGTTTTCTGAGAAACTGCTTTGTGTTCTGTTAATTCATCTCACAGAATTACAGCTTTCCCCTCAAGAAGCCTTTCGCTAAAAATGTTCTTGTGTGATTTGCAAAGGGATATTTGGAAGCTGAAAGAGGGCTATGGTAAAAAAGGAAATATCTTCAGTTAAAAACTGGAAAGAAGCTTTCTGAGAAACTATTTTGTGTTCTGTTAATTCATCTCACAGAGTTACAGCTTTCCCCTCAAGAAGCCTTTCGCTAAGATTGTTCTTGTGGAATTTGCAAAGTGATATTTGGAAGCCCATAGAGGGCTATGGTGAAAAAGGAAATATTTTCCGTTAAAAACTGGAAAGAAGCTTTCTGAGAAACTGCTTTGTGTTCTGTTAATTCATCTCACAGAGTAACAGCTTTTCCCTCATGAAGCCTTTCGTGAAGACACTTCTTGTGGAACTTGCTAAGTGATATTTGGAAGCCCATAGATGACTAAGTTAAAAAAGGAAATATCTTCCGCTAAAAACTGGAAAGTAGCTTTCTGAGAAACCATTTATGTTCTGTTAATTCATTTCACAGAGTTACAGTTTTCCCCTCAAGAAGCCGTTCACTGAAACTGTTCTTGAGAAATTTGCAAGATGATATATGGAAGCTCATAGACGGCTATTTTGAAAAAGGAAATATCTTCCATTAAAAAATGTAAAGAAGTTTTCTGAGAAACTGCTTTGTGATCTCTAAATTCATCTCACAGAGTTACAGCTTTCCCCTCAAGAAGACTTTCGCTAAGACTGTTCTTGTGGAATTTGCAAAGAAATATTTCGAATCCCATAGAGGGCTCCATGAAATAGGAAATATCTTAAGTTAAAAACTGCAAAGAAGTTTTCTGAGAAACTGTTTTGCGTTCTGTTAATTCATCTCACAGAGTTACAGCTTTCCCCTCAAGAAGCCTTTCGCTAAGACTGTTCTTGTGGAATTTGCAAAGTGATAGTTGGAAGCCCATAGAGGGCTATGGTGAAAAAGGAAATATATTCAGTTAAAAACTGGAAAGAAGCTTTCTGAGAAACTGCTTTGTGTTCTGTTAATTCATCTCAGAGAGTAACAGCTTGCCCCTCAAGAAGCCGTTCACTAAGAGTGTTCTTGAAAAATTTGCAAGGTGATATTTGGAAGCCCATAGAGGGCTATGGTGAAAAAGGAAATATCTTCCGTTCAAAACTGGAAAGAAGCTTTCTGAGAAACTGCTCTGTGTTCTGTAAATTCATCTCACAGAGTTACATCTTTCCCTTCAAGAAGCCTTTCGCTAAGGCTGTTCTTGTGGAATTGGCAAAGGGATATTTGGAAGCCCTTAGAGGGCTATGGTGAAAAAGGAAATATCTTCCGTTCAAAACTGGAAAGAAGCTTTCTGAGAAACTGCTCTGTGTTCTGTTAATTCACCTCACAGAGTTACATCTTTCCCTTCAAGAAGCCTTTCGCTAAGGCTGTTCTTGTGGAATTGGCAAAGGGATATTTGGAAGCCCATAGCGGGCTATGGTGAAAAAGGAAATATCTTCCGTTCAAAACTGGAAAGAAGCTTTCTGAGAAACTGCTCTGTGTTCTGTTAATTCATCTCACAGAGTTACATCTTTCCCTTCAATAAGCCTTTCGCTAAGGCTGTTCTTGTGGAATTGGCAAAGGGATATTTGGAAGACCATAGAGGGCTATGGTGAAAAAGGAAATATCTTCCGTTCAAAACTGGAAAGAAGCTCTCTGAGAAACTGCTCTGTGTTCTGTTAATTCATCTCACAGAGTTACATCTTTCCCTTCAAGAAGCCTTTCGCTAAGGCTGTTCTTGTGGAATTGGCAAAGGGATATTTGGAAGCCCATAGAGGGCTATGGAGAAAAAGGAAATATCTTCCGTTCAAAACTGGAAAGAAGCTTTCTGAGAAACTGCTCTGTGTTCTGTTAATTCATCTCACTGTGTTACAGCTTTCCCCTCAAGAAGCCTTTCGCTAAGACTGTTCTTGTAGAATTTGCAAAGTTGTTTTGGAAGTCCATAGAGGGCTATGGTGAAAAAGAAAATATCTTCCGTTAAACACTGGAAAATAGCTTTCTAACAAATTGCTTTTTGTTCTGTAAATTCATCTCACAGAATTACAGCTTTCCCCTCAATAATCCTTTCGCTAAGACTGTTCTTGTGGAATTTACAAAGGGATATTTGGAAGCCCATAGAGGGCTATGGTGAAAAAGGAAATATCTTCAGTTAAAAACTGGAATGAACCTTTCTGAGAAACTCCTTTGTGTTCTGCAAATACATCTCACAGAGTTACAGCTTTCCCCTCAAGACGCCTTTCGCTAAGACTGTTCTTGTGGAATTTGCAAAGGGATATTTGGAAGCCCATAGAAGGCTATGGTGAAAAAGGAAATATCCTAGGATAAAAACTGAAAAGAAGCTTTCTGAGAAACTGCTTTGTGTTCTGTTAATTCATCACACAGTGTTACAGCTTTCCCCTCAAGAAGCCTTTCGTTAAGACTCTTCTTGTGTAACATGCAAAGGGATATTTGAAAGCCCATAGAGGGCTATGGTGAAAAAGGAAATATCCTAGGGTAGACAATGAAAAGAAGCTTTCTGAGAAACTGTTTTGTGTTCCCTTAATTCATCTCAAATTTTTATAACTTTTCCCTAAAAAAACTTTCGCTAAGACTGTTCTTGTTGAATTTGCAAAATGATATTTGGAAGCCCATAGAGGGCTACGGTGAGAAAGTAAATACCCTAAGATAAAAACTGGAAAGAAGCTTTCTGAGAAACTGCTCTGTGTTCTGTTAAATCATCTCACAGAGTTACATCTTTCCCTTCAAGAAGCCTTTCGCTAAGGCTGTTCTTGTGGAATTGGCAAAGGGATATTTGGATGCCCATAGAGGGCTATGGTGAAAAAGGAAATATCTTCCGTTCAAAACTGGAAAGAAGCTTTCTGAGAAACTGCTCTGTGTTCTGTTAATTCATCTGCAAGAGTTATAGCTTTTCCCTCAATAAGTCTTTCGCTAAGACTGTTCCTCTGGAATTTGCAAAGTGATAATTGGCAGCCCATAAAAGGCTAAGGTGAAAAAGGAAATATCTTCAGTTAAAAACTGGAAAGAAGCTTTCTGAGAAACTGCTTTCTGTTCTATTAATAAATCTCACAGAGTTACAGTTTCCCCGTCAAGAGGCCTTTCGCTAACACTGTTCTTGTGGAAATTGCAAAGTTGTATTTGGAAGACCATAGAGGTCTACGGTGAAAAAGGAAATATCTTCCGTTCAAAACTGGAAAGAAGCTTTCTGAGAAACTGCTCTGTGTTCTGTTAATTCATCTCACAGAGTTACATCTTTCCCTTCAAGAAGCCTTTCGCTAAGGCTGTTCTTGTGGAATTGGCGAAGTGATATTTGGAAGCCCATAGAGGGCTATGGTGAAAAAGGAAATATCTTCCGTTCAAAACTGGAAAGAAGCTTTCTGAGAAACTGATTTGTGTTCTGTTAATTCATCTCACAGAGTTACAGCTTTCCCCTCAACAAGCCTTTCGCGAAGACTGTTCTTGTGGAATTTGCAATGGGATATTTGGAAACCCATAGAGGGGTATGGTTAAAAAGGAAATATCCTAGGATAAAAACTGAAAAGAAGCTTTCTGAGAAACTGCTTTGTGTTCTCTTAATTCATCTCAAATTGTTATAGCTTTTCCGTCAATAAGCCTTTCGCAAAAAATGTTCTGGTGGAATTTGCAAAGTGATATTTGGAAGCCAATAGTGGACTATGGTGAAAAACTAAATATCTTCAGTTAAAAACTGGAAAGAAGCTTTCTGAGAAACTGCTTTGTGTTCTGTGAATCCATCTCACAGAGTTACAGCTTTCCCCTCAAGAAGCTTTTCGCTAAGACTGTTCTTCTGGAATTTCCAAAGTGATATTTGGAAGCCCGTAGAGGGCTATGGTGAAAAAGGAAATATCCTAAGATAAAAACTGAAAAGAAGCTTTCTGAGAAACTTCTTTGTGTTCTGTTAATTCATCTCACAGAGTTACAGCTTTTCCCTCAAGAAGCCTTTCGCTAAGACTGTTCTTGTGGAATTTGCAAAGTGATATTTGGAAGCCCATAGAGGGCTATGGTGAAAAACTAAATATCTTCAGTTAAAAACTGGAAAGAAGCTTTCTGAGAAACTGCTTTGTGTTCTGTTAATTCATCTCACAGAGTTACAGCTTTCCCCTCAAGAAGCTTTTCGCTAAGACTGTTCTTGTGGAATTTGCAAAGTGATATTTGGAAGCCCATAGAGGGCTATGGTGAAAAAGGAAATATCCTAGGATAAAAACTGAAAAGAAGCTTTCTGAGAAACTTCTTTGTGTTCTGTTAATTCATCTCACCGAGCTACAGCATTCCCCTCAACAAGACTTGCTACGACTGTTCTTGTGGAATTTACAAAGGGATATTTGGATGCCCATAGAGGGCTACGGTGAAAAAGGAAATATCCTAGGATTAAATCTGAAAAGAAGCTTTCTGAGAAACTGCTTTGTGTTCTGTTAATTCATCTCACAGAGTGACAGCTTTCCCCTCAAGAAGCCTTTCGCTAAGACTGTTCTTGTGGAATTTGCAAAGTGATATTTGGAAGCCCATAGAGGGCTATGGTGAAAAAGGAAATATCTTCCGTTAAAAACTGGAAAGAAGCTTTCTGAGAAACTGCTTTATGTTCTGTTAATTCATCTCACAGAGTTACAGCTTTCCCCTCAAGAAGCCTTTCGCTAAGACTGTTCTTGTGGAATTTGCAAAGTGATATTTGGAAGCCCATAGAGGGCTATGGTGAAAAAGGAAATATCTTCAGTTCAAAACTGGAAAGAAGCTTTCTGAGAAACTGCTTTGTGTTCTGTAAATTCATCTCACAGAGTTACAGCTTTCCCCTCAAGAAGCTTTTCGCTAAGACTGTTCTTGTGGAATTTGCAAAGTGATATTTGGAAGCCCATAGAGGGCTATGGTGAAAAAGGAAATATCTTCCGTTCAAAACTGGAAAGAAGCTTTCTGAGAAACTGCTCTGTGTTCTGTTAATTCATCTCACAGACTTACATCTTTCCCTTCAAGAAGCCTTTCGCTAAGGCTGTTCTTGTGGAATTGGCAAAGGGATATTTGGAAGCCCCTAGAAGGCTATGGTGAAAAAGGAAATATCTTCCGTTCAAAACTGGAAAGAAGCTTTCTGAGAAACTGCTCTGTGATCTGTTAATTCATCTCACAGAGTTACATCTTTCCCTTCAAGAAGCCTTTCGCTAAGGCTGTTCTTGTGGAATTGGCAAAGGGATATTTGGAAGCCCATAGAGGGCTATGGTGAAAAAGGAAATATCTTCCGTTCAAAACTGGAAAGAAGCTTTCTGAGAAACTGCTCTGTGTTCTGTTAATTCATCTCACAGAGTTACATCTTTCCCCTCAAGAAGCCTTTCGCTAACTGTTCTTGTGTAATTTACAAAGGGATATTTGGAAGCCCATAGAGGGTTATGGCGAAAAAGTAAATATCCTAGGATAAAAACTGAAAAGAAGCTTTCTGAGAAACTACTTTGTGTTCCGTTATTTCATCTCATAGAGTTACACCTTTCCCTTCAATAAGCCTTTCGCTAATACTGTTCCTATGGAATTTGCAAAGTGATATTTGGAAGCCAATAGAGGACTACGGTGAAAAAGAAAATATCCTAAGATAAATACTGAGAAGAAGGTTTTTGAAAAACTGCTTTGTGATCTCTTAATTCACCTCACAGAGTTACATCTTTCCCTTCAAGAAGCCTTTCGCTAAGGCTGTTCTTGTGGAATTGGCAAAGGGATATTTGGAAGCCCATAGAGGGCTATGGTGAAAAAGGAAATATCTTCCGTTCAAAACTGGAAAGAAACTTTTTGAGAAACTGCTCTGTGTTCTGTTAATTCATCTCACAGAGTTGCAGCTTTTCCCTCAAGAAGACTTTTTCTAAAACAATTATTGTGGAATTAGAAATGTGATATTTAAAAGCCCTTAGAGAGCTATGATGAAAAAGGAAACATCCTCCGTTAAAAACTGGAAAGAAGCTTTCTGAGAAACGGGTTTGTGTTCTGTAAATTCGTTTCACAGGGTTACAGCTTTCCCCTCAAGAAGCCTTTCGCTAAGAGTGTTCTTGTGGAATTTTCAAAGTGATATTTGGAAGCCCATAAAGGGCTACGTTAAAAAAGGCAATATTTTCAGTAAAAAACTGGAAAGAAGCTTTCTGAGAAACTGCTCTGTGTTCTGTTAATTCATCTCACAGAGTTACATCTTTCCCTTCAAGAAGCCTTTCCCTAAGGCGGTTCTTGTGGAATTGGCAAAGGGATATTTGGAAGCCCATAGAGGGCTATGGTGAAAAAGGAAATATCTTCCGTTCAAAACTGGAAAGAAGCTTTCTGAGAAACTGTTTGGTTCTGTCAATTAATCTCATAGTTAGAGCTTTCTCCTCAAGAGGCCTTTCGCTAAGACTGTTCTTGTGGAATTTGTAAAGCGATATTTGGAAGCCCATAGAGGGCTATGGTGAAAAAGGAAATATCCTAAGATAAAAATTGAAATGAAGGTTTCTGAGAAACTTCTTTGTGTTCTGTTAATTCATCTCACAGAGTTACAGATTTCCCCTCAAGAAGCCTTTCGCTAAGGCTGTTCTTGTGGAATTGGCAAAGGGATATTTGGAAGCCCATAGAGGGCTATGGTGAAAAACGAAATATCTTCCGTTCAAAACTGGAAAGAAGCTTTCTGAGAAACTGCTCTGTGTTCTGTTAATTCATCTCACAGAGTTACATCTTTCCCTTCAGGAAGCCTTTCCCTAAGGCTGTTCTTGTGGAATTGGCAAAGGGATATTTGGAAGCCCATAGAGGGCTATGGTGAAAAAGGAAATATCTTCCGTTCAAAACTGGAAAGAAGCTTTCTGAGAAACTGCTCTGTGTACTGTTAATTCATCTCACAGGGTTACAGCTTTCCCTTCAAGAAGCCTTTCTCTAAGACTGTTTTTGTAGAATTTGCAAAGTGATATTTGGAAGCCCATAGAGGGCTATGTTGAAAAAGGAAATATCTTCCGTTCAAAACTGGAAAGAAGCTTTCTGAGAAACTGCTCTGTGTTCTGTTAATTCATCTCACAGAGTTACATCTTTCCCTTCAAGAAGCCTTTCGCTAAGGCTGTTCTTGTGGAATTGGCAAAGGGATATGTGGAAGCCCATAGAGGGCTATGGTGAAAAAGGAAATATCTTCCGTTCAAAACTGGAAAGAAGCTTTCTGAGAAACTGCTCTGTGTTCTGTTAATTCATATCACAGAGTTACATCTTTCCCTTCAAGAAGCCTTTCGCTAAGACTGTTCTTGTGGAAATTCCAAAGTGATATTTGTAAGCCTATAGACGGCTATGGTGAAAAAGGAAATATCTTCAGTTAAAAAGTGGAAAGCAGCTTTCTCAGAAACTACTTTGTGTTCTGTTAATTCATCTCACAGAGTTACAGCTTTCCCCTCAAGAAGCCTTTCGCTAAGAATGTTCTGGTGGAATTTGCAAAGTGTAATTTGGTAGCCCCAAGTGGGCTATGGTGAAGTAGAAATATCTTCCGTTCAAAACTGGAAAGAAGCTTTCTGAGAAACTGCTCTGTGTTCTGTTAATTCATCTCACAGAGTTACATCTTTCCCTTCAAGAAGACTTTCGCTAAGGCTGTTCTTGTGGAATTGGCAAAGGGATATTTGGAAGCCCATAGAGGGCTATGGTGAAAAAGTAAATATCTTCCGTTCAAAACTGGAAAGAAGCTTTCAGAGAAACTGCTCTGTGTTCTGTTAATTCATCTCACAGAGTTACATCTTTCCCTTCAAGAAGCCTTTCGCTAAGGCTGTTCTTGTGGAATTGGCAAAGGGATATTTGGAAGCCCATAGATGGCTATGGTGAAAAAGGAAATATCTTCCGTTCAAAACTGGAAAGAAGCTTTCTGAGAAACTGCTCTGTGTTCTGTTAATTCATCTCACAGAGTTACATCTTTCCCTTCAAGAAGCCTTTCGCTAAGGCTGTTCTTGTGGAATTGGCAAAGGGATATTTGGAAGCCCATAGAGGGCTATGGTGAAAAAGTAAATATCTTCCGTTCAAAACTGGAAAGAAGCTTTCTGAGAAACTGCTCTGTGTTCTGTTAATTCATCTCACAGAGTTACATCTTTCCCTTCAAGAAGCCTTTCGCTAAGGCTGTTCTTGTGGAATTGGCAAAGTGATATTTGGAAGCCCATAGAGGGCTATGGTGAAAAAGGAAATATTTTCCGTTCAAAACTGGAAAGAAGCTTTCTGAGAAACTGCTCTGTGTTCTGTTAATTCATCTCACAGAGTTACATCTTTCCCTTCAAGAAGCCTTTCGCTAATATTGTTCTTGTGGAATTTGCAAAGTGGTGTTTGGAAGCCCATAGAGGGGTGTGGGGAAAAAGGAATTATCTTCAGTTAAGAACTGTCAAGAGGCTTTCTGAGAAACTGCTCTGTGTTCTGTTAATTCATCTCACAGAGTTACATCTTTCCCTTCAAGAAGCCTTTCGCTAAGGCTGTTCTTGTGGAATTTGCAAAGGTATATTTGGAAGCCCATAGAGGGCTATGGTGAAAAAGGAAATATGTTCATTTAAAAATTGGATAGGAGTGGTGAGAGAGGGCATCCCTGTCTTGTGCCAGTTTTCAAAGGGAATTTTTCCAGTTTTTGCCCATTCAGTATGATATTGGCCGTGGGTTTGTCATAAATAGCTCTTATTATTTTGAGGTACGTTCCATCAATACCGAATTTATTGAGCGTTTTTAGCATGAAGGGCTGTTGAATTTTGTCAAAAGCCTTTTCTGCATCTATTGAGATAATCATGTGGTTCTTGTCTTTGGTTCTGTTTATATGCTGGATTATGTTTATTGATTTGCGAATGTTGAACCAGCCTTGCATCCCAGGGATGAAGCCCACTTGATCATGGTGGATAAGCTTTTTGATGTGCTGCTGAATCCGGTTTGCCAGTATTTTATTGAGGATTTTTGCATCGATGTTCATCAGGGATATTGGTCTAAAATTCTCTTTTTTTGTTGTGTCTCTGCCAGGCTTTGGTATCAGGATGATGTTGGCCTCATAAAATGAGTTAGGGAGGATTCCCTCTTTTTCTATTGATTGGAATAGTTTCAGAAGGAATGGTACCAGCTCCTCCTTGTACCTCTGGTAGAATTCAGCTGTGAATCCATCTGGTCCTGGACTTTTTTTGGTTGGTAGGCTATTAATTATTGCCTCAATTTCAGAGCCTACTATTGGTCTATTCAGGGATTCAACTTCTTCCTGGTTTAGTCTTGGAAGAGTGTAAGTGTCCAGGAAATTATCCATTTCTTCTAGATTTTCCAGTTTATTTGCGTAGAGGTGTTTATAGTATTCTCTGATGGTAGTTTGTATTTCTGTGGGGTCGGTGGTGATATCCCCTTTATCATTTTTAATTGCGTCGATTTGATTCTTCTCTCTTTTCTTCTTTATTAGTCTTGCTAGTGGTCTGTCAATTTTGTTGATCTTTTCAAAAAACCAACTCCTGGATTCATTGATTTTTTGGAGGGTTTTTTGTGTCTCTATCTCCTTCAGTTCTGCTCTGATCTTAGTTATTTCTTGCCTTCTGCTAGCTTTCGAATGTGTTTGCTCTTGCTTCTCTAGTTCTTTTAATTGCGATGTTAGAGTGTCAATTTTAGATCTTTCCTGCTTTCTCTTGTGGGCATTTAGTGCTATAAATTTCCCTCTACACACTGCTTTAAATGTGTCCCAGAGATTCTGGTATGTTGTATCTTTGTTCTCATTGGTTTCAAAGAACATCTTTATTTCTGCCTTCATTTCGTTATGTACCCAGTAGTCATTCAGGAGCAGGTTGTTCAGTTTCCATGTAGTTGAGCGGTTTTGATTGAGTTTCTTAGCCCTGAGTTCTAATTTGATTGCACTGTGGTCTGAGAGACAGTTTGTTATAATTTCTGTTCTTGTACATTTGCTGAGGATTGCTTTACTTCCAATTACGTGGTCAATTTTGGAGTAAGTACGATGTGGTGCTGAGAAGAATGTATATTCTGTTGATTTGGGGTGGAGAGTTCTATAGATGTCTATTAGGTCTGCTTGCTGCAGAGATGAGTTCAATTCCTGGATATCCTTGTTAACTTTCTGTCTCGTTGATCTGTCTAATGTTGACAGTGGAGTGTTGAAGTCTCCCATTATTATTGTATGGGAGTCTAAGTCTCTTTGTAAGTCTCTAAGGACTTGCTTTATGAATCTGGGTGCTCCTGTATTGGGTGCATATATATTTAGGATAGTTAGCTCTTCCTGTTGCATTGATCCCTTTACCATTATGTAATGGCCTTCTTTGTCTCTTTTGATCTTTGATGGTTTAAAGTCTGTTTTATCAGAGACTAGTATTGCAACCCCCGCTTTTTTTTGTTCTCCATTTGCTTGGTAAATCTTCCTCCATCCCTTTATTTTGAGCCTATGTATGTCTCTGCGTGTGAGATGGGTCTCCTGAATACAGCAGACTGATGGGTCTTGACTCTTTATCCAGTTTGCCAGTCTGTGTCTTTTAATTGGAGCATTTAGTCCATTTACATTTAAGGTTAAGATTGTTATGTGTGAACTTGATCCTGCCATTATGATATTAACTGTTTATTTTGCTCGTTAGTTGATGCAGTTTCTTCCTAGCCTTGATGGTCTTTACATTTTGGCATGTTTTTGCAATGGCTGGTACCGGTTGTTCCTTTCCATGTTTAGTGCTTCCTTCAGGGTCTCTTGTAAGGCAGGCCTAGTGGTGACAAAATCTCTAAGCATTTGCTTATCTGTAAAGGATTTTATTTCTCCTTCACTTATGAAACTTAGTTTGGCTGGATACAAAATTCTGGGTTTAAAATTCTTTTCTTTAAGAATGTTGAATATTGGCCCCCACTCTCTTCTGGCTTGAAGAGTTTCTGCCGAGAGATCTGCTGTTAGTCTGATGGGCTTCCCTTTGTGGGTAACCCGACCTTTCTCTCTGGCTGCCCTTAAGATTTTTTCCTGGAAGATCTAATTAAAAAGAAAAAATATAGTAGTTAGAAAAAAAAAAAAAAAAACTGCAGAAAGCTTATGGATCTTAGAATCTAAACAATATATTTCATATAATTTAATTTAAACAATCTCTGTGCACCAAAAATATACATCATTCATTCTTTAGTATTTTTAGGTAGAAGTAAAATCTTGAATAAAGCACAACTAGTATGAAATATCAAATATTACCAAAGGGTTGGTTTATTCATTGGGAATTCTATTATTTGTTGTCTAAATCAGTTTGAAAAGTCAATTATTACCTTCAGTTGAAAGACAATTAGTTGATTTGACATATTCAAGAATGCTTACTGACTGACTTTTGATTTAATCATATTTAATACCACTCAAGATAAATTTTAATTTGATTTACCTGTTAATAGTCATGCAGAACTTTACAAAACATAAACAAGGCTATAAATACCATTGTTACGTGAATCTGTAAATCTTAGCCACTTTATTTTATGTTCATTCCTTCCCAATTAAGAAAGAAAACTGGTAATGCTAATTATAATAAATTTATTAAATTGGTTTTAATCAAATATACTAATATTGTATACTTTTAAGTATTTGAGAGCATACCAACTCTCAAATTTAGTAAAATTTACCTTTTAAATTTAAAGAATGTGAAGATATTTTATGAAGTACTATTGAATAATTATTCTAAAACTTTTTAGCATATATCCAAATGACCAATTACATCTTTGATGGTATTTAACTATCTTGTTTCATATTTCTTGACATCTTGATGATATACATATTTGGGCATAAATCATGTTAAAATGGGTCATGATTCCAGGAAACCAAGTTATTGGAATCTTTAGTCATATCTGTTATTTTATCTTTGATCATTATGTTTTAGGATTTGGACTTGTTCATTATTATTATCTTTTGAAGTTGGGTTAAAGCGTTTCTATTTCTCCAAAAGAAATTCACATATCTACACAGAAGTATAAACAAGCAGAATATTAAAATTAAGAATTAAATTTATATATAGCCTTGTAATAATCTTGAAAACAGGTGCAATAATTTTAAGAGTTAAATTGTTTGCATTTACTATTTAACTTTTTTCTCATTGTACTTAAATCTGTAGTTTGTCAATAAGACTGTTCTTGTGGAATTTGCAAAGTGGTATTTGGAAGCCCACAGAGGGCTAGGGTGAAAAAGAAAATATCCTAAGATAAAAACTGCAAAGGGGTTTCCTGAGAAACTGTTTTGTGTTCTGTTAATTCATCTCACAGCGTTACAGCTTTCCCCTCAAGAAGCCTTTCGCTAAGACTGTTCATGTGGAATTTGCAAAGTGATATTGGAAGCCCATAGAGGGCTATGGTGAAAAAGGAAATATCTTCCGTTCAAAACTGGAAAGAAGCTTTCTGAGAAACTGCTCTGTGTTCTGTTAATTCATCTCTCAGAGTTACATCTTTCCCTTCAAGAAGCCTTTCGCTAAGGCTGTTCTTGTGGAATTGGCAAAGGGATATTTGGAAGCCCATAGAGGGCTATGGTGAAAAAGGAAATATCTTCCGTTAAAAACTGGAAAGAAGTTTTCTGAGAAACTGCTTTGTGTTCTGTTAATTCATCTCACAGAGTTACAGCTTTCCCCTCAAGAAGCCTTTCACTAAGACTGTTCTTGTGGAATTTGCAAAGTGATATTTGGAAGCCCATAGAGGGCTATGGTGAAAAAGGAAATATCTTCAGTTAAAAACTGGAAAGAAGCTTTCTGAGAAACTGCTTTGTGTTCTGTTAATTCATCTCACAGAGTTACAGCTTTACCCTCAGGAAGCCTTTCGCTAAGACTGTTTTTGTGGAATTTAATAACTGATACTTTGAAGCCCATAGAGGGCTATGGTGAAAAAGGAAATATCCTAGGATAAAAACTGAAAAGAAGCTTTCTGAGAAACTGTGTTGTGTTCTGTTAATTCATCTCACAGAGTTACAGCTTTCCCCTCAAGAAGCCTTTCACTAAGACTGTTCTTGTGGAATTTTCAAAGTGATATTTGGAAGCCCATAGAAGGCTATGGTGAAAAAGGAAATATCTTCCGTTAAAAACTGGAAAGAAGCTTTCTGAGAAACTGCTTTGTGTTCTGTTAATTCATCTCACAGAGTTACAGCTTTCTCCTCAAGAAGCCTTTCGCTAAGACTGTTCTTGTGGAATTTGCAAAGTGATATTTGGAAGCCCATAGAGGGCTATGGTGAAAAAGGAAATATCTTCAGTTAAAAACTGGAAAGAAGTTTTCTGAGAAACTGCTTTGTGTTCTGTTAATTCATCTCACAGAGTTACAGCTTTCCCCTCAAGAAGCCTTTCGCTAAGACTGTTCTTGTGGAATTTGCAAAGTGATATTTGGAAGCCCATAGAGGGCTATGGTGAGAAAGGAAATATCTTCCGTTAAAAACTGGAAAGAAGATTTCTGAGAAACTGCTTTGTGTTCTGTTAATTCATCTCACAGAGTTACATCTTTCCCTTCAAGAAGCCTTTCGCTAAGGCTGTTCTTGTGGAATTGGCAAAGGGATATTTGGAAGCCCATAGAGGGCTATGGTGAAAAAGGAAATAGCTTCCGTTCAAAACTGGAAAGAAGCTTTCTGAGAAACTGCTCTGTGTTCTGTTAATTCATCTCACAGAGTTACATCTTTCCCTTCAAGAAGCCTTTCGCTAAGGCTGTTCTTGTGGAATTGGCAAAGTGATATTTGGAAGCCCATAGAGGGCTATGGTGAAAAAGGAAATATCTTCCGTTAAAAACTGAAAAGAAGCTTTCTGAGAAACTGCTCTGTGTTCTGTTAATTCATCTCACAGAGTTACATCTTTCCCTTCAAGAAGCCTTTCGCTAAGGCTGTTCTTGTGGAATTGGCAAAGGGATATTTGGAAGCCCCTGGAGGGCTATGGTGAAAAAGGAAATATCTTCCGTTCAAAACTGGAAAGAAGCTTTCTGAGAAACTGCTCTGTGTTCTGTTAATTCATCTCACAGAGTTACATCTTTCCCTTCAAGAAGCCTTTCACTAAGCCTGTTCTTGTGGAATTGGCAAAGGGATATTTGGAAGCCCATAGAGGGCTATGGTGAAAAAGGAAATATCTTCCGTTCAAAACTGGAAAGAAGCTTTCTGAGAAACTGCTCTGTGTTCTGTTAATTCATCTCACAGAGTTACAGCTTTCACCTCAAGAAGCCTTTCGCTAAGACTGTTCTTGTGGAATTTTCAAAGTGATATTTGGAAGCCCATAGAGGGCTATGGTGGAAAAGGAAATATCCTAAGATAAAAACTGAAAAGAAGCTTTCTGAGAAACTGCTTTGTGTTCTGTTAATTCATCTCACAGAGTTACAGCTTTCCCCTCAAGAAGCCTTTCGCTAAGACTGTTTTTGTAGAATTTGCAAAGCGATATTTGGAAGCCCATAGCAAGCTATGGTGAAAAAGGAAATATCCTAAGATGAAAACTGAAAAGAAGGTTTCCGAGAAACTGATTTGTGTTCTGTTAATTCATCTCACAGAGTTACAGCTTTCCCCTCAAGAAGCCTTTTGCTAAGACTGTTCTTGTGAAATTTGCAAAGTGATATTTGGAAGCCCATAGAGGGCTATGGTGAAAAAGGAAATATCTTCAGTTAAAAACTGGAAAGAAGCTTTCTGAGAAACGGCTTTGTGTTCTGTTAATTCATCTCACAGAGTTACAGCTTTCCCCTCAAGAAGCCTTTCGCTAAGACTGTTCTTGTGGAATTTGCAAAGTGATATTTGGAAGCCCATAGAGGGCTATGGTGAAAAAGAAATATCTTCAGTTAAAAACTGGAAAGAAGCTTTCTGAGAAACTGCTTTGTGTTCTGTTAATTCATCTCACAGAGTTACAGCTTTCCCCTCAAGAAGCCTTTCGCTAAGACTGTTCTTGTGGAATTTAAAAAGTGATATTTGGAAGCCCATAGAGGGCTATGGTGAAAAAGGAAATATCCTAAGATAAAAACTGAAAAGAAGCTTTCTGAGAAACTGCTTTGTGTTCTGTTAATTCATCTCACATAGTTACAGCTTTCCCCTCAAGAAGCCTTTCGCTAAGACTGTTCTTGTGGAATTTGCAAAGTGATATTTGGAAGCCCATAGAGGGCTATGGTGAAAAAGAAATATCTTCCGTTAAAAACTGGAAAGAAGCTTTCTGAGAAACTGCTTTGTGTTTTGTTAATTCATCTCACAGAGTTACAGCTTTCCCTTCAAGAAGCCTTTCGCTAAGACTGTTCTTGTGGAATTTGCAAAGTGATATTTGGAAGCCCATAGAGGGCTACTGTGAAAAAGGAAATATCCTAAGGTAAAAACTGAAAAGAAGCTTTCTGAGAAACTGCTTTGTGTTCTGTTAATTCATCTCACAGAGTTACACCATTTCCCTCAAGAAGCCTTTCGTTAAGACTGTTCTTGTGGAATTAGCAAAGTGATATTTGGAAGCCCATAGAGGGCTATGGTGAAAAAGGAAATATCTTCAGTTAAAAACTGGAAAGAAGCTTTCTGAGAAACTGCTTTGTGTTCTGTTAATTCATCTCACAGAGTTACAGCTTTTCCCTCAAGAAACCTTTCGCTAAGACTGTTCTTGTGGAATTTGCAAAGTGATATTTGGAAGCCCTTAGAGGTCTATGGTGAAAAAGGAAATATCTTCCGTTCAAAACTGGAAAGAAGCTTTCTGAGAAACTGCTTTGTGTTCTGTTAATTCATCTCACAGAGTTACAGCTTTCCCTTCAAGAAGCCTTTCGCTAAGGCTGTTCTTGTGGAATTAGCAAAGTGATATTTTGAAGCCCATAGAGGGCTATGGTGAAAAAGGAAATATCTTCCGTTCAAAACTGGAAAGAAGCTTTCTGAGAAACTGCTCTGTGTTCTGTTAATTCATCTCACAGAGTTACATCTTTCATTTCAAGAAGCCTTTCGCTAAGGCTGTTCTTGTGGAATTGGCAAAGGGATATTTGGAAGCCCATAGAGGGCAATGGTGAAAAAGGAAATATCTTCCGTTCAAAACTGGAAAGAAGCTTTCTGAGAAACTGCTCTGTGTTCTGTTAATTCATCTCACAGAGTTACATCTTTCCCTTCAAGAAGCCTTTCCCTAAGGCTGTTCTTGTGGAATTGGCAAAGGGATATTTGGAAGCCCTTAGAGGGCTATGGTGAAAAAGGAAATATCTTCCGTTCAAAACTGGAAAGAAGCTTTCTGAGAAACTGCTCTGTGTTCTGTTAATTCATCTCACAGAGTTACATCTTTCCCTTCAAGAAGCCTTTCGCTAAGGCTGTTCTTGTGGAATTGGCAAAGTGATATTTGGAAGCCCATAGAGGGCTATGGTGAAAAAGGAAATATCCTCCGTTAAAAACTGGAAAGAAGCTTTCTGAGAAACTGCTCTGTGTTCTGTTAATTCATCTCACAGAGTTACATCTTTCCCTTCAAGAAGCCTTTCGCTAAGGCTGTTCTTGTGGAATTGGCAAAGTGATATTTGGAAGCCCATAGAGGGCTATGGTGAAACAGGAAATATCTTCCGTTCAAAACTGGAAAGAAGCTTTCTGAGAAACTGCTCTGTGTTCTGTTAATTCATCTCACAGAGTTACATCTTTCCCTTCAAGAAGCCTTTCGCTAAGGCTGTTCTTGTGGAATTAGCAAAGTGATATTTGGAAGCCCATAGAGGGCTATGGTGAAAAAGGAAATATCTTCCGTTCAAAACTGGAAAGAAGCTTTCTGAGAAACTGCTCTGTGTTCTGTTAATTCATCTCACAGAGTTACATCTTTCCCTTCAAGAAGCCTTTCGCTAAGGCTGTTCTTGTGGAATTAGCAAAGTGATATTTGGAAACCCATAGAGGGCTATGGTGAAAAAGGAAATATCTTCCGTTCAAAACTGGAAAGAAGCTTTCTGAGAAACTGCTCTGTGTTCTGTTAATTCATCTCACAGAGTTACATCTTTCCCTTCAAGAAGCCTTTCGCTAAGGCTGTTCTTGTTTAATTGGCAAAGGGATATTTGGAAGCCCATAGAGGGCTATGGTGAAAAAGATAATATCTTCCGTTCAAAACTGGAAAGAAGCTTTCTGAGAAACTGCTCTGTGTTCTGTTAATTCATCTCACAGAGTTACATCTTTCCCTTCAAGAAGCCTTTCGCTAAGGCTGTTCTTGTGGAATTGGCAAAGTGATATTTGGAAGCCCATAGAGGGCTATGGTGAAAAAGGAAATATCTTCAGTTCAAAACTGGAAAGAAGCTTTCTGAGAAACTGCTCTGTGTTCTGCTAATTCATCTCACAGAGTTACATCTTTCCCTTCAAGAAGCCTTTCGCTAAGGCTGTTCTTGTGGAATTGGCAAAGGGATATTTGGAAGCCCATAGAGGGCTATGGTGAAAAAGGAAATATCTTCCGTTAAAAACTGGAAAGAAGCTTTCTGAGAAACTGCTCTGTGTTCTGTTAATTCATCTCACAGAGTTACAGCTTTCCTTTCAAGAAGCCTTTCGCTAAGACTGTTCTTGTGGAATTTTCAAAGTGATATTTGGAAGCCCATAGAGGGCTATGGTGAAAAAGGAAATATCTTCCATTAAAAACTGGAAAGAAGCTTTCTGAGAAACTGCTTTGTGTTCTGTTAATTCATCTCACAGAGTTACAGCTTTCCCCTCAAGAAGCCTTTCGCTAAGACTGTTCTTGTGGAATTTTCAAAGTGATATTTGGAAGCCCATAGAGGGCTATGGTGAAAAAGGAAATATCTTCAGTTAAAAACTGGAAAGAAGCTTTCTGAGAAACTGCTTTGTGTTCTGTTAATTCATCTCACAGAGTTACAGCTTTTCCCTCAAGAAACCTTTCGCTAAGACTGTTCTTGTGGAATTTGCAAAGTGATATTTGGAAGCCCATAGAGGGCTATGGTGAAAAAGGAAATATCTTCAGTTAAAAACTGGAAAGAAGCTTTCTGAGAAACTGCTTTGTGTTCTGTTAATTCATCTCACAGGGTTACAGCTTTCCCCTCAAGAAGCCTTTCACTAAGACTGTTCTTGTGGAATTTGCAAAGTGATATTTGGAAGCCCATAGAGGGCTATGGTGAAAAAGGAAATATCTTCAGTTAAAAACTGGAAAGAAGCTTTCTGAGAAACTGCTTTGTGTTCTGTTAATTCATCTCACAGAGTTACAGCTTTCCCCTCAAGAAACCTTTCGCTAAGACTGTTCTTGTGGAATTTGCAAAGTGATATTTGGAAGCCCATAGAGGGCTATGGTGAAAAAGGAAATATCCTAAGATAAAAACTGAAAAGAAGCTTTCTGAGAAACTGCTTTGTGTTCTGTTAATTCATCTCACAGAGTTACAGCTTTCCCCTCAAGAAGCCTTTCGCTAAGACTGTTCTTGTGGAATTTGCAAAGTGATATTTGAAAGCCCATAGAGGGCTATGGTGAAAAAGGAAATATCTTCCGTTAAAAACTGGAAAGAAGCTTTCTGAGAAACGGCTTTGTGTTCTGTTAATTCATCTCACAGAGTTACAGCTTTCCTCTCAAGAAGCCTTTCGCTAAGACTGTTCTTGTGGAATTTGCAAAGTGATATTTGGAAGCCCATAGAGGGCTATGGTGAAAAAGGAAATATCTTCCGTTAAAAACTGGAAAGAAGCTTTCTGAGAAACTGCTTAGTGTTCTGTTAATTCATCTCACAGAGTTACGTCTTTTCCCTGAAGAATCCTTTCACTAAGACTGTTCTTGTGGAATTTTCAAAGTGATATTTGGAAGCCCGTAGAGGGCTATGGTGAAAAAGGAAATATCTTCCGTTCAAAACTGGAAAGAAGCTTTCTGAGAAACTGCTCTGTGTTCTGTTAATTCATCTCACAGAGTTACATCTTTCCCTTCAAGAAGGCTTTCGCTAAGACTGTTCTTGTGGAATATGCAAGTGATATTTGGAAGCCCATAAAATGCTAAGGTGAAGAAGGAAATCTCTTCCTTTAAAAACTGGAAAGAAGCTTTCTGAGAAACTGCTATGTGTTCTGTTAATTGATCTCACAGAGTTACAGCTTTACCTCAAGAAGCCTTTCGCTAAGACTGTTCTTGTGGAATTAGCAAAGTGATATTTGGAAACCCATAAGGGCCTTGGTGAAAAAGTAAATATCTTCCGTTAAAAACTGGAAAGAAGCTTTCTGAGAAACTGCTTTGTGTTCTGTTAATTCATCTCACAGAGTTACATCTTTCCCTTCAAGAAGCCTTTCGCTAAGGCTGTTCTTGTGGAATTGGCAAAGGGATATTTGGAAGCCCATAGACGGCTATGGTGAAAAAGGAAATATCTTCCGTTCAAAACTGGAAAGAAGCTTTCTGAGAAACTGCTCTGTGTTCTGTTAATTCATCTCACAGAATTACATCTTTCCCTTCAAGAAGCCTTTCGCTAAGGCTGTTCTTGTGGAATTGGCAAAGGGATATTTGGAAGCCCATAGAGGGCTATGGTGAAAAAGGAAATATCTTCCGTTCAAAACTGGAAAGAAGCTTTCAGAGAAACTGCTCTGTGTTCTGTTAATTCATATCACAGAGTTACATCTTTCCCTTCAAGAAGCCTTTCGCTAAGGCTGTTCTTGTGGAATTGGCAAAGGGATATTTGGAAGCCCATAGAGGGCTATGGTGAAAAAGGAAATATCCTAAGATAAAAACTGAATAGAAGCTTTCTGAGAAACTCCTTTGTGTTCTGTTAATTCATCTCACAGAGTTACAGCTTTCCCTTCAAGAAGCCTTTCGCTAAGGCTGTTCTTGTGGAATTGGCAAAGGGATATTTGGAAGCCCATAGAGGGCTATGGTGAAAAAGAAATATCTTCCGTTCAAAACTGGAAAGAAGCTTTCTGAGAAACTGCTCTGTGTTCTGTTAATTCATCTCACAGAGTTACATCTTTCCCTATAAGAAGCCTTTCGATAAGGCTGTTCTTGTGGAATTGGCAAAGGGATATTTGGAAGCCCATAGAGGGCTATGGTGAAAAAGGAAATATCTTCCGTTCAAAACTGGAAAGAAGCTTTCTGAGAAACTGCTCTGTGTTCTGTTAATTCATCTCACAGAGTTACAGCTTTCCCTTCAAGAAGCCTTTCGCTAAGGCTGTTCTTGTGGAATTTCCAAAGTGATATTTGGAAGCCCTTAGAGGGCTATGGTGAAAAAGGAAATATCTTCCGTTCAAAACTGGAAAGAAGCTTTCTGAGAAACTGCTTTGTGTTCTGTTAATTCATCTCACAGGTTTGAGCCAGTCAAAATCGGTTTCGGCCGGTCTGGTCCTGTTTGAGCCGGTTTGAGCCCGTCTGGTCCGGTTTCTTCTGCTCAAAACCGGTTTAAGCCGGTCTGTTCCGTTTTGAGCCGGTCTGTTCCGGTTTGAGTCGGTGTGGTCCGATTTGCGCCGGTCAAAACTGGTTTGATCAGTTCTGGTCCGGTTTGAGCCGTTCAAAACCGGTTTGAGCCGGTCTGGTCCGGTTTGAGCCGTTCAAAACCGGTTTGAGCCGGTCTGGTCCGGTTTGAGCCGGTCAAAACCGGTTTGAGCCGGTCTGGTCCAGTTTGAGCCGGTCAAAACCGGTTTGAGCCGGTCTGGTCCGGTTTGAGCCGGTTTGAGCCGGTCTGGTCCGGTTTGAGCCGGTCAAAACCGGTTTGAGCCGGTCTGGTCCGGTTTGAGCCGTTCAAAACCGGTTTGAGCCGGTCTGGTCTGGTTTGAGTCCGGTTTGAGCCAGTCAAAACCGGTTTGAGCCGGTCTGGTCCGGTTTGAGCCGTTCAAAACCGGTTTGAGCCGGTCTGGTCCGGTTTGAGCCAGTCAAAACCGGTTTGAGCCGGTCTGGTCTGGTTTGAGCCGGTTTGAGCCGGTCTGGTCCGGTTTGATCCGGTTTGAGCCGGTCTGGTCCGGTTTGAGCCGGTTTGAGCCGGTCTGGTCCAGTTCGAGCCGTTCAAAACCAGTTTGATATGGTCTGGTCCGGTTTGAGCCGTTCAAAACCGGTTTGAGCAGGTCTGGTCCGCTTGGAGCCGTTCAAAACCGGTTTGAGCCGGTCTCTTCCGGTTTGAGACGGTCTGGTCCAGTTTGAGCCGGTCAAAAGTGGTTTAAGACGATCTGGTCCGGTTTGAGCTAGTCAAACCTGGTTTGAGCCGGTCTCGTCTGGTTTGATCCAGTTTGAACCGGTCTGGTCCGGTTTGAGCCGTTCAAAACCGGTTTGATCTGGTCTGGTCCGGTTTGAGCTGGTCAAAACCGGTTTGAGCCAGTCTGGTCCGGTTCGAGCCGTTCAAAACTGGTATGATACGGTATGGTCCGGTTTGAGCCGTTCAAAACCGGTTTGAGCCAGTCTGGTCCGGTTTGAGCCGGTCTGGTCCGGTTTGAGCCGGTCAAAACCGGTTTGAGCCGGTCTGGTCCAGTTTGAGCCGGTCAAAACCGGTTTGACCTGATCTGTTCCGGTTTGAGCCGGTTTGAGCCGGTCTGGTCCGGTTGGAGCCGGTCTGGTCCAGTTTGATCCTTTCTACTCCTGTCTGGTCCGGTTTCAGCCGTTCAAAACCGGTTTCAGCCGGTCTGGTCCGGTTTGAGCCGGTTTGAGCCAGTCTGGTCCGGTTTGAGCCGGTCTGGTCCAGTTTGAGATGGTCAAAACCGGTTTGAGTACGGTTTGGGCCATTCAAAACCGGTATGAGCTGGTCTGGATGGATTTGTGCCAGTCAAAACCGGTTTGAGCCGGTCTGGTCCGGTTTGAGCCAGTCAAAACCGGTTTGAGCCGGTCTGGTCCGGTCAAAACAGGTTTGAGCCAGTCTGGTCCGGTTTGAGCCGGTCAAAACCGGTTTGAGCCGGTCTGGTCCGGTCAAAACAGGTTTGAGCCGGTCTGGTCCAGTTTGAGCCGGTCAAAACCGGTTTGAGCCGGTCTGGTCTGGTTTCATCCGGTTTGAGCCGGTCTGGTCCGGTTTGAGCCAGTCTGATTCGGTTCGAGCCGTTCAAAATTGGTTTGATCCGGTATCGTCCGGTTTGAGCCGTTCAAAACCGGTTTGAGCCGGTCTGGTCCTGTTTGAGCTGGTCGAAACCGGTTTGAGCCGGTCTGGTCCGGTTTGAGCCGGTCAAAACCGGTTTGAGCCGGTCTGGTCCGGTTTGAGCCGTTCAAAACAGGTTTGAGCTGGTCTGGTCCGGTTTGAGTCCGGTTTGAGCCGGTCAAAACCGCTTTGAGCCGGTCTGGTCCGGTTTGAGCCGGTCAAAACCGGTTTGAGCCGGTCTGGTCCGGTTTGAGCTGGTCAAAACCGGTTTGAGCCGGTCTGGTCCGGTCAAAACAGGTTTGAGTCGGTCTGGTCCGGTTTGAGCCGGTCTTGTCCGGTTTGACCCGGTCAAAACCGGTTTGAGCTGGTCTGGTCCGGTTTGAGCCGGTCAAAACCGATTTGAGCTGGTCTCATCCGGTCAAAACAGGTTTGAGTCAGTCTGGTCCGGTTTGATCCGGTAAAAACCGGTTTGAGCCGGTCTGGTCCGGTTTGAGCTATTCAAAACCGGTTTGATCCGGTCTGGTCCGGTTTGAGCTGGTCAAAACCTGCTTGATCCTGTCTGGTCGGGGTTGAGCCGTTCAAAACAGGTTTGAGCTGGTCTGGTCCGGTTTGAGTCCGGTTTGAGCTGGTCAAAACCGCTTTGAGCCGGTCTGGTCCGAACAAAACAGGTTTGAGCTGGTCTGGTCCGGTTTGAGCCGGTCAAAACCGGTTTAAGCTGGTCTGGTCCGGTTTGAGCCGTTCAAAACCGGTTTGAGCCGGTCTGGTCCGGTTTGAGCCGGTCAAAACCGGTTTGAGCCAGTCTGGTCCGGTTTGATCCAGTTTGATCCGGTCTGTTCCAGTTTGAGCCGATCAAAACCGTTTTGAGCGGGTCTGGTCCAGTTTGATCCGGTTTGAGCTGGTTTCAGCCGGTCTGGTCCGGTTTGAGCCGGTCAAAACCGGTTTGAGCCGGTCTGGTCTGGTATGATCCGGTTTGAGCCGGTCTGGTCCGATTTGAGCCGGTCTGGTCCAGTTTGATCCGGTCTAATACGGTCTGGTCCGGTTCGAGCCGTTCAAAACCGGTTTGATACGGTCTGGTCCGGTTTGAGCCGTTCAAAACCGGTTTGAGCCGGTCTGGTCCGGTTTGAGCCGTTCAAAACCGGTTTGAGCCGGTCTGGTCCGGTTTGAGCCGTTCCAAACAGGTTTGAGCTGGTCTGGTCCGGTTTGAGTCCTGTGTGAGCCGGCCAAAACCGCTTTGAACCGGTCTGGTCCGAAGAAAACAGGTTTGAGCCGTTCTGGTCCGGTTTGAGCCGGTCAAAACTGGTTTGAACCGGTCTGGTCCGGTTTGAGCGGGTTTGAGCTGGTCAGGTCTGGTTCGAGCCGTTCAAAACCGGTTTGATACATTCTGGTCCAGTTTGAGCCGTTCAAAACCGGTTTGAGCCGGTCTGGTCCGTGTTGAGCCGGTCTGGTCCGGTTTGAGCCGGTAGCTGTTCAAAACCGGTTTGATACGGTCTGGTCCGGTATGAGGCGGTCAAAACCGGTTTGAGCCGATCTCGTCAGGTTTGATCTGTTCAAAACAGGTTTGAGCTGGTCTGGTCCAGTTTTAGTCTGGTTTGAGCCGGAAAAAACCGGTTTGAGCCAGTGTGGTCCAGTTTGAGCCGGTCAAAACCGGTTTCAGCGATTCTGGTCCGGTTTGAGCCGGTCAAAACCTGTTTGCGCCGGTGTGGTCCGTTTTTATGCGGTTTGAGGCGGTCTGGTCCAGTTTGAGCCGGTCAAAACCGGTTTGAACCGTTCTGGTCTGGTTTGAGCCGGTAGCCGTTCAAAACCGGTTTGATATGGTCTGGTCTGGTTTGAGCCGTTCAAAACCTGTTTGAGCCAGTCTGGTCCTGTTTGATCCGGTCTGGTCCCGTTTGAGCCGGTTTGAGCCGGTCTCATCCGGTTTGAGCCGGTTAAAACCGGTTTGATATGGTCTGGTCCGGTTTGAGCTGTTCAAAACCGGTTTGAGCCGGTCTGGTCCGGTTTGACCTATAGTGAAAAGGAAATATCTTCCGTTAAAAACTGGATAGAAGCTTTCTGAGAAACTGCTCTGTGTTCTGTTAATTCATCTCACAGAGTTACATCTTTCCCTTCAAGAAGCCTTTCGCTAAGGCTGTTCTTGAGGAATTTGCAAAGTGATATTTGGAAGCCCATAGAGGGCTATGGTGAAAAAGGAAATATCTTCACTTAAAAACTGGAAAGAAGCTTTCTGAGAAACTGCTTTGTGTTCTGTTTATTCATCTCACAGAGTTACAGCTTTCCCTCAAGAAGCCTTTCGCTAAGACTGTTCTTGTGGAATTTGCAAAGTGAT
>JABBCR010000036.1:0-37551 GCA_014849445.1 Cercopithecus mona
AGGAAACATCTTCAGATAAAAACTAGATAGAAGCTTTCTGAGAAAGTGCTTTGTGATGTGTGAATTCGTCTCACAGAGTTACACTGTTGTTTTCATTGAGCAGTTTGCTAACATTGTTTTCTCAGAATCAGCTAAGGGATATTTCAGAGTGCAATGAAGCTTATGGTGGCAAACAAAATATCCTCATAGAAAAAGTAGAAAGAAGTTTTCTGGAAAACTGCTGTGTGATTTGTGAATTCTTCTCACAGAGTTACACTGTTCTTTTCATTGAGCAGTTTCGTAGCACTGTTTTTGTGGTATCTGAGAAGGGACATTTTAGATTGCATTGAAGCCTATGGTGACAAGGGAAATATCCTCAGATAAAAACTAGAAAGAAGCTTTCTGATAAAATTATTTGTGATGTGTGAATTCTTCTCACTGAAGTACAGCATTCTTATTATGGAGCAGTTCGCTAATACTGTTTTTGTGAAATCTGGAAAAGGATATTTTGGAGCACATTGAGCCCTACAGTTAAAAAGGAAACATCCTCAGATAAAAACTAGAAACAAGCCTTCTGAGAAACTACTTTGAGATGTGTGAATTCATCTCAGAGTGTTACACTGTTCTCTTCATAGAGCAGTTTGCTAACACTGTTTTCGAGGAATCTGCAAAGGGATATATGGGAGTGCACTGAGGCCTATGGTGAGAAAGGAAATATCCTCAGATAAAAACTAGAAAGAAGCTTTCTGAGAAACTTCCTTGTGATGGGTGAATTAAACTCACAGAATTACACTGATCATCTCATTGAGCAGTTTGCTAGCACTGTTTTCTTGGAATCTGCAATGGTGTATTTCAGAGCACTTTGACGTTTATTTTTAAAAATTAAATATCCTCAGACAAAAACTAGAAAAAAATTTCTGAGACACTCCTTTGTTATTTGTGAATTCATCTCACAGAGTTACACAATGTTTTCAGTGGATCAGTTTGATAGTAGTGTTTTGGGTTATTTGAGTAGGGATATTTTCAATCATATTGAAGCCTATGGTGACAAAGGAAATATCATCAGAAAGAAAAACAGAAAGAAGCTTTCTGAGAAATGTTTTTTTAATGTGTGAATACATCTCACAGAGTTACAACATTCTTTTCGTGGAAAAGTTTGCTAACACTGTTTTTGAGGAAACTGCAAAGGGATATTTGGGAGTGCATTGAGGCTTATGGGAAAAAGCAAATATCCTCAGATAAAAAGTAGAAAGAAGCTTTTGGAGAAACTGCTTTGTGATGGGTGAATTCATCTCACAGAGCTACACCATTCTTTTCTTTGAGCCGTTTGATTACACGGTTTTCGTGGAGTCTGCTATAGGATATTTGGCAGTGCATTGAACCTATTTTGACAAAGAACATATCCCCATAGAAAAACTAAAAATAAACTTTCTGAGAAACTGCTTTGTGATGTGGGAATTCAACTCACAGAGTTACCCTGTTCTTTTCATTGAGCGGTGTGCTAACACTGTTTTCCTGGATCTACAATAGGATATTTTGGAGTGCAGTGAAGCTTATTGTCAAAAAGTAAGTATCTGCAGACAAAAACTAAAAAGAAACATTTTGAGAATCTGCTTTGTGAATTCATCTCACAGAGATACACGATACTTTTCATGGTCCAGTTTGATAGCACTCTTTCTGGGGAAACTTTGAAGGGATATTTTGGATTGCATTGAAGCCTACGGTGACAACTGAAATATCCTCAGATAAAAAGTAGAAAGAAGCTTTCTGAGAAAGTCTTTTGTAATGTGTGAATTCATCTCTGAAAGTTACACTTTTCTTTTCATGGAGTAGATTGCTAACAGTCTTTTCATGGGATCTTCAAAGTGATGTTTGGTGGTGCAATGAGGCCTATGGTGAAAAAGGAAATAACTTCAGATAAAAACTAGAAAGAAGCTTTCTGAGAGACTGCTTTGTGATGTGTGAATTCGTTACACAGAGCTACACCATTCTTTCATTGAGTAGTTTGATAACACTTTTTTCGTGGAATCTGCAATAGGACATTTGGGAGCACATTGAAGCTTATGGTGACAAAGGAAATATCCTCAGATAAAAACCGAAAAAAAGTTTCTGAGAAACTACTTTGTGCCATGTTTTTCATCTTACAGAATTACACTGTTCTTTTCATTGAGCAGTTTACTAACACTGTTTTCTTTTAATCTGCAATGGGATATTTCGGAGCACAATGAATTTATGGTGATGAAGGAAATATTCTCAGAAAAAAATTAGAAAGAAACTTTCTGAGAAACTGCTTTATGATGTGTGAATTCATCTCACAGAATCCATGATTCTTTTCATGGAGTAGTTTTGTAGTACTGTTTTTGGGGAACCTCAGAAGGGATACTTTGCATTGAATTGAAACCTATGGTGACTAAAGAAATGTCCTCAGATAAAAAGTAGAAAGAAGCTTTCTGAGAAAGTTCTTTGTGATGTGTGAATTCATCTTACAGTTCAACACCATTGTTTTCATGGACAAGAATGCTAACACAGTTTTTGTGGAAACTGCAAAGGGATATTTGCGAGTGCATTGAGACCTATAGTGAAAAAGGAAATATCCTCATAGAAAAACAGAAAGAAGCTTTCTGAGAAAGTGCTTAGTGATGTGTGAATTCATCTCAGAGAGTTACACCTTTCTTTTCATGGAGCAGTTTGCTAACACTGTTTTCATGGAATCTACAAAGGTACATTTGGGAGTGCTTTGAGGCCTATGGTGAAAAAGGAAATATCCTCAGATAATTACTATCAAGAAGCTTTCTGAGAAACTGCTTTGTGATGTGTGAATTCATCTCACGGAGTTACACTGTTCTTTTCATATAGAGGCCACCAACACTGTTTTCTAGGAATCTGCAATGCGGTATTTTAGATCACATTGAAACTTATGGTGACAAAGGAAATATCTTCATATAAAAACTAGTAAGAAGCTTTCTGAGAAACCACTTTGTGATGTGTTAATTCATTTCACTGACTTACACAACTCCTTTCATGGATCTGTTTCGTAGCACTCTTTTGTGTAAACTGAGAAGTGATATTTTGGATCACATTGAAGAATATGTTGACTAAGGAAATATCCTCAGATAAAAACTAGAAAGAAGCTTTCTGAGAAAGTTCTTCATGATGTGTGAATTCATTTCCGAGTTACACCTTTCCATTCATGGTGCAGTTTGCTAACAGTGTTTTTGTGGAATTTCCAAAGGGATATTTGGGAGCGTAATGAGGCCTATTGTGAAAAAGGAAATATCCTCAGATAAAAACTAGAAAGAAGCTTTCTGAGAAACTGCTTTGTGATGTGTGAATTCATGTCACAGAGCTACACTGTTCTTTCCATTGAGCCATTTGGTTACACTGCTTTTGTGGAATCTGCAATAGGATATTTGGGAGCGCATTGAAGCCTATGGTGACAAAGGAAATATCCTCATAGAAAAACCGAAAAGAGGCTTTCTGAGAAACTGATTTGTGATGTGTGAATTCAACTCAAAGAGTTGCACTGTCCTTTTCACTGAGCAGTTTGCTCACACTGTTTTCTTGGAATCTACAATGGGATATTTTGGAGTGCATTGAAGCTTTCTATGAAAAAGGAAATATCCTCAGACAAAAAGTAGAAAAAAACTTTCTGAGAAACCACTTTGTGATTTGTGAATACATCTCACAGAGATACATGATTCTTTTCATGGTTCAGTTTGATAGTACTGCTTTTGGGTAATCTGAGAAGGGATATTTTGGATCGCCTGAAGCCTCTAGTGACAAAGGAAATATCCTCAGATAAAAACTAGAAAGAAGCTTTCTAAGAAAGTTCTTTCTGATGTGTGAATTCACATCACAGATGTACACCTTTCTTTTCATGGAGCAGTTTCCTAACAGTATTTTCATGGAATCTGCAAAGGGATATTTGGAAGCTCATTGAGGCCTATGGTGTAAAAGGAAATATCCTCAGATAAAAAGTAGAAAGAAGCTTTCTTAGAAACTGCTTTGTGATGTGTGAATTCATCACACATGATTACACTGTTGTTTTCATTGAGCAGTTTGCTAACACTGTTTCTTGAAATCTGTAATGGGATATTTCGGAGTGCATTGAAGCCTATGGTGACAAAGGAAATATTCTCAGAAAAAAACTAGAAGGAAGCTTTCTAAGAAACTTTTTTGTGATGTGTGAATTCATATCACAGATTTACACCTTTCTTTTCATGGAGCAGTGTCCTAACAGTGTTTTCATGGAATCCGCAACAGAATATTTGGGAGCGCATTGAGGCCTATGGTGTAAAAGGAAATATCCTCAGATAAAAACTAGAAAGAAACTTTCTGAGAAACTGCTTTGTGATGGGTGAATTTATCTCACAGAGCTACACGATTCTTTTCATTTAGCTGTTTGATAACACTGCTTTTGTGGAGTCTGCAATAGGATATTTGGGAGCGCATTGAAGCCTATTGTGACAAAGTAAATATCCTCATAAAAAAACCAAAAAGAAGCTTTCTGAAAAATTGCTTTGTGATGTATGAATTTGTCTCACAGACATACAACTTTTTTTCATGGAGCAGTTTGATAACACTGTTTTCTTGGAATCTGCTAAGGGATATTTGGGAGTGACTTGAGGCCTATGGTGAAAAAGGAAATATCTTCAGATAAAAGTTAGAAAGAAGTTTTCAGAGAAACTGCTTTGTGTTGTGTAAATTCATCTAACAGTGTTACACTGTTATTTTCATTGAGCAGTTTGCTAACACTGTTTTCTTAGAATCTGCAAAGGGATATTTCAGAGCTTATTGAAGTTTATGGTGACAAACAAAATATCCTCATAGCAAAACTAGAAAGAAGCTCTCTGAGAAACTGCTTTGTGATTTGTGAGTTCATCTCACAGAGTTACTTCTTTCTTTTCATGGAACAGTTTGCTAACACTGTTTCGGTGGAGTCTGCAAAAGCATATTTGGGAGCACATTGAGGCCTATAGTTTAAAAACGAAATATCCTCAGTTAAAATCAAGTAAGAGCTTTCTGAGAAACTGCTTTGTGATGTGTGAATTCATCTGATGGGGTACACAGTTCTTTTCATTTAGCAGTGTGTTAGCACTCTTTTCCTAAAATCTGCAATGGGATATTGAGGAGCGCTTTGAGGACTATGGTGAAAAACTAAATATCCTCAGAAAATAACTAGAAAGAAACTTTCTGAGAAACTCCATTGTGTTTTGTGAATTCATCCCACAGTGATACACGATTCTTTTCATGGAGCAGTTTGGTGGCACTGTTTTTGGGGAATCTGAGAATTGATATTTTGGATTGCTTTGAAGCCTATGGTGACAAAGGGAATATCATCAGATAAAAACTGGAAAGAAGCTTTCAGAGAAAGTTCTTTGTGATGTGTGAATTCATCTCACAGAGTTACACATTTCTTTTCATGGAACAGTTTGCTAACACTGTTTTTGAGGAATATAAGGGATATTTTGGAGGCATGAATATGGAAAGTAAATATCCTCAGAAAAAAAAAAAGAACTTTCTGAGAACAATGTTTGTGATGTGTGCATCCATCTCACAGAGTTACATTGTTCTTTTCAAGGAGCAGTTTACTTACAGTGTTTTCTTGAAATCTGCAATGGGATATTTCAGAGTGCATTGAAGTTTATGGTAACAAGGAAATATCCTCAGACAAAACTAGAAACAAGCTTTCTGAGAAACTGCTTTGTAATTTGTGAATTCATCTCATGGAGTTACACCTTTATTTTCAATCAGTTTGTAGAACTGTTTTGGGAATCTGAGAAGGGATATTTTGGAGTGCAATTGAAGCTATATGACAAAGGAAATATCTTCCGTTCAAAACTGGAAAGAAGCTTTCTGAGAAACTGCTCTGTGTTCTGTTAATTCATCTCACAGAGTTACACCTCTTTTCATGAGAGTTTTAACACTGTTTTGTGGAATCTGCAGTGATATATTTGGGAGCATTGAGTATGGTGAAAGGAAACATCCTCAGATAAAAACTAGAAAGAAGGTTTCTGAGAAACTACTTTGTGATGTGGGAATTCATCTCACAGAGTTGCAAGATGAATACACACACCACAAAGCAGTTTCTCAGAAAGCTTCTTTCTAGTTTTCCTCTGAGGATATTTCCTTCGACACTGTAAGCTTCATGGCACTGAGAAATATCCCATTGCAGATTTCAAGAAAACAGTGTTAACAAGCTGATCGATGAAAAGAAATGTGTAACTCTGTGACTTGCATTCACACATCACAATGCAGTTTCTCAGAACACTTATTTCCAGTTTTTATCTCAGAATATTTCTTTTTCACTGTAGACATCAACGTGCTCCCAAATACCACTATGCGGATTCCATGAAAACAGTGTCAGCATACTGCTTCATGAAGACAAGTGTGTAGCTCTGTAAGATAATTTCACACACCACCAAGCAGTTTCTGAGAAGGCTTCTCTCCAGGTTTTTTCTGAGGATATTTCACTTTTCACCATGGGATTCAATGATATCCAAAACATCACCTCTGAGATTCCACAGAAGAGGTGCTAGCAAACTCCTCCACTAAACAGTGGTGTAACTCTGAGAGATGAAGTCACACATCACAAAGCAGTTTATAAGAATGCTTCTTTCTGGTTCTGTTCTGAAGATATTTCCTTTGGCCGTATAGTCGTCAAAGCGATCCGAAATATCAGTTCTCAGATTCCACAAAACAGGGCTCTCAAACAGCTCCACGAAACACAGATGTATCTCTGTGAGTTGAATTCACATCAAAAGTTTCTCAGAGTTTCTTTCTTTTATAGCACTTTTGTTCATCTGAGTTATTTCTGGTCTCAAAGGATATTGTGTCTCATTGCAGATTCTGCGTAAACGCTGTTAGCAAGCTTCTCAATGAAAACAGTGTTGTAACTCTCTGAGCTGAATTCACCCACAACAAAGAAGTTTCTGAGAAGGCTTCTCTGCCGGTTTCTCTGAGGATATTTCATTATTCACCATGGGATTCAGCAATATCCAAGACATCACTTCTGAGATCCCACAAAATCAGTGCCAGCAAACTCCTCCATGAAATAGTGGTGTAACAGTGTGAAATGAATTCACACATCAAAAAGCAGTTTCTCAGTAAGCTTATTCATCTCACAGAGTTTTTATTTTCGTTTGCCACTCTAGAAATATCCTAACAAATGCAGTTTCTCAGAACGCTTCTTTCTCGTTTTTATTCGAAGATACTTCCTTTGTCAGTGTAGGCTTCAATGTGATCCAAAATATCCCTTTCAGATTCCCCAAAAACAATGATAAGAGACTACTCCATGAAACAAAAGTGTAACTTCGTGTGATGAATTCAGCTATCAGAAAGCAGTTTCTGAGAAATCATTTTTCTAGTTTTTATCTGAGGATATTTTCTTTTTCACCATAGCCCTCAATGCGCTACCAAATGTCACTTTGCAGATTCCAAGAAAACATGTTAGCAAACTGCTTCATTGAGAGAAAGGTATAATTCTGTGAGATGGATTCACACATCACAAAGAAGTTTCTCGGAGAGCTTCTTTCTAGGTTTATCTAAGGATATTTCCTTTTTCACTATAGGCCTCAATGCCTTCTGAAATATCACTTTATGTTTTCCATGAAAACTGTGTTAGCAAACTGTTTCATTGAGAGAAAGGTGTAACTCTGTGAGATGAATTCACACGTCACAAAGAAGTTTCTCAGAAAGCTTCTTTCTAGTTTTTATCTCAGGATATTTCCTTTTTCACCATAGGCCTCAAAGCGCTCCCAAATATCACTTTGCAGATTCCACGAAAACAGTGTTAGCAAACTGCTTCACGAAGAGAAATGTGTAACTATGTGCGTTGAATTCACACGTCACAAAGAAGTTTCTCAGAAAGCTTCTTTGTCGTTTTTATTTGAGGATATTTCCTTTGTCATCGTAGGCTTCAATGCAATCAAAAGTATCCCTTCTGAGATTCCCCAAAGCAGTGGTAACAGACTGCTCCTTGAAGTGACATTTTAACTCTCTGAGATGAATTCACTCGTCATAAAGCAGTTTCTCAGAAAGCTTCTTTCTAGTTTTTATCTCAGGATATTTCCTTTTTCACCATAGGCCTCAAAGCGCTCCCAAATATCACTTTGCAGATTCCACGAAAACAGTGTTAGCAAATTGCTTCGTGAAGAGAAATGTGTAACTATGTGCGTTGAATTCACACGTCACAAAGAAGTTTCTCAGAAAGCTTCTTTGTTGTTTTTATTTGAGGATATTTCCTTTGTCATCGTAGGCTTCAATGCAATCAAAAGTATCCCTTCTGAGATTCCCCAAAGCAGTGGTAACAGACTGCTCCTTGAAGTGACATTTTAACTCTCTGAGATGAATTCACTCGTCATAAAGCAGTTTCTCAGAAAGCTTCTTTCTAGTTTTTATCTAAGAATATGTCATTTTTCACCATAGGCCTCAATGCATTCCCAAATATCACTTTACTCATTCCAGGAAAACTGTGTGAGTAAACTGCTCCATGAAGAGGACACTTTATCTCTGTGAGATGAATTCACACTTCACAAAGTAGTTTCTTAGAAAGCTTCTTTTTAGTTTTTATCTGAGGTATTTCCTTTTTCACCATCGGAATCAATGCGCTCCCAAATACATCTTGGTCAATTCCACGAAAACGGTGTTAGCAAACTCCCTCATGGAGAGCAAGGTTTACCTCTGCAATATGATTTCACACATCACAAAACAGTTTCTCAGAAAGCTTCTTTCTAGTTTTTATCTGAGAATATCTCCTTTGTCAACATAGGTTTCAATGAGATCCAAAATATAGCTTCAGAAATTGCCCAGAAACAGTGGTAACAGACTGCTCCATGAAACGAAAGTGTAACTCTGTGGGAAGAAATCACACATCGAAAAACAGTTTCTCAGTAAGCTTCTTTCTGGTTTTCATCTGAGGATATTTCCTTTTACACCCTAGGTCTCAAACTGCTCACAAATATCACTTCGCAGATTCCACAAAAACAGTGTTAGCAAACTGCTTCTTGAAGAGAAATGTGTAACTCTGTGAGATGAATTCACACCTCACTAAGAAATTGCTCAGAAAGCTTCTTTCTCATTTTTATTTGAGGATATTTCCTTTGAAAATGTAGGCTTCAATGTGATCCAAACTATCCCTTTCAAATTCCCCCAAAACAATGGTAAGAGACTGTTCCAAGAAATGAAAGTGTAACTCTGGGAGATGAATTCAGATATCAGAAAGCAGTTTCTCAGAAAGCATCTTTCTAGTTTTTATCTGAGGATATTTCCTATTTCACCATAACCCTCAATGTTCTCCAAAATATCACTTTGCAGATTCCACGAAAACCTGTTAGCAAAATGCTTCATTGAGAGGAAGGTGGAACTCTGTGAGATGAATTCACACATCACAAAGAAGTTTCTCAGAAAGCTTCTTTCTAGTTTTTATCTGAGGAGATTTCCTTTGTCAATATAGGTTTCAATGTGATCCAAAACATCGCATCACAAATTCCCCAACAACAGTGGTAACAGACTGTTACATGAAGTGAAATTTTAACTCTGTGAGATGAATTCACACATCACAAAGAAGTTTCTCAGAAAGTTTCTTTCTCGTTTTTACTGAGGATATTTCCCTTTTCACTATAGGCCTCAATGCATTCCCAAATATCACTTTATGGATTCCATGAAAACTCTGTTAGCAAACTGCCTCATTGAGAGAAAAGTGTACCTCTGTGAGATGAATTCATGTGTCACAAAGAAGTTTCTCATACAGATTATTTCTAGATTTTTTTCTGACGATATTTCCTTTGTCAACATAGGTTTCAATGTGATCCAAAATATTGCTACATAAATTCCCCAGAAACAGTGGTAACAGATTGTTCCATGAAACGAAAGTATAACTCTGTGAGGAGAATTCACATATCAAAAAGCAGTTTCTGAGAAAGCTTCTTTCTGGTTTTTATCTGAGGATATTTCCTTTTTCACCATAGGCTTCAAAGCATTCCTAAATCTCACTTTGCATACTCCATGAAAACATATTAGCAAACTGCTTCATTGAGAGGAAAGTGTAACTCTGTGAGATGAATTCACACATCACCAAGAAGTTTCTCAGAAAACTTCTTTCTAGCTTTTATCTGTGGAGATTTCCTTTGTCAATATAGGTTTCAATGCGATCCAAAATATTGCCTCAAAAATTCCCCAGAAACAGTGTTAACAGACAGCTCTATGAAGTGAAATTTTAACGCTGTGAGACGAATTCACACATAGCAAAGCTGTTTCTCAGAAAGCTTCGTTCTAGTTTTTTTCTGAGGAGATTTCCTTTTTCACCATAGGCTAAATGATATCCAAAATATCGCTTCACAAACTGCCCAGACACAGTGGTAACAGACTGCTCCATGAATCGAAATTGTAACTTTGTGAGAAGAATTCGCACATCAAAAAGCAGTTTCTCAGAAAATTTCTTTCTGGTTTTCATCTGAGGATATTTCCTTTTACACCATAAGTCTCAAAGCACTCCCAAATATCACTTTGCAGATTCCATGAAAACATTGTTAGCAAACTGCTTCATGAAGAGAAATGTGTGACTCGGTGAGATGAATTCACATCTCACAAAGAAGTTTCTCAGAAAGCTTCTTTCTCGTTTTTATTTGAGGATATTTCCTTTGTCAGTGTAGGCATCAATGGTATCCAAAATATCCCTGTCAGATTCCCCAAAAACAATGGTAAGAGACTGCTCCATGAAATGAAAGGGTAACTCTGTGAGGTGAATTCAGATGTCAGAAAGCAGTTTCTCAGAAAGCTTCTTTCTCGTTTTCATTTGAGGATATTTCCTTTGTTAGCATAGGCTTCAATGCTATCCAAAATATCCCTTTCAGATTCCCCAAAAACAATGGTAAGACAGTGCTCCATGAAGCGAAAGTGTAACTCTGTGAGATGAATTCAGATATCAGAAATCAGTTTCTCAGAAAGCGTCTTTCTAGTTTTTATTTGAGGATATTTCCTTCATCAGCGTAGTCTTCAATGTTATCCAAAATATCCCCTTCAGATTCCCCAAAAACAGTGGTAAGAGACTGCTCCATGAAATGAAAGTGTAACTCTGTGAGATGAATTCAGATGTCAGAAAGCAGTTTCTCAGAAAGCGTCTTTCTAGTTTTTGTCTGAGGATATTTCCTTTTTCACCATAGCCCTCAATGCATTTCCAAATTTCACTTTGCAGATTCCATGAAAACATGCTAGCAAACTGCTTCATTGAGAGAAATATATAAGTCTGTGAGATGAATTCACACATTACAAAGAAGTTTTTCAGTAGCTTCTTTTCAGTTTTTATCTGAGGAGATACCCTTTGTCAACATAGGTTTCAATGCGCTAAGAAATATCCCATTGCAGATTTCAAAAAAACAGTGTTAGCAAACTGATCAATGAAAAGAAAGGTGAAACTCTCTGAGTTGCAGTCACACATCACAATGAAGTTTCTCAGAATGCTTCTTTCTCGTTTTTATTTGAAGATACTTCCTTTTTCATCATAGGCTCCAATGCGATCCAAAATATCCCTTTCAGATTACCCAAAAACAATGATAAGACACTGCTCCATGAAATGAAAGTGTAACTCTGTGAAATGAATTCAGATATCAGAAACCAGTTTCTCAGAAAGCGTCTTTCTAGTTTTTATCTGAAGATATTTCCTTTTTCACCATAGCCCTCAATGTGCTCCCAAATATAACTTTGCAAATTCCACGAATACAGTGTTAGCAAACTGCTTCATTGAGAGAAATTTGTAACTCTGTGAGATGAATTCAAACATCACGAAGAAGTTTCTCAGAAAGTTTCTTTCAAATTTTTATCTGAGGATATTTCCTTTGTCGACATAGGTTTCAATGTGATCCAAAATATCACATCACAAATTCCCCACAAACAGTGGTAACAGACTGCTCCATGAAGTGAAATTTTAACTCCTTGAGATGAATTCACACATTACAAAGCATTTTCTCAGAAGGCTTCTTTCTAGTTTTTATCTGAAGAAATTTCCTTTTTCACCATTGCCTCAATGCACTCCCAAATATTACTTTGCAGATTCCATGACAACAGTGTTAGTTAACTGCTTCATGAAGAGAAACGTGTAACTCTGTGAGATGAATTCACAGGTCACAAAGAAGTTTCTCAGAAAGTTTATCTGAGGATATTTTGTTTTTCAACATGGGATTCAAAATTATCACTTCTGAGATTCCACAGAAATAGTGCTAGCAAACTCCTCCACAAAAGAGTGTGTAACACTGTGAGATGAATTCACACATCATAAAGCAGTTTGTCAGAAAGTTTCTTTCTGGTTTTTTTGAGGATATTTCTTTTGTCAATAGAGTCTTCATAGCGATCAAAAATATCACTTTTCAGATCCCACAAAAACAGTGCTAGCAAACGCCTCCATGAAATACAGGTGTAACTCAATGAAATGAATTCACACATCACAAAGCAGTTTCTCAGAAAGCTTCATTCTGGTTTTTATCTGAGGATGTTTCCCTTGGCTGTAGAGTCTTCAAAGTGATCCAAAATATCAGTTCTCAGATTCCACAAAAACAGGGCTATCAAACAGCTCCACGAAAGACAGGTGTATCTCTGTGAGTAGAATTCACATATCACAAAGCAGTTTCTCAGAAAGCTTCTTTCCTTTTTCTTCTGAGTTTATTTGTGGTCTCAAAAAGCCCCTGTGTGTCTTATGGCAGATTCTGTGAAAACACTGTTAGCAAGCTTCTCAATGAAAACAAAGCTGTAACTCTGTGAGCTGAATTCACCTACAACAAAGCAGTTTCTCAGAAGGCTTCTCTGCAGTTTTTATCTGAGGATATTTCTTTTTCTACCCTGGGATTCAACAATATCCAAGATATCACTTCTGAGATTCCACAAAATCAGTGCTAGCAAATCCCTCCATGAAAGGGTGGTGTCACTGTGAAGTGAATTCACACATCACAAACCAGTTTCTCTGAAAGCTTCATTCTGGTTTTTATCTGAGGATGTATCCTTTGTCCATAGAGTCTTCATAGCAATCCAAATTATCACTTCTCTGATTACAGAAAAACAGTGCTAGCAAATGGCTCCTCGAAACACAGGTGTAACTCTAAGAGATGCATTGTCACAACACAAAGCAGTTTCTCAGAAAGCTTCTTTCTGGGTTTTATCTGAGTATATTTCCTTTTTCACCATAGGCCTCAACGTGCTCCCAAATATCACATTGCCGATTCCATGAAAACAGTGTTATCCAAGGGCTTCATGAAGACAAATGTATAACTCTGTGAGATTAATTCACACATCACACGGAACTTTCTCAGAAAGCTTCTTTCTCGTTTTTGTTTGAGGATATTTCCTTTTTCAGCGTAAGCTTCAATGCGATCTAAAATATCCCTTCTCAGATTCCCCAATAACAGTGGTAGCAGACTGCCCCATGAAGAGAAATTTTATGTCTGTGAGATGAATTCACACATCATAAAGCATTTTCTCAAAAAGTCCCTTTCTAGTTTTTATCTGAGGATATTTCCTTTTTCACCATAGCCCTCAATGTGCTCCCAAATATCACTTTGCAGATTCCAAGAAAACATGTTAGCAAACTGCTTCATTGAGAGAAAGGGGTAACTCCGTGAGGTGAATTCACACATCACAAAGAAGTTTCTCAGAAAGCTTCTTTCTAGTTTTTATCTGAGCGTAATTCCTTTTTCAGCACTGGCCTTAATGCATTCCCAAATATCACTTTGGAGATTCCACGAAAACAGTGTTAGCAAACTGCTTCATTGAAAGAAAGGTGGAACTCTGTGAGATGAATTCGCAGATTACAAAGAAGTTTCTCAGAAAGGTTCTTTCTAGTTTTTATCTGAGGATATTTCCTTTGTCAACATATGTCTCAATGCATTCCAAAATATGGCTTCAAAAATTCCCCAGAAACAGGGGTAACAGATGGCTCCATGAAACGAAAATGTAACTTTGTGAGAAGAAGTCGCACATCGCAAAGCAGTTTCTCAGAAAGCTTATTTCTAGTTTTTATCTGAGAATATTTCCTTTTTCAACATACGCCTCAAAGTGTTCCCAAATATCACTTTGCAGGTTGCACTAAAACAATGTTAGCAAACTGCTTCATGAAGAGAAATGTGAAAACTGTGAGATGAATTCACACATACAAAGAAGTTTCTCAGAAAGCTTCTTTCTCGTTTTTATTTGAGGATATTTTCTTTGTCAGTGTAGGTTTCAATGCGATTCAAAGTAACCCTTTTCAGATTCCCCAAAAACCGTGATAAGAGACTGCTACATGAAACGAAAGTGTAACTCTATCAGATGAATTCTGATATCAGAAAGCAGTGTCTCAGAAAGCTTCTTTCTAGTTTTTATCTGAGGATATTTCCTGCTTCACCATAGGCCTGATGGTGCTCCTGAATCTCCCTTCATGGATCTGTCCATGACGGAGTTCCAAAGTGTGTAATGTAAAGAAAGTTTTAACTATGTGAGATGAATAAACATATGTATCACAAAGCAGATTCACAACAATCTTCTTCCCAGTTTTTGTCTGAGGATATTTCCTTTTTCACCATAGCCATCCATATGGTGAATGTCCCTTGGCAGCCTTTTCTCGAAAATGAATTCCCTAATCCTCTATGAGAAGAAAGGTATAAATCTGTGAGTGGAATGCACACGTCACAAATCAGCTCCTTGGAAAGTTTCTATCCAGTTTCTCTCTGAAGATATTTCCATTTTAACCATAAGCCTCAAAGCACTCCCAAATATCCCTTCGCAGACTAAACAAAAATGGTGTTAGAATACTGCTCAATGAAAAGAGAAACTGAACTGTGTGAGTGGAATTCACACGACACAGAGCAGTTTAACGGAAAGTTTCCTTCTGGTTTTTATCTGAGGGTATTACTTTTACAGCATATTCTAAAGAGTGTTCCCAAATGTCCTCTGTCAGTTTCCACAGAAACAGTGATTTCAAACTGCTCAATCCAAGGAATGATTTAACTCTATGAGATGAATGCACACATCACAAAGCAGTTGCTCAGAAAGCTTCTCTCCACTTTTCAACGAAGGCATTTCCTTGCTCACCACAGGCCTCGGGGCGCCACTTACTATCCCTTCGCAGATTCCTCAAAGACAGAGTTTCCAAACTGGGCAACGTGAAGTAATCTTTGACTCTGTGAAATGAATGCACATATCAGAGTGCAGTTTCTTGGAATACTTCTTTCTGGTTTTATTGGAAGATATTTCACTTTTCTCCATGGTCTTCAATGTGCTCTGAAATATCACTTTTTTGGTTTTACAGGAACAGTGTTCAAACACTGCCTTATGCAAAAAGAGATATAACTCGCTGAGTGAAATGCACACACTGCAAAGCAGTTTCTCAGAAAGCTTCTCTCCAGTTTTTATCTGAAGATATTTTCTTTTTCACCATAGGCAAGAATGTAATCCTAAATATCACTTTGTGGATCTGTCCATGATGGAGTCTCCATGCTGCGTAATGTAAAGAAAGCTTTATCTATGTGAGATGAATAAACATAGCAAAAAGCAGATTCACAGAAACTTCTTTCCAGTTTTTATCTGAAGATATTTCCTTTTTCAGCATAGTCCTGAATGTGCTCCTGAATGACCCTTCACAGATCCATCCATGACAAAGTTTCTAAGCTGTGTAATGTAAAGAAAGCTTTATGGATGTGAGATGAATAAACAGAGCAAAAAGCAGATTCACAGAAAGCTACTTTGCAGTTTTTATGTTAAGATGTTTCCTTTTCAACCCTAGTCCTGAATGTGCTCCTCAATGTCCCTTCGCAGATCCATCCATGATGGAGTTTCCAAGCTGCGTAATGTAAAGAAAGCTTTATCTATGTGAGATGAATACACATATCACAGATCAGTTTCACAGAAAGCTTCTTTCCAGTTTTGTCTGAGGCTAATTGCCTTTTCACCATAGGCGTCAATATGCTCCCAAACATCTCTTGGTAGCTTTTTCTCTAAAAGGGTTTCCCGATGCTGTATGAACAAAGCTATAACACTGTGACTGGAATGCACACGTCAGAAAGCAGTTCCTCGGAAAACTTCTCTCCAGTTTCTATCTGAACATATTTCCTTTCTCACCATAAGTATCAAAGCGCTCCCGTATATCCCTTTGCACGATTAACATAAACAGTGTTAGAAGACTGCTCTATGAAAAGAGAAGCTTAAATGAGCAAGAAGAATTCACAGGACACATAGTAGTTTCACAGAAAGCTTCCTTCTGGTTTTTATCTGAGTATATTTCTTTCTCCATATTGTAAAGAGTGTTCCCAAATATCCTTCCCCAAATTCCACAGAAGCAGTGATTTCAAACTGTTCAATCCAAAGAATGATTTAACTCTATGAGATAAATACACACTTCACAAAGCAGTTGTTCAGAAAGCTTCTCTCCAGTTTTCATCACAAGACAATTCCTTGCTTACCACAGGCTTCCGGGACCCACTTAATATCTCTTCACAGATTCCTCAAAGACAGAGTTTCCAAACTGGGCAATGTACAGTAAGCTTTAACTCGGTAAAATGAAAGCATATATCAGAGAGCATTTTCTTGGAACACTTCTTACAGGGTTTTATTTGAGGATATTTCACTTTTCACCATAGTCTTCAAAGCGCTCTGGAACATCACTTTTTCGGTTTTACAGGAACAGTGTTCAAACACTGTCATATGAGAAAAGAGGTTTAACTCCCTGAGTGGAATGCACACATCACAAAGCAGTTTCTCAGAAAGCTTCTCTCGGTTTTTATCTGAGCATATTTTCTTTTTCATCGTAGTCCTGAATGTGCTCCCGAATGTCCCTTCGCAGATTCATCCATGACAGAGTTTGCAAGCTATGTAATATAAAGAAAGCTTTATCTATGTGAGATGAATAAACATAGCAAAAAACAGATTCACAGAAGGTTTCTTTCCAGTTTTTATCTGAAGATATTTCCTTTTTCACCATAGGCCTGAATGTGATCCCGAATATCCCTTCGCCGATCCATTCATGACAGTGTTTCCAAGCTGTGTAATGTAAAGAAAGCTTTATCTATGTCAGATGAATTCTCATATCACAGAGGAGTTTCACAGAAAGTTTCTTTCGAGTTTTTGTCTGAGGCTATTTACCTTTTAACCATAGATGTCAATATACTACCGAATATCCCTTGGTAACATTTTCTCCAAAAGGATTTCCCCGATGCTCTATGAGAAGAGAGGTAAACACCTGTGAGTGGAATGCACACGTAACAAACAGTTCCTCGGAAAACTTCTCTCCAGTTTCTATCTGAACATAATTCCTTTTTCACCGTAAGCTTAAAAGTGCGCCCGAATATCCCTTCACACGCTAAACATAAACAGTGTTAGAAAACTGCTCAATGTAAAGAGAAGTGTAAATGAGTGAGAGGAATTCACACGACACATAGCAGTTTCACAGAATGCGTCCTTCTTGTTTTTATCTGAGAATACTTCTTTCTCCATATTCTAAAGATCGTTCCCAAATATGCCTCCTCAGATTCCACAGAAACAGTGATTTCAAACTGCTCAATCGAAAGAATGTTTTAACTCTATGAGATGAATACACACATCACACAAAGCAGTTGCTCAGAAAGCTTCTCTCCAGTTTTCACCGGAAGACATTTCCGTGCTCACCACAAGCCTCTGGGTGCCACTTAATATCGCTTCACAAATTCCTCAATGATAGAGTTTTAAAATTGTGCAATGAAGAGTAAGGTTTAACTCTGTGAAATGAATGGATACAAAAGAGCAGTTTTTTGGAGCACTTCTTTTTGGATTTTATTTGAGGATATTTCACTTTTTAACGCAGTCTTTAATGCGGTCTGAAATATCACTTTTTTGGTTTTACAGGAACATAGTTCAAACACTGCCTTATGAGAAAAGGCGTATAACTCCCTGAGTGGAATGCACACATTATAAACAGATTCTCAGAAATCTTCTCTAAAGTTTTTATCTGAAGATATTTCCTTTTTCTCCATAAGCCTGAATGTGCTCCCGAATATCCCTTTGCCAATCCGTCCATGACGGAGTTTTCAAAAGGTGAAATATAAAAGAAGTTTTACCTATGTGGGATGAATAAACAAAGCAAAAAGCAGATTCACAGAAAGCTTCTATCCAGTTTTTATCTGAAAATATTTCCTTTTTCACTACAGTCCTAAAGTTGCCCCCGAATATCCCTTTGCGGATCCTTTCATGACAAAGTTTCCAAGCTGCGTAATGTGAAGAAAGCTTTATCTATGTGAGATGAATTCACATATCACAGAAGAGTTTCACAGAAATGGTTTCCCGGTGCTGTATGAGAAGGGAGGTATAACACTGTGAGTGGAATGCACGCGTCACAAAGCAGTTCCTCAGAAAGCTTCTCTCCAGTTTCTATCTGAACGTATTTACTTTTTCAACGTAAGCCTCAAAGCGTTCCCGAATATCCCTTCGCATGCTAAATATAAACAGTGTTAGAAAGCTGATCAATGAAAAGAGTAAACTTTAACTCTCTGAAATGAACGCACATATCAGAAAGCAGTTTCTTGGAATGCTTCTCTCTGGGTTTTATTTGAGGATATTTCACTTTTCACCATAGTCTTCAATGCGTTCAAAAATTTCACCCTTTCTGTTATACAGGAACCACGTCAAACACTGTCTTATGAGAAAAGAGGTACCACTACCTGGTAGCTTTTTCTCCAAAAGGGATTCCCCAATCCTCTATGAGAAGAAAAGTATAACTCTGTGAGTGAAATACACAGGTCACAGAGCAGCTCCTCGGAAAGCTTCTCTCCAGTTTCTATCTGAAGTTATTTCCATTTTTCACTATAAGCCTCAAAGCGCTCCCGAGTATCCCTTAGCTGACTAAACTAAAACAGTGTTAGAATACTGCTCAATGAAAATGGAAGCTTAACTGTGCGAGTGGAATTTACATAATGCAGAGCAGTTTCACAGAAAGCTTCCTTCTTTTTTTTATCAGAGGGTATTTCTTTTTCAGCATATTCTTAACGGCGTTCCCAATTATCCTTTCTCAGGTTCCACAGAAAGAGTGATTCCAGACTGCTCAATGCAAAGAATGATTTAACTCTATAAGATGAAGACACACATCACAAACCAGTTGCTCAGAAAGCTTCTCTCCAGTTTTCAACGGAAGACATTTCCTTGCTCACCACAGGCCTCTGGTCACCACTTAATATCCCTTGGCAGAATCCTCAAAGACAGACTTTCCAAACTGGGAAATGTAGAGGAAGCTTTATCTCTCTGAAATGAATGTACATGTCAGAGAGCAGTTTCTTGGAACACTTCTTTCTGGGTTTTATTTCAGGATATTTGACTTTTTGCCATAGTCTTCCATACGATCCGAAATATTACTTTTTAGCTTTTACAAGAACAGTGTTCAAACACTGCCTTATGAGTATGTTCAAACACATACTTATGAATATCACTTTTTACCTTTTTCTCTGAAAGGGCTTCCTCGATGCTGTATGAGAAGAGAGGTAAAACTCTGTGAGTGGAATGCACACATCACAAAACAGTTCCTTGGAAAGCTTCTCTCCAGTTACGGTCTGAACATATTTCCTTTTTCACCATAAACTTCAACACACTTCCGAATATCTCTTCGCATGCTAAACATAAACAGGGTTAGAAAACTGCTCAATGAAAAGAGAGGCTTAACTGAGCGAGAGGAATTAAGATGACACAGAGCAGTTTCACAGAAAGCTTCCTTCTGGATTTTACCTGAGGATATTTCTTTCTCCATATTCTAAGGAGCGTTCCCAAATGTCCTTCCTCAGATTCCACAAAAACAGTGATTTCAAACTGCTCAATCCAAAGAATGGTTTAACTCTATGAGATGAATACACACATCACAAAGCAGTTGCTCAGAAAGCTTCTCTCCAGTTTTCATCAGAAGACGTTTCCTTGCTCACCACAAGCCTCCAGGTGCCACTTAATATCCCTTCACAGATTCCTCAAAGACAGAGTTTCCAAACTGGGCAATGTAGAGTAAGCTTTAACTCTGTGAAATGAATGCACACGTCAGAGAGCAGTTTCTTGGAACCCTTCTTTCTGAGTTTTATTTGAGGATATTTCACTTTTCCCCATAGTCTTCAATGAGCTCTGAAATATCATTTTTTCAATTTTACAGGAACAGTGTTCAAACACTGCATTATGAGAAAAGAGGTACAACTCCCTGAGTGAAATGTACACATCACAAAGCAGTTTCTCAGAAAGCTTCCCTCCTGTTTTCATCTGAAGATATTTCCTTTTTCACGATTGGTCTCAATGTGCTCCCGAATGTCCCTTCGCAAATCTGTGCATGACGGCGTTTGAAAACTACATAATAGAAAGAAAGTTTTATATATTTGGGATGAATAAACATATCTATCACAAAGAAGTTTCACAGAAAGCTTCTTTCCTGTTTTTGTCTGAGGATATTTCCTTTTTCACCATAGCCGTCCATATACTCCCGAATATTCCCTGGTAGCATTTTCTCCAAAAGGAATTCCCTAATCGTCTATGAGAAGAAAATTATAACTCTGTGAGTGGAATGCACACATCACAAAGCAGCTCCTCAGAAACCTTCTCTCCAGTTTCTATCTGAAGATACTTCCTTTGACCCTGTAAGCCTCAAAGCGCTCCCGAATATCCCTTCGAGACTAAACAAAACCAGTGTCAGAATACTGCTCAATGAAAAGAGAAGCTTAACTGTGCGAGTGGAATTCACGTGACGCTGAGCAGTTTCACAAAAAGCTTCCATCGGTTTTCTATCTGAGGTTCTTTCCCTTTCCGGATATTCTAAGCAGTGTTCCCCAATGCACTTTCTCAGATTACACAGAAACAGTGATTTCAAACTCCTCAATCCAAAGAATGATTTAACTCTATGAGATGAATGCAAGCATCACAAAAGTGTTGCTCAGAAAGCTTCTCTCCAATTTTCAATGGAAGACATTTCCTTGCTCGCCATAGGCCTCTGGCTGCCACTTAATATCCCTTCGCAGAATCCTCAAAGACAGACTTTCCAAACTGGGAAATGTAGAGTAAGCTTTAACTCTGTGAAATGAATGGACATGTCAGAGAGCAGTTTCTTGGAATGCTTCTTTCTGGGTTTTATTGGATGACATTTCACTTTTCGCCATAGTCTTCAATGTGCTCCGAATATCACTTTTTTAGTTTTACAGGAACAGTGTTCAAACAGTGCCTTATGAGAAGAAAGGTATAACTCCCTGAGTGGAATGCACACATCACCAAGCAGTTTCTCAGAAAGCTTCTCTCCAGTTTTTATCTGATGATATTTCCTTTTTCACCATAGGCCCGAATGTGATCCCGAATATCCCTTCACGGATCCATCCATGACGGAGTTTCCAAGCTGCGTAATGTAAAGAAAGCTTTATCTATGTGAGATGAATAAACATAGCAAAAAGCAGATTCACAGAAAGCTTCTTTCCAGTTTTTATCTGAAGATATTTCCTTTTTCACCATAGTCCTGAATGTGCTCCCGAATGTCCCTTCGTGGATCCGTCCATGACAGAGTTTCCAAGCTGCGTAATGTAAAGAAAGCTTTATCTATGTGAGATGAATACACATATCACAGAGCAGTTTCATAGAAAGCTTCTTTCCAGTTTTTGTCTGAGGCTATTTCCCTTTTCACCATAGGCATCAACATGCTCCCGAATATCACTTGGTACCTTTTTCTCCAAAAGGGTTTCCCCGATGCTGTATGAGAAGAGAGGTATAACACTGTGAGTGGAATGCACACGTCACAAAGCAGTTCCTCAGAAAGCTTCTCTCCAGTTTCTATCTGAACATATTTCCTTTTTCACCATAAGCCTCAAAGTGCTCCCAAATATCCAGTTGCAGATTAAACAGAAACAGTGTTAGAATACTGTTCAATGAAAAGGGAAACTTAATTGTGTGAGCAGAATTCATGTGACTTAGAGCACTTTCACAGAAAGCTTCCTTCTAGTTTCTATCTGAGGTCATTCCTTTTTCAGGATATTCTAAAAAGCGTTCCCAAATGTCCTTTCTCAGATTCCACAGAAACAATGATTTCAAACTGCTCAATTCAAAGAATGATTTAACTATAAGAGATAAATACAAACATCATAAAAGAGTTGCTCAGAAAGCTTCTCCAATTTTTGATGGAAGACATTTCCTTGCTCACCACAGGCCTCCAGTTGCCACTTAATATCCCTTTGCAGAATCCTCAAAGACAGACTTTCCAAACTGGGAAATGTAGAGTAAGCTTTAACTCTGTGAAATGAATGGACATGTCAGAGAGCAGTTTCTTGGAATGCTTCTTTCTGGGTTTTATTTGATGACATTTCACTTTTTGCCATAGTCTTCAATGTGCTCTGAATATCACTTTTTTAGTTTTACAGGAACAGTGTTCAAACAGTGCCTTATGAGAAGAAAGGTATAACTCCCTGAGTGGAATGCACACATCACCAAGCAGTTTCTCAGAAAGCTTCTCTCCAGTTTTTATCTGATGATATTTCCTTTTTCACCATAGGCCCAAATGTGATCCCGAATATCCCTTTGTGGATCCATCCATGACGGAGTTTCCAAGCTGCATAATGTAAAGAAAGCTTTATCTATGTGAGATGAATATATATAGCAAAAAGGAGACACACCAAAAGCTTCTTTCCAGTTTTTCTCTGAAGATATTTCCTTTTTCACCATTGTCCTGATTGTGCTCCCGAATGTCCCTTCATGGATCCGTCCATGACACAGTTTCCAAGCTGCATATTGCAAAGAAAGCTTTATCCATGTGAGATGAATACACATATCACAGAGTAGCTTCATAGAAAGCTTCTTTCCAGTTTTTGTCTGAGGCTATTTCCCTTTTCACCATAGGCATCAACATACTCCTGGATATCCTTTGGTATCTTTTTTCCCAAAGGAGTTTCCCTGATGCTGTATGGGAAGAGAGGAATAACACTGTGAGTGGAATGCGCATGTCATGAAGCAGTTCCTCGGAAAGCTGGTCTCCAGATTCTATCTGAACATATTTCATTTTTCACCATAAGCCTCAAAGTGCTTCCGAAAAACCCTTTGCATGCTAAACATAAACAGTGTTAGAAAACTGCTCAATGAAAAGAGAAGCTTAACTGAGTGAGAGGAATTCACGTGACACATAGTAGTTTCACAGAAAGTTTCCTTCTGGTTTTTATGTGAGGATATTTCTTTCTCCATATTGTAAAGAGCATTGCCAAATGTCCTTCCTCAGATTCCACAGAAACAGTGATTTCAGACTACTTAATCCAAAGAATGATTTATCTCTATGTGATGAATACACACGTCACAAAGCAGTTTCTCAGAAAGCTTCTCTCCAGTTTTCAACGGAAGACGTTTCCTTGCTCACCACAGGCCTCCGGGTGCCACTTAATATCCCTTGGAAGATTGCTCAAAGACAGAGTTTCCAAACTGGGAAATGTAGTGTAAGCTTTAGCTCTGTGAAATGAATGCACATTGTCAGAGATTAGTTTCTAGGAACACTTCTTTCTGGGTTTTATTTGAGGATATTTCACTTTTCTCCATAGTCCTATATGCAATCCGAAATATCACTTTTTTGGTTTTACAGGAACAGTGTTCAAACACTGCCTTATGAGAAAAGAGGTATAAATCCCTAACTGGAATGCACACATCACAAAGCAGTTTCTCAGAATGCTTCTCTCCTGTTTTTATCTGAAGATATTTCCTTTTCCACCATACTGAAGTGCCAGAATGTGGATCCGTCCATCATGAGTTTCCAACAATGAGAGCTTTATCTATGTGAGATGAGTAAACATAAGAAAAAGTAGATTCATAGAAAGCTTCTTTCCAGTTTTCATCGGAAGATATTTCCTTTTTCACCAGAGTCCTGAATTTGCTCCCAAATGTCCCATGGATCCTTCATGACAGTTTCAAGCATAATTAAGCTTTATCTAGTGAGATGAATACACACATAGCGCAGTTTCACAGCTTCTTTCAGTTTTCTGTCTCTATTTCCTTTTCACCATAAAATGTGTCCTGAATATCCCTTATCTTTCCAAAGGTTTCCTGATACTATATGAGAAAAGAGGTATAACACTGTGAGTGGAATGTGCACATCACAAAGCAGTGCCTTGGTCAGCTTCTCTCCAGTTTCGGTCTGAACAAATTTCCTTTTTCACCGTAAGCCTCAAAGCACTCCCGAATATCCCTTCACACACTAAACATAAACAGTTCAAACTGCTCAATGAAAACTTTTGTGAGAGAATTGAAACAAAAGTTTCACAGAAAGCTTCTTCTGGTTTATCTGAGGATATTTCTTTTCCATATTCTAGTCCCCAAATGTCATTCCTGAGATTCCACAAAAAGAGTGATTTCAAACTGCTGAATCCAAGGAATGGTTTAATTCTATGAGATGAATACACACATCACAAAGCAGTCACTCAGAAAGCTTCTCTCAGGTTTTCATCAAAAGACGTTTTTTTGCTCACCAGAGGCCTCCGGGCGCTACTGAATATCTCTTTGCAATTTCTGGAAAGATAGAGTTTCCAAACTGTGTTATGTAGTGTAAGCTTTAACTCTTTGAAATGAATGCACGTATCAGAGAACAGTTTCCTAGAACGCTTCTTTCTGGGTTGTATTTGAGGGTATTTCACTTTTCGCCATAGTCTCCAATGCACTCTGAAACATTACTTTCTCATTTTACCGGAACAGTGCTCAAATACTGCCTTATGGGAAAAGAGGTGTAACTCCCTGAATGGAATGCACACATAACAAAGAAGTTTCTCAGAAAGCTTCTCTCCAGTTTCTATCGTAACATATTTCCTTTTTCACCATAGTCCTGTATGTGCCCAATATCCTTCACATCTCATAACAGTGTAACTTCTAATGAAAAAGCTGAGCGAAGAATTCACATACATAGCAGCAGTTTCGAAAAGCTTCCTTTTGGTTTTTATCTGAAGATATTTCCCTTTTCACCATAGTCCTGAATGTGCTCCTGAATGTCCTTCGTGGATCCTTCCATGACAGAGTTTCCAAGCTGTGTAATGGAAAGAAAGCATTATCTACGTGAAGTGAATAAACATAGCAAAAAGCAGATTCACAGAAAGCTTCTTTCCAGTTTTTATCTGAAGATATTTCCTTTTCACCATAATCCTGAATGTGCTCCAGAATGTCCCTTCGCGAATCCGTCCATGACAGAATTTCCAAGCTGCATAAGGTAAAGAAAACTTTATCTATGTGAAATAAATACACATAGCACAGAGCAGTTTCACAGAAAGGTTCTTTCAGTTTTCTGAGGATTTCTTTTCATAGGCTTAATATGTCTGAATATCTCTTGGTCCTTTTTTCAGAGTTTCCCTGCTGTATGAGAAATTATAACACTGTGAATGCACAGCAGTTCCCGAAAGCTTCTCTCCAGGTTCTATCTGAACATATTTCCTTTTCCTCCATAAGCCTCAAAGTGCTCCTGAATATCATGCTTAAACAGTTTTAAAATTGCTCAATGAAAGAAGCTTAACTGAGAGAGGAATTCACACAAAAAGTTTCTGAAAAGCTTCTTCTTTTTCTGAATATTTCTTTCTCCATATTCTAAAGAGCATTCCCAAATGTCCTTCTTCAGATTCCACAGAAACAGTGATTTCAAATTCTTCAATTCAAAGTATGATTTAACTCTATGAGATGAATACACACGTTACAAAGCAGTTAGAAATTCTCTCCAGTTTTTCAACTGAGATTTCCTTCACCATTAAGGCCTCCCAACTTATATCCCTTGCAGATTCCTGAAGACAGAGTTTCCAAACTGGCAATGAGTAGCTTTAACTCTGTGAAATGAATGCACATCAGAGCAGTTTCTTGGAATGCTTCTTTCAGTTTTATTGAGGATATTTCCTTTTTCACCATAGTCTTCAATGCCTCCATATCCCTTTTTTTTACAGGAACAGTGTTCAAACACTGCCTTATGAAAAGAATATAACTCTGAGTGGAATGCACACATCACAAAGTAGTTTCTCAGAAAGCTTCTCTTCAGTTTTTATCTGAAGATATTTCCATGTAGACCATAGTCCTGAATATGCTCCTGAATGTCCATTCGGGGATCCATCCATGACTGAGTTACCAAGCTGTGTAATGTAAAGAAAGGTTTAACTATGTGAGATGAATAAACATAGCAAATAGTAGATTCACAGAAAGCTTCTTTCCAGTTTTTATTTGAAGATATTTTTTTTTTATAGTCCATCCTTGTGTCCTGAATCCACATGACAGAGTTTCCAACTAATGTAAAAAGCTTTATCTGAGGAAAAATCACAGAGCAGTTTTGAAAGCTTCTTTCCAGTTTTGTCTATTTCACTCACCATAATGTCTACTCAGAATATCCTTGTTATCTTTTTCTATCTGAGAGAGAGTATCTTGGAATGCACACGTCACAAAGCAGTTCCTCAAAAAGCTTCTCTCTAGGTTCTATCTGAACATATTTCCTTTTCACATCAAAGTGTCCCGAATATCCCATGCTAAACACAGCGTGCTGCTCAATGAAAAGCTAACTGAGGAAATTCACAGAGCAGTTTCTTTATCTGAGGATATTTCTTTCTCCATATTCTAAAGAGCATTCCCAAATGTCCTTCCTCAGATTCCACAGAAACAGTGATTTCAAACTGCTCAATCCAAAAAATGGTTTACCTCTATGAGATGAATACACACGTCACGAAGCAGTAGTTCAGAAAGTTTCTCTGCAGTTTTCAATGATAAGCATTTCCTTGCTCACCACAGTCCTCTGGGCGCCACTTAATATCCCTTCCCAGATTCCTCAAAGACAGAGTTTCCAAACTGGGCAATGTATAGTAAACTTTATCTCTCTGAAATGAACGCACATATCAGAGAGCAGTTTCTTTTAATGATTTTTTCTAGGTTTTATTTGAGGATATTTCACTTTTTGCCATAGTCTTAATTGCGCTCTGAAATATCTCTTTTTAGGTTTTACAGGAACAGTGTTCAAACACTGCCTTATGAGAAAAGAGGTATAACTTCCTGAGTGGAATGCACATCAAAGTTTCTCAGTTTCTCTAGTTTTCATCTGAAGATATTTCCTTTTTCACCGTAGGCCTGAATGTGCTCCCGAATGTCCTTCGATCCGTCCGACAGGTTTCAAACAGTGTAATATAAATGCTATATATATACAATTCTTGTTTTTTTCAAGGGTTCCACCAATATCTAAGTGAAAAGTATAACTCTGTGAGAGTGGTACACGTCACAGCTCCTTAAAGCTTCTCTCTCCAGTTTTTATCTGAAGATATTTCCTTTTTCACCTAAGTCAAGAAAGTGCTAATCTCCTTAAACAAAAACAGTGTTAGAATACTGCTCAATGAAAAGAAGCTTAACAGAGAATTCACGACACAGTTTCACAAGCTTCCTTCTGGTTTTTATCTGAGGGTATTTCTTTTCAGCATATTCTAAAGAGCGTTCCCAAATGTCCTTTCTCAGGTTCCACAGAAAGAGTGATTTCAAACTGCTCAATCCAAAGAATGATTTTAACATGAATGACACATCAGCAGTTGCTCAAGCTTCTCTCCAGTTTTCAACAGGCATTTGCTCACCACAGGCCTCTGCCACTTAATATCCCTTCAGATTCCTCAAGACAGAGTTTCCAAACTGGGCAATAGAATAAGCTTTAACTCTGTGAAATGAATGCACATATCAGAGCAGTTTCTTGGAAGCTTCTTTCTGGGTTTTTATGAGGATATTTCACTTTTCCATAGTCTTCAATGTGCTGAATATCATTTTTTCATTTTACAGGAACAGTGTTCAAACACTGCCTTATGAGAAAAAGTATAACTCCCGTGCATCACAGAGCAGTTTCTCAGAAAGCTTCTTTCCAGTTTAGAACGGAAGATATTTCCTTTTTTAGGCCTGAATGTGCTCCTAATGTCCCTCATGGTTCCACATGACAGTTTCAAGCTGTAATGTAAAGCTTTATCTATGTGAGATGAATACATAGCAAAAAGCAGATTGCTTCTTTCCAGTTTTGAATGAAGATATTTCCTTTTTCATTGATTCCAAATGTCCTTTTGGATCCTCATGACAGTTTCCTTAATGTAAGAAAGCCTTACCTATGTGAGATGAATACACATATCAAGAGTAGTTTCTCAGCTTCTTTCCAGTTTGTCTGATATTTCTTTTCCATAGCATATGCTGAATATCCTTGGTACCTTTTTTTCAAAGGTTCCCCAATGCTGTGAAGAGTATATGTGGAATGCACACGTCACAAAGCAGTTCCTCGGAAAGCTTCTCTCCCGTTTCTATTTGAACATATTTCCTTTTTGCATCGTAAGCCTCAAGACACTCCTGAATATCCCTTCGCACGCTAAGCACAAACAGTGTTAGAAAACTGCTCAATGAAAGAGAAGGTTAACTGAACAGAGGAATTCATCACAGAAGTTTCTGAAAGCTTCCTTCTGGTTTTATCTGAGGATATTTCTTTCTCCATTCTAGCATCCCAAATGTCCTTCCTGATTCCACAGAAACAGTGATTTCAAACTGCTCCTTCCAAAGGATGATTTAACTCTATGAGATGAATACACTCGTCACAAACCAGCTGCTCACAAAGAGTCTCTCCTCCAGTTTTCAAAGGAAGACATTTCCTTGCTCAACACAGGTCTCCGGGCGCCACTTAATATAACTTCACAGATTCCTCAAAGACAGAGTTTCCAAACTGGGCAACGTAGAGTAAGCTTTAATTCTGTGAAATGAATGCAAATATCAGAGAGCATTTTCTTGGAACTGTTCACACTGGGTTTTATTTGAGGATATTTCACGTTTTGCCACAGTCTTCAATGAACTCTGAAATATCATTTTTTCATTTTTACAGGAATGGTGCTCAAACACTGCCTTATGAGAAAAGAGGTATAATTCTCTGAGTGGAATGCACACATCACAAAGCAATTTCTCAGAAAGCTACTCTCCAGTTTTTATCTGAAGATATTTCCTTTATCTCCATAGGCCTGAATGTGCTCAAGAATGTCTTTTTGTGGATCTGTCCATGAGGGAGTATCCAAACTGCATAATATAAGGAAAGTTTTATCTCTTTGAGATGAATAAACATATCTATCACAAAGCAGTTTCACAGAAAGATTCTCTCCTGTTTCTGTCTGAGGATGGTTACTTTTCCATCATAGCCATCTGTACACTCCCAAATGTCCCCTGGTAGCTTTTTCTCCAAAAGGGATTCCCCAATCCTCTCTGAGAAGAAAGGTATAAATCTGTGAGTGAAATGCACATGTCACAAAGCAGTTCCTCGGAAAGCTTCTCTCCAGTTTCTATCCGATCGTATTTCCCTTTTCACCGTAATCCTCAAAGTGGTCCCAAATATCCCTTCGCAGAGTAAACACAGTGTTAGAATACTGCTCAATGAAAAGAGAAGCTTAACAGTGAGAGTGGAATTCACACGACACAGATCAGTTTCACAGAAAGCTTCCTTCTGCTTTTTTAATCTGAGGGTATTTCTTTTACAACATATTCTAAAGGGGGTTTCCAAATGTCCTCTCTCAATTTCCACAGAAACAGTGATTTCAAACAGCTCAATCCAAAGAATGATTTAACTTTATGAGATGAATACATACATCACAAAGCAGTTACACAGAAAGTTTCTCTCCAATTTTCAATGAAAGACATTTCCTTGCTCACCACAGGCCTCCGGCGTCACTTAATATCCCTTCGTAGATTCCTCAAAGACAGTGTTTCCAAACAGGACAACTTAGAGTAAGCTTTAGCTCTGTGAAATGAAAGCACGTAACAGAGAGAAGTATCTTGGAATGCTTTTTTCTGGGTTTTATTTGAGGATATTACATTTTTTGCCATAGTCTTCAAAGCCCTCTGAAATACCACTTTTTCTGTTTTACAGAACACTGTTCAAACACTGCCTTATGAGAAAAGAGTTATAACTTCCTGAGTTGAATGCACACATCACAAAGAAGTTTCTCAGAAAGCTTCTCTCCAGTTTTTATCTGAAGATATTTCCTTTTTCACCATAGGCTTAAATGCACTTTCGAATATCCTGTCGCGGATCCATCCATGACGGAATTTCAAAACTGCATAATATAAAGAAAGTTTTATCTATGTGAGATGAATAAACATAGAAAAAGCAGATTCACAGAAAATTTCTTTCCAGTTTTTATATGAAGATACTTCCATTTTCAACATAGTCCTGAATGTTCCATATCCTACATCCTGAATCCTGCTATGTAGCTTTTTCTGTGAGATATCCAAAGGATATCCAAAGGGTTTCCCTGATGCTGGTGAGAAGAGAGGTATAACACTGTGAGTGGAATGGACACGTCACAAAGCAGTGCCTTGGAAAGCTTCTCTCCAGTTTCACCCTGAACATATTTCCTTTTTCACCATAAGCCTCAAAGAGCTCTCGAATATGCCTTAGGAGACTAATCTAAAAGTGTTAGAATACTGCTCAATGAAAACAGAAGCTTAGCTGTATGAACGGAATTCACATGACACAGAGCAGTTTTACAGAGTGCCTCCTTCTGGTTTTTATCTGAAGGTCTTTCCTTTCCAGCATATTCTTAAGAGCGTTCCCAAATGTCCTTTCTCAGGTTCCACAGAAACAGTGATTTCAAACTGCTCAATCGAAAGAATGATTTAATTCTATGAAATGAAAACACACATCACATGCAGTTGCTCAGAAAGCTTTTCTACAGTTTTCAACTGAATAGATTTCCTTGCTCAAAACAGGCTCCACCACTTAATCCCTTCAGATTCTCACAGAGTTTCCAAACTGGGCAATGTAGTGTAAGTTTTAACTCTTTGAAATGAATGTATGTATCAGAGAGCAGTTTCTTGGAACACTTCTTTCTGGGTTTTATTTGAGGATATTTCATTTTTTGCTCTAGTCTTCAATGCGCTCCGAAATGTCACTTTTTCGGTTTTACAGGAACAGTGTTCAAAACTGCCTTATGAGAAAAGAGGTATAATTGCCTGAGTGGAAAGCACACATCACAAGGCAGTTTCTCAGAAAGCTTCTCTCCAGTTTTTTTCTGAAGATATTTTCCTTTTCACCATAGGCCTGAATGTGATCCCGAATATCTCTTCGCAGATCTGTCCATGAGAAAGTTTCCATGCTATGTAAGGTAAAGAAACCTTTATCTATGTGAGATGAATAAACACAGCAAAAATCAGATTCATAGAAATTTCTTTAAAGATTTATCTGAAGATATTTCCTTTTTCTCCACACTCCTGATAGTGCTCCCAAAAGTTCCTTCACGGTTCCATCCATGACAGAGTTTCTGAGCTGCACAATGTAAAGAAAGCTTTATCTATTTGAGCCGAGTACACATAGCACAGAGTAGTTTCACAGAAAGTTTCTTTCCAGTTTTTGTCTGAGGCTATTTCCATTTTCATCTTAGGCATCACTATGCCCCTGAATATCCCTTGATACTTTTTCTCCAAAAGGGTTTCCCCAATACTGTATGAGAAGAGAGGTATAAAACTTTGAGTGGAATGCACACGTCACAAAGCAGTTCCTCGGAAAGCTTTTCTCCAGTTTCTATCAGAACATATCTCCTTTTTCACAGTAGGCCTCAAATTGTTCTGGAATATCGCTTCACACACTAAACACCAACAGTGTTAGAAAACAGTTCAATGAAAAGAGAAGCTTAACTGAGCGAGAGAAATTCACATGACAGATCACCGTTTCACAGAAAGCTTCCTTCTGATTTTTATCTGAGGATATTTCTTTCTCCATATTCTAAAGAGTGTTCCCAAATGTCCTTCCTCAGATTCCACAGAAACAGTGATTTCAAAGTGCTCAATCCAAAGAATGGTTTAATTCTATGAGACTAATACACATCATAAAGAAAGTTTCAAAAGTTTCTTCCAGTTTTATGAAGATATTTCCTTGTTCACCACAGGCCTCCTGGTGCCACTTAATATCCCTTTGCAGATTCCTCAAAAACAGAGTTTCCGAACTGGGCAATGTAGAGAAAGCTTTAATTCTGATAAATCAATGCACATATCAGAGAACAGTTTCCTGGACTGCTTCTTTCTAGGTTTTGCTGGAGGATATTTCACTTTTCACCATTGTCTTCACTGCGCCCCAAATTATCACTTGTTTTAGAAATTCAAAAACTGTTAAGGAGAAAGAGAATAACTCTGAGTGGAATGCACACAAGCAGTTTCAGAAAGCTTCTTCCAGTTTTATCTGAGATATTTCCTTTTTCACATAGCTCAATGTGCTCAATATCCTTCAGTTTCCATGATGAGTTTCAATCATGTAAAGAAAGCTTTACCTATGTGAGGTGATTAAACATTGCAAAAGGCAGATTCACAGAAAGCTTCTTCCCAGTGTTTATCTGAAGATATTTCCTTTTTCACCTGAATGTCCCTGAATGTCATCCATCCGTGAAACATTTAGCTGAGAAAGAAAATTTTACCTATGTGAGATGAATAAACATATCTATCACAAAGCAGTATCACAGAAACTTGTTTCCAGTTTTTGTCTGAGGATATTTCCTTTTTCACCATTGCGGTCCACATACTCCCGAATGTCCCTTCAGTAGCTTTTTCTCCAAAAGGAATTGCTGAATCCTCTATGAGAAGAAAGGTATAATTCTGTGAGTGGAATGTACACATCACAAGCATCTCCTCGGAAAACTTCTCTCCAGTTTCTATATGAAGATATTTCCATTTTCACCATAAACCTCAAAGTGTTCCCGAATATCCCTTCACAGACTATAGGAAAACAGTGTTAGAATACTACTCAATGAAAACAGAAGCTTAACTGTGTGAGTGGAATTCACAGGACACAGAGCAGTTTCACAGAAAGCTTCCTTCTGGTTTTATTGGAGGGCATTTCTTTTAGGCATATTCTTAAGAACGTTCCCAAATGTCCCTTCTCTGGTTCCACAGAAAGAGTGATTTCAAACTGCTGAATCCAAAGAACGATTTAACTCTATCAGATGAATACACACATGACAAAGCAGTTGCTCAGAAAGCTTCTCTCCAGTTTTCAACGGAAGACATTTCCTTGCTCACCACTCCGTTCGCCACTTAATATCCCTTCACAAAATCCTCAAAGACAGACTTTCCAAACTGGGAAATGTAGAGTAAGCTTTAACTCTCTGAAAGGAATGCACATGTCAGAGAACAGTTTCTTGGAACGTTCCTCTCTGGGTTTTATTTCAGGATATTTCACCTTTCACCATAGTCTCCCATCGCTTCAAAATATTACTTTTTCCGTTTTACAGGTACAGTGTTCAAACACTACCTTATGAGAAAAGAGGTATAACTCCCTGAGCAGAATGCACACATCACAAAGCAGTTTCTCAGAAAGCCTCTCTCCAGTTTTTTTTTGAAGATATTTCCTTTTTCACCATAGGCCTGAATGTGCTGCACAATGCCCCTTCGTGGATCCTAACATGATGGAGTTTTCAAACTGCATAGTAGAAAGAAAGCTTTATCTATCTGAGAAGAATAAACATATCTATCACAGAACAGTTTCACAGAAATCTTCTTTCTGGTTTTTGTCTGAGGATATTTCCTTTTTCACCATTGCTGTCCATATACTCCCGAATGTCCCCTGGTAGCTTTTTCTCCAAAAGGAATTCCCCAATCCTCTATGAGAAGAAAAGTATAACTCTGTGAGTGGAATGCACACGACACATAGCAGTTTAACAGAAAACTTCCTTTTGGTTTATATCTGAGGATATTTCTTTCTCCATATTTTAAGCAGTGTTTCAGGATATACTAAAGAGTGTTCCCCAATATTCTTCCTGAGATTTCACAGAAACAGTACTTTCAAACTGCTCATTCCAAAGAATGATTTAACTCTATGAGATGAAAACACACTTCCCAAAGCAGTTGTTCAGTAAGCTTTTCTCCAGTTTTCAACGGAAGACATTTCCTTGCTCACCTCAGGCCTCTAGGTGCCACTTAATATCCCTTTGCAGATTCCTCAAAGACACAGTTTCCAAATTGGGCAATGTAGAATAAGCTTTAATTCTGTCAAGTGAATGCACATATCAGAGAGTGGTTTCTTGGAACGGTTCTTTCCAGGTTTTATTTGAGGATAGTTCACTTTTCACCATAGTCTTAAATGTGTTCCAAAATATCACCTTTTCAGTTTTACAGGAACAGCGTTCAAACACTGCCTTATGAGAAAAGAATAACTCCCTGAGTGGAATGCACACATCACAAATCAGTTTCTCAGAAAGCTTCTCTCTGGTTTTCATCTGAAGGTATTTCCTTTTTCACCATAGGCCTGAATGTGCTCCTGAATGTCCCTTTGCGGTTCCTCCATGATGGAGTTTCGAAGCTGAGTAACATAAAGAAAGCTTCATCTATGTGAGATGAATAAACATAGCAAAAAGTAGATTTACAGAAAGCTTCTTTCCAGTTTTTATCTGAAGATATTTCCTTTTTCACCATAGTCCTGTATGTGCTCCCAAATGTCCCTTCTCTGATCCGTCCATGACAGAGTTTTCCTGCTGTGTAATGTAAAGAAAGCTTTATCTATGTGAGATGAATACACATATCACAGAGCAGTTTCACAGAAAGCTTCTTTCCAGTTTTTGTGTGAGGCTATTTCACTTTTCACCAGAGGCGTCAATATGCTCCTGAATATCCCATGGTACCTGTTTCTCCAAAAGGGTTTCCTCGATGCTGTATGAGAAGAGAGGTATAACACTGTGAGTGGAATACACATGTCAAAAGCTGTTCCTCAGAAAGCTTCTCTCCAGTTTGTATCTGAACATACTTCCTTTTTCACCATAAGCTTCAAAGTGCTTCTGAATATACCTTTGCATGCTAAACATAAACAGTGTTAGAAAACTGCTCAATGAAAAGAGATGCTTAAATGAGTGAGAGGAATTCACATGACACATAGCAGTTTCACAGAAAGCTTCCTTCTGGTTTTTATCTGAGGATATTTCTTTCTCCATATTCTATAGAGAATTCCAAAATGTCCTTCATCAGATTCCACAGAAATAGTGATTTCAAAGTGCTCAATCCAAAGAATGCTTTAACTCTTTGAGATGAATACACACATCACAAAGCAGTTGCTCAGAAAGTTTCTCTCCAGTTTTCACCAGAAGGCATTTCCTTGCTCACCACAGGCCTCTGGGCAACACTTAATACCCCTTCGCAGATTCCTCAAAGACTGAGTTTTCGAACTGGGCAATGTAGAGTAAGCTTGAACTCTGTGAAATGAATGCACATATCAGAGAGCAGTTTCTTTCAACGGTGCTTTCTGGATTTTATTTGAGGATATTTCACTTTTCACCACAGTCCTCAATGCGCTGCGAAATATCACTTTTTTGGTTTTACACAAATAGTGTTAAAACACTGCCTTAAGAGAAAAGAGATATAACTACAGGAGTTGAATGCACACATCACAGAGCAGTTTCTCAGAAAACTTCTCTCCAGTTTTTATATGAAGAGATTTCCTTTTTCACCATAGGCTGGAACTTGATCCTGAATATCCCATCATGCATCCATCCATGACAGAGTTTCCAGGCTGCGTAATGTAAAGAAAGCTTTTTCTATGTGAGATGAATAAACGGAGCAAAAAACAGATTCACAGAACACTTCTTTGCAGTTTTTATCTGAAGATATTTCTTTTTTCACAATAGACTTGAATGTGATCCCGAATATACTTTGATTTTCTCCATGAGGATTTCAAGCTGTGAAAGAAAGATATAACCTATGTGAGTGAATGCAAACAAAAGCAGTTCCTCAGAAAGTTCTCTCCAGTGTTTATCTGAAGATATTTCCTTTTTCACCATAAGCCAGAATGTGCTCCCGAATGTCCCTTCGCATATCCATCAATGACAGCGTTTCCAAGCTGTGTAATATAAGCAAAGTTTTATCTATGTGTGATGAATAAACATATCTGTCATGAAGCAGTTTCACAGAAAACTTGTTTCCAGTTTTTGTCTGAGAATATTTCCTTTTTCACCATTGCCATCCATATACTCCTGATGTCCCTTGGTAGCTTTTTCTCCAAAAGGGATTCCCCAATCCTCTATGAGAAGAACAGTATAATTCTGTGAGTGGAATGCACATGTCACATGCAGCTCCTCAAAAAGCTTCTCTCCAGTTTCTATCTGAAGATATTTCCGTTGATCATAAGCTTAAAAGAGCTCCCGAATATCCCTTCACAGACTAAACACAGTGTTAGAATACTGCTCAGTGTAAAGAGATGCTGAACTGTGAGAGTGGAACTCATGTGAAGCAGAGCAGTTTCACAGAAAGTTTCCTTGTGTTTTTAATCTTAGGATATTTCTTTCTCCATATTCTAAATATGGAGTTCACAAATATCCTTCCTCAGATTTCACAGAAATAGTGATTTCAAACCTCTCAAACCCAAAATGGTTTAAGTCTATGAGATGAATACACACATCACAAAGCAGTTGCTCAGAAAACTTTTCTGGAGCTTTCATAGGAAGACGTTTCCTTGCTCACCACAGGCTTCCGGGTGCCACTTAATATCCCTTCACAAATTCCTCAAAGACAGAGTTTCCAAACTCGGTAATGTACAGTAATCTTTAACTCTGTGATGTGAATGCACGTATGAGAGAGTAGTTTCTTGAAACACTTCTTTCTGGGTTTTATTTGAGGATATTTCACTTTTTGCCTTAGACTTCAATGGGCTTTGAGATATCACCTTTTCAGTTTTATGGGAACAGTGTTCAAATACTGCCTTATGAGAAAAGTGGTATAACTCTCTGAGTGGAAAGAACACATCACAAAGCAGTTTCCTAGAAAGCTTCTCTCCAGTTTTCAATGGAAGATATTTCCTTGCTCACTACAGGCATTCGGGTGCCAACTAATATCCCTATGCAGATTCCTCAAAGAGAGAGTTTCCAAACTGGGCAATGTAGAGTAAGCTTTAATTCTGTGAATTGAATGCAGATATCAGAGAGCAGTTTCTTGGAACCCTTTTTTCTGGGTTTTATTTGAGAATATTTCACTTTTCGCCATAGTCTTCAATGTGCTCCGAAATACCAATTTTCCAGCTTTACAGGAACAGTGTTCAAACACTGTCTTATGAGAAAAGAGGTATATCTCCCTGAGTGGAATGCACACATCACAAAACAGTTTCTCAGAAAGCCACTGTCCAGTTTTTTTCTGAAGATAGTTCCTTTTTCACCATAGGCCTGAGTGTGCTGTGGAATGTCCCTTTATGGATCCGTCCATGATGAAGTTTATGTATCTGGAGACATGGAAAAAGATGCAAATATATGTGTTAAAAATGTTTCAGCCTTCTAGAATATGAAAATTAAAATAAATAATATAGGTTTACATTTAATATTTAGGTTATTAGTGAAAAAAATAAGAAATTAGAAATCATCATGTTTACTTCACACACATACACACAATCAAAAACACATTATACACAACCTACATTTGAATATTTCCAATAATTAAGAATAATACAAATTATCAATCATTTTCCTCATGCAGACTGTCCCAATAGGTGGGAGATAACAAACATGAAAAATCTACAGGTAAACTTCAGAGATATTAGGGGCTTGGTTCCAGACAATTGCAATACAGTGAACATTGTAATAAACTCAATCACACAAATGTGGTAGTTTCCCAGTACATATAAAAGTTATGTCTACAGTGTTAGTAAGT
>JABBCR010000162.1:0-45856 GCA_014849445.1 Cercopithecus mona
GACATGGAAAAAGATGCAAATATATCTGTTAAAAATGTTTCAGCCTTGTAGAATATGAAAATTAAAATAAATAATATAGGTTTACATTTAATATTTAGGTTATTAGTGAGAAAAAATAAGAAATTAGAAATCATCATGTTTACTTCAGACACATACACACAATCAAAAACACATACACAACCTAAGTTTGAATGTTTCTGATAATTAAGAATAATACAAATTATCAATCATTTTCCTCATGCAGACTGTCCAATAGGTGGGAGATAACAAACATGAAAAATCTACAGGTAAACTTCAGAGATATTAGGGGCTTGGTTCCAGACAATTGCAATACAGTGAACATTGTAATAAACTCAATCACACAAATGTGGTAGTTTCCCAGTACATATAAAAGTTATGTCTACAGTGTTAGTAAGTCTACTAAGTGTGCAAATAACATGATATCTAAAAAATAATGTACACACCTCAATTGAAAACATTTATTGCATAAAATGCTAACTATCATCTGATCTTCAAGCCCTATGGTAATCTTTTTTGTTACTGGAGGGTTTTTGCTTCCATATTGATGGCTGCTGACTAATCAGAATAGCGGTTTCTAAAGATTGAGATGGCTGTGGCATTTTCTTAAATTAATGCAATAACATTTGTCTCATTGATTGACACTTGCTTTTAGGAAACAGTTCTCTTTAGCATGCAATGGTGCCTGACAGCATTTTACCCATAGTAGAACATCTTTCAAATTTGAAGTTCATTCTCTCAAATTCTGCAGCTGATTGATCAAGCATGTTTATGTAATATTCCAAATCCTTTATTGTCATCTCAGCAATGTTCAGAGCATTTTCACCAGAGCAAATTTCATCTTAAGAAACTATTTTCTTGTCCAATGCAGAAGCAGCAAATTATCATCTATTCAAGTTTCGTCATGAGATTGCAACAATTCAGTTACATCTTCACACTCCATTTCTAGTTCTAGTTCTTTTGCTATTTTCATCACACCTGCAGTTGTTTCTTTAACTGAAGTTTTGCACTCTTCAAAGTCATTCACAGGAATTGTAATAAATCAACTTCTTCAAAACTCCTTTTAATGTTGTTATTTTAACCTGCTCTCATAAGTCACGACTGTTTCGAACATCTTCTAAAATGGTAAATCCTTTTCAGAAGGTTTTCAATTTACTCAGTCCATATCAATCACAGGAATTACAATTTAAGATAGTAATATCCTTAAAAAATGTATTTCTTAAATGATAAAACTTGAAAGTCAAAATTACACCTTGATCCATGGGCTGCAGAATGGATATAATGTTATCAGGCATGAAAATAACATTTATCTCCTTGTACATTTCGATCAGAGATCTTGCATTAGCACATGCCTTGTAAATGAGCAGTAATATTTTGAAAGGAGTCTTTATTTTCTGAGCAACAGATCTCAATAGTGCGCTTAAAATGTTCAGTAAACCATGCTATAAAGAGATGTGGTGTCATCTAGGCTTTGTTCTTCTACGTATACAGCAGAGGCAAAGCAGATTTAGCATAATTCTCAAGGGCTGTTAAACTTCCTGACAAATAAACATTGTCTTCAATTTAAAGTCACCAGCTGAATTATGCACTAACAAAAGAGTCAGTCTGTGCTTTAAAGCTTTAAATCCAGGCATTGACTTCTCATTTTTCACTATTAAAGACTCAGGTGACAATTTTTTTTCAATGAAGGTCAATTTTATCTACATGGAAAATCTGTTGTTCAGTGCGTTAGTCTTCACCAATTATCTTGGCTAGATCGTTTGTATAATTTTCTGCAGTTTCTACATCAGCACCTGCTGCTTTGTTTTGCACATTTTTGATATGGTAATTGCTTATTTTACTAAGTTTCCTGAGCCAATGTCTGCTAGCTTCCAACATTTTTCTGCAGCCTCCTCAACGTATTTCAGCCTTCACATATTAAAAAGAGCTAGAGTCTTTCTCTGGATTAGACTTTGACTTAAGGAATGTATGTGGCTGGTTAGATCTATCCAGATTAAATTTTCTTCACATCAGTGATAATACAGATTAACTTCTTAACATTTGTGCATTCAGTAGAGTAATACTTGTAATTTCCTTCACTAACTTTTTGTCTCTGTATTCACAGCTAGGTTAACTGCTGCAAGAGGCCTACGTTTCAGCCTATCTCAGCTTTCAACATGCCTTTCTCACTTATCTTAATAATTTCCAGCTTTTGACTTAAAGTTAAAGATGTGGTACTCTACTTTCCACTTGAACACTTAAAGAGCTTTGTAAGGTTATTAATCGGTTTAATTTTAATGTTGTTGTTTCTCAGGAATAGTCCAGAAGAGAATGAGAGAGGAGGGAACAAGTGTTTCGTGGGGCTCTCAGTAGACAAATAACATGTATTGAGTTTGACATCTTATATGGGCATAATTTGTGACACCCTCAAACAATTACAATAGGAATATGAAAAATCACTGATCACAGATCAACATAATGAATATAATAATGGTGAAAAAGATTAAAACTTTGTGAAAATTAGCAAAATGTGTCACAGATATAAATTGGTAACTCGCTGTTGGAAAAGTCATGTTAATAGATTTGTTTGGGTATAAGATTGCCACAAACCCTCAATTATAAGAAAAACACCCCAAATATCTGCAAAGCTTAATAAAGCAAAGTGCAATAAAAGAAGGTATGTTTATACTATGAAGTATATTATAATACATCATGTTTCTGGTGCAGAGTGATCAGAAAACCAGAGAACATAATTACCCCTCTGTGGCGCAATCAGAAAAAGCTGGTGTGACAGATAACATACAGGGTAAGACAAAAGCTTTGGCAGGATCTAGACAGAGTGTGGCTAACTGAAAGAATTCACAGTGAGTAGAAGAATGAGAAAAGGTCATGATATTAAGAAAGCATTCCAATAAGTATGAATTTTAGGATAAATTCTGTGCCAGAGATTATTTTCACAAATTGGTTGAAATTGGAGACCTTATATAGCTTTGTATAGTATATATGGGGTTTTATTTTAATTTAGAGGCAACATAACTTAATCAAGTATTTAAGAAAGCCAGTCAAAATGTCAAGTGTCTTTTTTGTTTGTTCATTTTGTTTTAAGCAATCAACTCTTCCTGCCAAACACAGATTGACATTTAAGGTCAAGAGCTCACACGTAGGAAAAATGATTAAAATGTATATTAGTAGGCTCAATTTGACACCATAAGGGCTGGGGGTTGTCTTAATAATAGCAAATGTGGAGAACAGAGATTAAATTTTTGATTACTGACTACATCTGAGACTAGAAGAAATGTACAAAAGCGAAGACACTGACGTGGTTTCTACATGAATGATCAAAACACAGATAATGATATTAAAGTATGATACCAAACATGAATGGCATGTTTGGAAAATAACATTAATCATTTACAATCTGTGTTCCTTCAGTGCTTAATTTTTTAATAAGTCTTCTGCATATAAATAATCATAAATTTTTGGAGACTGAAGTTTTGGGCAATGTGATATAGTTTCAAGATATGAGTTAGGTAATAAATTATCTACTCATCTATCTATGCATCTGCCATTTTTTCACATTACACATTCAATGCACAATTTATAGCACTTACAGAATCCATTCCTTGATGATATGTAAGAGAGCAAAAGCCATTATGATATAGTCCCTGTGCTCAAGCAGTTCACATGTTTATATTTAAACACATTGACTAACACTTATTTTTGTATTAAAGAATGGGCTCCAGGCCGAGTGCAGTGGCTCACGCCTGTAATCCCAGCACTTTGGGAGGCCGAGATGGGCGGATCACAAGGTCAGCAGATTGAGACCATCCTGGCTAACACCGTGAAACCCCGTCGCTACTAAAAATACAAAAAAATTAGCCGGCTTGGTGGCGGGCGCCTGTAGTTCCAGCTACTCCAGAGGCTGAGGCAGGAGAATGGTGAGAACCCAGGAGATGGAGCTTGCAGTGAGCACAGATTGCAGCACAGCACTCCAGCCTGGGCGACAGAGTAAGACTCTGTTTCAAAAAAGAAAAAAGAAAGTGCTCTAGTACTGCAATACAGATGATAGTTTATGGTGAAGGTGTTTAAAGAATGTTCAGTACAGAAAGCCAAACACATTTAATTCTTTCAGATAAAGCTATGTATGCTTCAACTGTGACTTTTCCATAAGTGTTTAGAAGGTCAAAGGAATGCTATTTAAAACCCAAACCAATTTTAATAGCTTCTCCTTGCTAAGAAGAGAACCATATGGAATTTTTGAGACAGGGAGAAAGGATCAGATATTTTATAGTTTCTGGTAATTTTTGTTTTTCTTTGTTGTTATTTTTGTTGGATACAACAGATGTGTCAGAGTGTCAAGATAATTTATTTAGCAGAATCATTTGAGAGGAAGATTTAGAATTAGCAGTTGGAGACTTCTTTTTCTTTCATAAATAGGCAAGATTATAACAGGTTTTCTTGTAGCAATTGATATAATGAATGACACTCCAGAGGAAAAGAAAAAAATGCAAAAAAAACATTAAAAGGAAGAAATTTCTTAGAAGAAATTGAATAATTAAAAACTCTTTGAAAGGAAATATTGTTTTCAAGCTATATACAAAGCTCAGGCATGCTAGGATTACTGTATGATTATCACTTCTGTGAAACACACAAATTGGAATAAAATGTTTATTAATAATACCAAAAGACCCATGTTACGTTGGAAGATTATATTTGCAATATATATGCCAAATAAAAGATGAATTTTGCTTATGCTAGAAACTTGACCCTATCCAGAGAGGCCAAGCAGATATTCATATGATTTGGTGGCAGAATATAATTTTTAAATATTTTTCTTGGGAATAAGTTGCCAATATGTACAAATTTGAGAATGTACTGTTTCCCAGGAAGAAACTAGAAGACACAGAAGAAATGACCATAAAGACAAAAACACTAGACCTAAAAATTGTACACTCAATTGAGCATAGTGACAAAAAGATACTAATGACTAAGATAGGCACATAATGTCTAGACAGTAAAATCTTCACATTAGAGATTGTACATGGAGAATTCTAAGAAAAATTCTCTGGAAAATAGAGAATCTTTTAAATAGGTATACATGCACTCCTTAAGATAAAGTTAAGATTATGATATAGTATTATGACCGCACTAGTTCTCCAGAAAGTTTATTAACCAGGCTGAAATGGCTAAAATGACAGAAATATAATTTAAGATATGGATAGACATAAAGATCATTGAGATTCAGGAGAGTGTCAAAATCCAATTCAACAAAGCTAAAAATCACAATAAAACAATGCATGAGTTGAAAGACAATATAACCGTTATAAAAAAGAACCAAACTGATCTGTTAGAGCTGAAAAACACACTACAAAAATTGCAGAATGTAATCACAAATACTAAGGAGAGTATAGGCTAAGGAAAGAAAATATAAGCTGAAGAAAGAATGTTAGAGCTTAATGATAGTTTCTCGAAAGAATTCAGTCAGGAAAAAATAAATAAAAATAATCTCTGAGAAATATGGAATTATGTAAAGAGACAAACTACATGACTCATTGGCATTACTTATAGAGACAGGGAGAAAACAAGCAACTTGGAGAGTATATTTCAGGATATTGTCCATAAAACTATCCCAAACTAACTAGAGAGGTCGACATTCAAATTCAAGAAATGCAGAGAACACCCGCAATTATGCAAAAACACCCTGATCCCAAAGACACATAATCATCAGATTCTCCAAGGTTGAAATGCAATTTTAAAAACGTGAATGGCGGCTAGAAGGAAGAGACTGTTCACCTATAAAGGAACCTCTTCAGGCTAACAGCAGACTTTGAAACAGAAAACCTACAAGACAGAAAAGTTGGGGGCATATACTCAGCATTCTTCAAAAAGGAAATTTCCAAGCAAGATTTTACATTGATACATAATGAAGGAGAAATAAGATTCTTTTCAGATAAGTAAATTCTGAGCAAGTGTACCACCAATCCTGACTTTAAAAAGATCCAGAAAGAAGTGATGAATATGGAAAGGAAAGATGGTTAGCAACCAAAACAAAAACACATTTAAGTACTGAGATTCCTGACCCTATAAAGTAACCACACAAACTAGTCTGCATTATAATGAGCTAACAATACAATAGCAGGATCAAATCTCCACATATCAATACTAACGTTCAATATAAATAGGCTAAGGGCCGCTCAAATGACACAGAGTGACAAGTTGGATAAAGAAACAAGACCCAGTGTCATACTATCTTCAAGAGTTCCATCTCTCATGCTATGAAATCCATAAGCTCAAAATAAAGGGATGGAGAAAAATCTACCAAACAAATGGAAAACAGAAAAAAGCAGGGCTTATAATCCTAATTATAGATCAATGAATTTTAAGAAAGATAAGGAAGAGCATTATATAATGGTAAAACGTTCAATTTAACAAGAATACGTAACTACCTTAAATATGTATGTAACTGACAATAGAGCACCCAGATTTATAAAACAAGTTAGTTTAAATATATGAGGAGACTGAGATTCCTATTCAATAATAGCAGGAGACCTCAACACCCCACTGACAATATTAGACAGATCATCAAGGCAGAAAATTGACAAAGATATTCGTGACCTGAACTCAAAACTTGACCAAATGGACCTAATAGACATCTACAAAAGTCTTCACCCAAAACAAGAGAATGTGCATTCTTCTCATAGCCATGTAGCTCATACTTCAAAATTAACTACATACTGAGACAAAATATTATAATCAGCAAATTCAAACAAAAACTAAAATCATATCAACCATTCTCACAAACCAAGCACAATAGTAGTAGAATAATAAGAAAATCACTCAAAATCATACAATTACATGGAAAGAAAAACTACTACTGAATGACTTTTGCAGAAATAAAGAAATTCTTTGAAACTAATGAGAACAAAGATATAAAACACCAGATTCTCCAGAACACAGTTACACAGTTTAGAGAGAAGTTAATAGCATTGAATGCCCACATGAAACATTTAAAAATTAACAAACCAGCATCACAACTAGAAGAACTAAGGAAGCAAGAGCAATCCAACCCCAAAGCTCTCAGAAGAAAAAAGATTCAGTCACAACTGAACTGAAGAAAATTGAGATACAAAAAACAAACAAAAACAACAACAACAAAAATCAATGAATCTATATGCAATAGAAAGATTTGCATCCAAGATTTGTAGATAGAGAAAAAAATGTCAGAATGAGATGTTTATGTTTTATTTTTATTTTTTGATCATAAAATGTTGCTTTTTGGTTATCAAAATTTGTTAAGTCAATAAAGAAAGAAAAGGGAGAGTAGCACTCTTTGAGCTCTAAGGCTGGTAGGCATGACACCAGAGATCATTCCATTTAATTCCACACATCTATGTATTAAGTTCTGGCAAGATTCTCCTCTACATTTCATAAGACCTGTAATTTCTGATTTATCTAAATATTTTACTCTTGGTTAAATATTAAGTAAGGTGTAATTATAATTTTAGATAACCTCAAATAATTTAATTTTTATACTTACAAGTGTATACTTTTAAAGTAAAAATAAGATTCACTGGAATTTCAATCTGTTGATTTGAAATCAGAAAGATTAGGTATTTTAACTGTGCATTTTAACAACATCTTCTGTATAAACAAAATACAATCAAGCAAAATGTATGTTTCTGTCAAAGAAAATCAAAGCAAGGTCCTTGTTAAGGATTGCAAAACGGATGTTATTCTGACATTTTCCTCTATAAATCTTGGATGCAAATCTTTCTATTGTATATGGTTATTTTCTTATATGGTTTCTTTTAGGAAATTTTCAACAGGTATTAATTTATGAACACTCTGCATGTAAGACCATGTCTTCACAATTTTTTTTAATTGACTCTGTTTTATTCTAGGAAGATCTCTAGTTCCATTACATTTGTTGTATTTTATTATTTTTAAGCAGGAAGTCATTGCACTCTAAATTTTGTTCTGTACTTCCAGGGACTATGTCTCATTTGGTTTCCTCTCAAAAGTCACTTTTTCATAGTTTTTACAAGGATTTAATCATAAAATTCCCTGTAATGTTAGCAGTTGGTGGACACAATGTCTTCATTTTATGCTAAGCTGTATATGTTGTTTAATGCCACTTTTTCTTCTGGAAGTATATGTTTCTGGAGCAGAAGAAGTGGGAAAAAATTGAGTCACTTGTAATCATCTCAGTATATTACACTGTACGAAACACTGAAATGTATGTATTTGAATAGTGGTGCATTCCTTTTTAATCTATTATTATTTTTAAAAAAATTTCATTGCACTGTAGTCAGATATGCCTAAAATAAATACTTCAGAATTTGTTGAGATCTCATCTGTGATATTGCCTGAAGCAAAGGTCGAAGAAATTTATTAAGTTGTGTTAGTCAATTCTCACATTACTGATAAAAATATACCCCAGACTGGGGTACAAACACTATGGAAAACAGTGTGAAGATTCCTTAAAGAACTAAAAGTAGAACCACCATTTGATCCAGCAGTCCCACTGCTGGATATCTATCCAGAGGAAAAGAAGCCATTACATACACTGCTAATAGGAATGTGAACTAGTATAAACACTACGGAAAACAGTGTGGAGATTCCCTAAAGAACTAAAAGTGGAACTACCATTTGATCCAGCAATCCCACTACTAGGTATCTATCCAGAGGAAAAGAAGTCATTATATACAAATGATACGTGCACATGCATGTTTATAGCAGCATAAAATTGTAAACTTGTGGAACCTACCCAATGTATATGATGGAATAATACTCAGCCATAAAAAGGAATGAATTAACAGCATTCACGGAAACCTGAATGAGATTGGAAACTATTATTCTCAGTGAAGTAATTCAGGAATGGAAAAATCACACATCATATCTCCTCACTGATATGTGGGAATTAAGTTATGAGGATGGAAAGATATAAGAATGATACAATGGACTTTGGGGACTTGTGGGTAAGGGTGGGAGGGGGTGAGGTGTGAGGAATAAAAGACTACAAATAGGGTGCAGTGTATACTGCTCAGGTGATGGGTGCACCAAAATCTCACAAATCACCACTAAAGAACATACTCATGTAACCAAACACCACCTGTACCCCAATAAACTATAGAAAAATAAAATATAAAATAAAAAGCAGTAAAAACACTAGATATTTTTATTTTTGAAATTAGAAATGGGCTCCCTAAGTATGTGAAATATTTATTGGTTGATTACATGAAATAAAATAGAACTAAATGCCTGCCTGATAGAGCCTCCAAGAGAAATCATCTAATGCTCTAGAAATTGCCAGTAAACTGATAAAAACACAAGTTTCTTTTTTTTTTCTTTTTTGCTAACAACTTACATTAAAGGTGTCCTCATTACCTGTTTTTTCTCTAAAGCTCTCCTGTTTTTACTTGTTTTCTCGGTCTTAACTATCCATACTATGCTTTGTTGAAATATTTGTGATCTGATTCAATGTGTTTGTTTCCATTTTTATTTCATGCTATCCCAACTCTTGCAACTTGCATGTCCTCATTGTGATTGATCAATTCAACTGCAAAGATCACCTTATCTGACCAAGGATTATTCATTAATTTTTACTAGTTTATCTGACCTTGGTTAATCTTTTATATCTTTGCCAGTCACTCTGAATCACAGTCATGATGACTCAAGATTGTAGATATCTTTCAATTAACAAATTTATCTTTTGTAAAGAAGCATGTATAGAAAAAACATGACAAGAAAAATTGAGGGCAGTATATGAACAAAATTCTGACTGGATTATAAACCAAGAAAGTGATTAATCAGATTAATAACTAGGAATTTACAAGGAAATCAGTGATACATTTTTATGTATCTTCATTGATAAAATTAATATTTACTTACAGGTAAAGCACCGGATAACTGGTGACTCTAGGGCTGGTTTGTTGGGCATATGACTGGTAATAGGAGAAGGGTACACAGGGGCCCAGAAGAGCAGATTGCAAACTACTAGTATCTCAATTCTTATCATACATTTGGACATTAGGAAACTGGCCACCAGTGGTACTGAAAATTCTGTGGGCCAACTCTAAGCTCATCTTCGTTGGAACTTCTATATGTCCTAACTTACAAAAACATTATTTTCAAAAGAAAGCCATGCCTCTTACTCATCTGAATCTAAGATTCAATGGCCAAGTGTACAAGAACTTTGGGGATGCTAACAAATGAGAAATTTGAAATTTGTTTAGCAGTTTTCAATTGATTGTTCCTCAGGAGCAAATAAAGCTTTGTGCTGTTGAACCAGGACCCTGTAAACATTCCTCATTTGCCAGCTGTCTGAATGGTAAGCTTCATCAGTAGAGGACACTGGAGTGACTGTGAGGTGGTGACTACAGGAAGACACATCCCTCCCAAGGCCCTACTCTTTACTGTTATTCAGTAATTTTTATGATGATTATTGGGTTTTAACAATATGTATTTTAAATAATATACTTAAAATATACTTCATTTACTTAAATTAAGTACTTAATTACATAAAATATACTTAATTTACTTAAAATATAATTAAAATATACTTAATACTTAAGTATAAATTACACTTATATTAAAGAATATAAGAAAGACATTTTCAATTAGCATATTTGTTTTATCTTTTAAGAAACATCGCATTCTGCACAGGAATCAATACAGACAACTCCTACATATACAGTTTGTCTTTGACATAGATAGATCCAGATTTATATCTTATTTTCAAGACTAAGTTCACAGTTATTCAATTTTTGTCTTCAACCTCTGTGGTGCTTGCATATTCCCATCTTTAAGCATTACATTAAAAAAAAAAGATTATCACAGAGATGAATAATATTATATAAATTCAGTCATTCTAAGTGATTACTTAAAGTTTATGTGTTTATATATCGTTAATGGCTGAGTCGTTTAAAAGTTTGTGGAATCAATATCAAAGAAACAGACACATGCACAATATTTCAATGTTTTGAATTTAATACACTTTGGAATTTTTATGACCCTCTATCAAGTAAACCTTTATGTTTACATATTTTTGTAAATATATATATAACTTTCTGTAAAAAGACTTTTCAAAATTAAACCAATCAAGATGAAATTATTATGGATAGATATAAATTTATATATCTGGCTATTTGGTCTAAGAATCGCAAAGAAGATCTATTTTGACAAAGCCATTAATACATTTCCAGATGATACTTTGTTAAGAATATATAAACAAATTAGTATTTAGCTTGCATAGTACAAGTTGAGCTTCATTATTGACTTAGGCTAATATTTACTTGTAAGGTTTACTACTTTTAAAAAAACACATTAATATAATTAAAGAGCATTAATGTATTACTCTTCTCCTTTCTTGTATTTTACTCTTTTTTCTCTTTAATGGAATGATTGTATGTTCAGTTTAATAAAATATTCAGTTTATATTTCTTTTCTAGACATTATCATACTAGTTTCATTACCAATTATTGTTAAAATATTATTTATAGAGGAGCACTGTAAAATTATTTCCCATGTGTCATAAATTATTATTATGCTTTTTTCATGCAAATGTTCAGATATATCTCGTCAGACAGAAGAAATACTCTTACTTTGTTTCTTTCTTCTCTGTGATTTGCTTTGCAATACTTGTTCTGAATCTAAAGGCTATAATGACCAAAATTTAAAGACAAGATTTGGAGAGCTTTTGCCATTTATTATGCTTTCTCCAGCATAGACTTTAAAAATTGTTTTACAGAATATTTGGTTCTTTATTCAATCTACAATTTATTTTCGTGTGTGTATTATGAGAGGATGGTAAGTAAAATAATTATATACATTTCTGGTTTGTATATCTTCAGTATGCCAGGTATTAAAGTAATTGGAAGTATCTGACTTGACAAGGTAAGGCCAAGAAGTGTGAGATCTTAGTGCAGGAGAGAAATCTTGTAGCATCATAAATCTAGAGGAACTGGACTAAACTTGCTGGGCTCCATGTGTCATTCCTAACTAAAAGGAACTAGCCTCTCCTTTTGTTTTGTGTATTACTATCCAATTACAAAGGGTCACTACTAAAGCAAAAATAGTAACTCAAGCACATTTAAGGCCATATAAGCAATATGTCTTTAGAGTTTCTACACAAATAGTTTACCAGGTTTCATAGCTTTAGATAGGAAGCCAATTATGACCATCTAGCATTTTTGAAACAAAGAAAATTTTCATGAGGAAATATTGTGTACTTCATAAAGAATGTGAATTTAACACAAAAGACTTGCCTAAACACCATGCGAAGAGACTTGGCCAAGTTTATCTCAGCTTATATGTGCACTAGGTGATGGATTTGTCCTGAAAAGTGACCCCAGTCTCCATGTTGAGACTTTGCTCGAAATAGCATGAACCTGCCAAACTGCAAAATATACACTGTCTAGTTGATGTTCCCGAACAATTACCAATTATTTTCCATTTCCTTTTTATGCAATATTCCGTTTTCCTATAGTCCTACTAGTCCCTTGTTTTCCTCGTTTTCATTTCCTCATATTTCCGTTTTATTCGTATCAGTTTTCTCCTTAGAAAACTCAGTACCTTTGTTTTAGTTGGAATTAAGCTCAGTTTATACTGTAATCTCTCTCCCCTACTTCAATAGTCAGTAGTCAGAATAACATCTGCCTTGTAATCTTTAACAAGGAATTTGCTTTGATTTTCTTTGACAGAAACATATACATTCTATTTGATTATATTTTGTTTATACAGATGTTGTTAAAATGCACAGTTAAAACGCCTAGTCTTTCTGATTTCAAATAAACAGATTGAAATTCCAGTGAATCTAGTTTTTATACTTTAAAAATATACACTTGTAAGCATAAAAATTGAATTATTTGAGGTTTTCTAAAATTTCAATTACACATTACTTAATGTTTAACCAACAGTAAAATATTTAGATAAATCAGGAATTACAGGTCTTACGACATGTAGAGAAGAATCTTGCCACAACTTATATAGATGTGGAATTAAATGGAATGATCTCTGGTGTCATGCCTACCAGCCTTAGATCTCAAAGAGTGCTACTCTGTCTTTTCTTTCTTTATCGACTTAACAAACATTTGATAAGCAAAAAACCAACATTTACAAATACAGTAACAATTGCCATGCAGGCCAGCACATGCAGAGAGTAGTACTGGAACCAGGTGAGGCTGTGGACAGTTGGCCCAGGTAGTTGTCTGCTTTTTGGTGTGTGACAAACTCAATTCAAAAGACTTCGTAGGTCTTCATAGGCTGAACATGATTGATAACCATGTAACATTCTTTTTACAGCTAAAGTAAAATCAAATAGACACCAACTTGTAGAATTAACTAGAAAAGATAAATATGTGAAAATTTTTTCAGAAGTTTAAAATGAGTGCCACATAATCATGGATGAAAACTAAAATATTTTATTTCAAGGTGGTTATAGAGATTTTGGTTTACAGACTAGAATTTGTTGGATGCATAAGAGTTCAAGATGTGAAGAGAGAAGGTAAGAGAGAACAAGTATTTCTAGCCTAGAGAGTGGAAGAAGTTAAAGCCAAAAGGAAAAAAAAAAGTATATCTATACATATATACATACATATATATATAAATTTAAGAATACAGAAGTTTAATTATCTGGTATAAAAATCATTAATGGATGTTGTATACAAGGTTCAAAATAGTATCAAAATCTTCAGATAGGAGATAAACCTATGACAAGGTTCAGGTACACTTCCAGACAAAGCTGATAAGAAGTCAGTATTGATCAGGAGTTAGTATTGACATCAGTGGATTAATGTTTAAAAGCATGAAACTGTTTGGATTTAGTTTGAATCTTAGAATACTTGGTAGAATTATTCTCACGATAAAGAGGTTCTCAGTAAATGTTTGCAATTATTACTCTTTTTCTTGTATTGTGATTTTTAGAATCCAAATGGTGCTCAATATTTTACTTTGAGGCATTGTACTTCCATTTGTTTTTGCTGTTGAAATAATTACAGATTAATAGACAAAGAATAAGAATGCGTGTAAGTATATGGCTTACCATGTTGAAACCAAAAAGTGCTGTATAGAATCCTAATATTTCTGGTTTGAGATATTTTGGCAGCTAATTTCTTCAAGTCAATTATTTTTTGATTTTACATTTAAAAAAGCAACCACAGCTATAAAACAAAGAATAGAGCTACATTTATGCTAGTATCTTATTTTTATAATAATTTTTTAAATTCAAATTTGAAAGCTCTGGTAGTTTACAATTTATCAGTGATACGAACAAAATATTAGCATAAAAAATTTGGAAGTCTTTAAATGTAGTGGGAATTAGAGTTTAATTATGTCATGCTGACTTAATGAAAATGAATTATTTTTAAAGAGTTTTAAAAATAAGGGAAAATGTGTGACTAATGTGAGATGTGGGACATGTTTATTTGCTTCAGTATGGTAACATTTTTGCTATGTATTTGTATCCCATAACATCACTTTGTATATCTTCAATATATAAAATAAAATTTATTTAAAGCATAACATTTGAAGAGCTCTCATGCTGAAAGACCCGCATAAATTAGTCCGTACTGTCATGACATTCATGGTTCCCTGCTTCAGGTTTGTTCTCAATCTTCCTTATAATCCCTCTGTTATCATCATCAGCAATTTCTCTCATTTCACTTTTCAGCTATTTCAAAATGTATACATTATCCTAAAGCCCCCGACAAATGTTTCCACTGAAACCCCCCCCCACATACACACACACACACACAGTGTGATACTCACAATGGTTTGACAATTGTCTTCAAGCATTAGAAAATACATGTATTTACTCAGCATTGTGTTCATGTTCAGAGTCACTGGTGCTCCCTTGGTCTTCATATGAGAACTCATCAATACATGCTATGTAGTCAAAAAAAAAAAAAAACCCTGTGCATTCATGAAGGATCATTAATGACTGCCTTTAATGCATTGAGCAAATCTGTAGTTGACATCGTTTTTTTTGTCCTGTTTAACAGCTTCTCCCCTAGCCTTCATGTGAACAATGTTATCAGACTTATCTGCAAACAAAGGAAGCCCCCTCCACATAGGGATCCCATGGTAGATCCTGTCATAGGTGCCGTTGGCTCCACCATGAGTTATGAAAGCTTTGGTTTTTGGATGACCTAAGATTTCATTAATTTTTGAATAATTATTTTTTATAAGTCTTAGAAATGAAATGAGCAATGCACAATATGAGGCAATGAGACGGGCAGTGTTCTCTAGATAACAAATTACTATTGCAGAAACACTGCATTGAAATAGCTTCAATCTCAGAGGAAGAAACACCTCTGGGGCAATAAGTGAAGGCTCCACAAGCGATATGTGACTTGAGGCTTGAAGAATGAATACAAGATTGTCAAGTGGACAAATAGAGCACACCATGAATAAAGAAAACTGCAAACCCCCACTTCAGCCCCCAAAAGCAGGATTCATGGTAGAACATGTTCTTTGAGAGAAATAGTGGAGTCACTGAGTGTGATAAGGTGTGGTTTCCAGGGCAGCAGGGAGTGGGGTGGCGGTGGTGCTTGAATAGATGAAGTGGTGCTTGAATAGATGAAGTGGTGCTTGAATAGATGAAGTGGTGCTTGAATAGATGAAGTGGTGCTTGAATAGATGAAGTGGTGCTTGAATAGATGAAGTGGTGCTTGAATAGATGAAGTGGTGCTTGAATAGATGAAGTGGTGCTTGAATAGATGAAGTGGTGCTTGAATAGATGAAGTGGTGCTTGAATAGATGAAGTGGTGCTTGAATAGATGAAGTGGTGCTTGAATAGATGAAGTGGTGCTTGAATAGATGAAGTGGTGCTTGAATAGATGAAGTGGTGCTTGAATAGATGAAGTGGTGCTTGAATAGATGAAGTGGTGCTTGAATAGATGAAGTGGTGCTTGAATAGATGAAGTGGTGCTTGAATAGATGAAGTGGTGCTTGAATAGATGAAGTGGTGCTTGAATAGATGAAGTGGTGCTTGAATAGATGAAGTGGTGCTTGAATAGATGAAGTGGTGCTTGAATAGATGAAGTGGTGCTTGAATAGATGAAGTGGTGCTTGAATAGATGAAGTGGTGCTTGAATAGATGAAGTGGTGCTTGAATAGATGAAGTGGTGCTTGAATAGATGAAGTGGTGCTTGAATAGATGAAGTGGTGCTTGAATAGATGAAGTGGTGCTTGAATAGATGAAGTGGTGCTTGAATAGATGAAGTGGTGCTTGAATAGATGAAGTGGTGCTTGAATAGATGAAGTGGTGCTTGAATAGATGAAGTGGTGCTTGAATAGATGAAGTGGTGCTTGAATAGATGAAGTGGTGCTTGAATAGATGAAGTGGTGCTTGAATAGATGAAGTGGTGCTTGAATAGATGAAGTGGTGCTTGAATAGATGAAGTGGTGCTTGAATAGATGAAGTGGTGCTTGAATAGATGAAGTGGTGCTTGAATAGATGAAGTGGTGCTTGAATAGATGAAGTGGTGCTTGAATAGATGAAGTGGTGCTTGAATAGATGAAGTGGTGCTTGAATAGATGAAGTGGTGCTTGAATAGATGAAGTGGTGCTTGAATAGATGAAGTGGTGCTTGAATAGATGAAGTGGTGCTTGAATAGATGAAGTGGTGCTTGAATAGATGAAGTGGTGCTTGAATAGATGAAGTGGTGCTTGAATAGATGAAGTGGTGCTTGAATAGATGAAGTGAGGGATAATGGGACATGGAAACAGTAGTTATATTAGTAGTTTTGTTGTTATGATAAATTTCGTGTTTAAACTTGGTAAAAGCCCATTAGCTGCCAAGAGGGAATAAGGAATAAATTTCAAAAAATGTACAATTTCCTTTAGAGAAGTTTCAGAACCAAAAGACTAATTTACATGAAAAGCTGTAGAGAAAGTAGTTGAAAAGTCCATTCATAAAACTTTTATTCCACTTACATGAATTTAATACACGTGTTCTTAACAATTATGCTTGGATTGTTCATGAAAATTTCATAAGACATTAAACAAAGCTAGCCATCATCTCAAGTTATTTCCCTGTTAACTATTTTTACAGCACATGCATGTTAGGCAAGTATCAAAAAAAAAAAAAAATCACGAAAGCAAAAAACCTAAAAAAAAGTTAAATACGTGGGTTTTTGTTTTACTGCTGTGCTTGATATACATGAAGTAATGAATACCAAGCAATTCATTTTTACTGCATCTTTACTTTTACATTTGTTCTTAGGTTGCCTAAAACATTTAAATACAAATAAAATGAGTGTAAAAATAATGAAAGCTAACAGCAGGTAACTTTACAAATAATGGAATGTGAACCATTTCTGCCCTTATCCAGAGTACAATGGGTCACAACTTTGTCTAAAGGAACACTTCTGCAGCTGTAGTCAAAGGTGTGCACGTTGAGATTGAGTGTTCCACAGATACACATGGTTTAACCTGTGGTGTCCATGGGGTATATTTCTACCACAGCCTTCTAAGTGTTCCAAACCTTAAAGTACCCACAATTACTACACCTGTGACTGGAACCAATGATCCCTTTATTCCCCACCAGGACAAACCAATATGTAGCAATTTTCTTTGCTTAGACATGGAAGCAGTTTTACACTGGCCTTGTGAAGCCACAATGTACCAAAAGTACTATGCCAAACATATATAAATACATATATATATATATAAATTTAAGAATACAGAATTTTAATTATCTGGTATAAAAATCATTAATGGATGTTGTATACAAGGTTCAAAATAGTATCAAAATCTTCAGATAGGAGATAAACCTATGACAAGGTTCAGGTACACTTCCAGACAAAGCTGATAAGAAGCCAGTATTGATCAGGAGTTAGTATTGACATCAGTGGATTAATGTTTAAAAGCATGAAACTGTTTGGATTTAGTTTGAATCTTAGAATACTTGGTAGAATTATTCTCACGATAAAGAGGTTCTCAGTAAATGTTTGCAATTATTACTCTTTTTCTTGTATTGTGATTTTTAGAATCCAAATGGTGCTCAATATTTTACTTTGAGGCATTGTACTTCCATTTGTTTTTGCTGTTGAAATAATTACAGACTAATAGACAAAGAATAAGAATGCGTGTAAGTATATGGCTTACCATGTTGAAACCAAAAAGTGCTGTATAGAATCCTAATATTTCTGGTTTGAGATATTTTGGCAGCTAATTTCTTCAAGTCAATTATTTTTTGATTTTACATTTAAAAAAGCAACCACAAGTATAAAACAAAGAATAGAGCTACATTTATGCTAGTATCTTATTTTTATAATAATTTTTTAAATTCAAATTTGAAAGCTCTGGTAGTTTACAATTTATCAGTGATACGAACAAAATATTAGCATAAAAAATTTGGAAGTCTTTAAATGTAGTGGGAATTAGAGTTTGATTATGTCATGCTGACTTAATGAAAATGAATTATTTTTAAAGAGTTTTAAAAATAAGGGAAAATGTGTGACTAATGTGAGATGCGGGACATGTTTATTTGCTTCAGTATGGTAACATTTTTGCTATGTATTTGTATCCCATAACATCACTTTGTATATCTTCAATATATAAAATAAAATTTATTTAAAACATAACATTTGAAGAGCTCTCATGCTGAAAGACCCGCATAAATTAGTCCGTACTGTCATGACATTCATGGTTCCCTGCTTCAGGTTTGTTCTCAATCTTCCTTATAATCTCTCTGTTATCATCATCAGCAATTTCTCTCATTTCACTTTTCAGCTATTTCAAAATATATACATTATCCTAAAACCTCCGACAAATGTTTCCACTGAAACCTCCCCCACATACACACACACACACACAGTGTGATACTCACAATGGTTTGACAATTGTCTTCAAGCATTAGAAAATACATGTATTTACTCAGCATTGTGTTCATGTTCAGAGTCACTGGTGCTCCCTTGGTCTTCATGTGAGAACTCATCAATACATGCTATGTAGTCAAAAAAAAAAAAAAAAAAAAAACCCTGTGCATTCATGAAGGATCATTAATGACTGCCTTTAATGCATTGAGCAAATCTGTAGTTGACATCGTTTTTGTGTCCAGTTTAACAGCTTCTCCCCTAGCCTTCATGTGAACAATGTTATCAGACTTATCTGCAAACAAAGGAAGCCCCCTCCACATAGGGATCCCATGGTAGATCCTGTCATAGGTGCCGTTGGCTCCACCATGAGTTATGAAAGCTTTGGTTTTTGGATGACCTAAGATTCAATTAATTTTTGAATAATTATTTTTTATAAGTCTTAGAAATGAAATGAGCAATGCACAATATGAGGCAATGAGACGGGCAGTGTTCTCTAGATAACAAATTACTATTGCAGAAACACTGCATTGAAATAGCTTCAATCTCAGAGGAAGAAACACCTCTGGGGCAATAAGTGAAGGCTCCACAAGCGATATGTGACTTGAGGCTTGAAGAATGAATACAAGATTGTCAAGTGGACAAATAGAGCACACCATGAATAAAGAAAACTGCAAACCCCCACTTCAGCCCCCAAAAGCAGGATTCATGGTAGAACATGTTCTTTGAGAGAAATAGTGGAGTCACTGAGTGTGATAAGGTGTGGTTTCCAGGGCAGCAGGGAGTGGGGTGGCGGTGGTGCTTGAATAGATGAAGTGGTGCTTGAATAGATGAAGTGGTGCTTGAATAGATGAAGTACATTTCATCACAAAATGTATTACTACTTCATGATAAAGACTGGGGAGTTATTCTCATAGAAAATATGGTCACTGATAATAAAAGAAGGGCTGTTATTTTTTAGTTTATTTGAAATATCTATATATTAGGAGAAAGGATAGGTGTAACATTCAAATTAGGAGACAGACAACCCAGAAAATTATTGAAAAATTATCTGTGCAATGTAACTACACTTGAAATAAAGGTAGTTTGTTTGACTGTGTATGATAAAATGTCAACGGTTGTAGTTTATCATATTTTTCCCCAGCGCTGGAATAGCAATATAAAGAAGTTAGATTTTGAGTTTTTAAATAATCAATGATGAGTCAGTTAGTTTTCTGTTGAAGCATTTTCTTCCCATTTGGCTGATACCCACTTATACAGCTTAGTATTGGTACTAACATATCTGATTTCCTATCACCAAATTTCCATAGAACCATACAGATAAGGGACTGTAATGATGATAACACGTGGACACATAGAGGGCCACAACACACCCTGGGGTTTTCAGAGGGTAGAAGTTATGAGGAGGGAGAGGGTCAGGAAAAATAACTAGTGGGTACTAGGCTTAATACCTCGGTATTGAAATAATCTGTACAACAAACCTCTATGTCACAAGTTTACCTGTGGAACAAATCATCACTCGTACCTCTGAACTTAAAGTGAAAGTTTAAAAAAAGAAAGTACTTTGTCATATGAGTCAAATTCAAATTATAGCATATTCATAAGAATTCTAAAATGACAAAGAGATCACCTAGTTAAATGCCTTCCATAAAGCTGGTAAGGATATGAGGACAAGACAGGTTAAGTAACAGAGCTACAGAAGACTGAACTAAATATAAACAAATAAATAAAATAAATAAATAAATAAATATTTGGTTGGTGTAAAAGTAATTGCAGTTTTTTAACAAGTAATGTCAAAAACTTCAATTACTTTTGCATTAACCTATGTTTAATTATTTTTACATTAAATTAGATTAAACACAATCATGGTGTTTCACACGTAGTGACTCAGACAAATAAGATAATCAGTGATAAATTCAAACATTTAAGTAATTGTTAAGCAGTCACAATTCTAATGTAAAGAAGAATAATACATTACTAATAGTCTACACCTTTTTTATTAATGTATTTACCATACTCATTTTCATCTGCCAAATTTAATATTAAACTTTTTATTTTAAAATCAATAAAATTGGAGATAATTTACTTATATTTACTTGTTCCATAAGTTAGAGTCTGACAGCTGATGATTTACAAAAAATCAAATCTAGGCAATCATTTATGTATGAGAGCTAAATTAATTCTGCTTAGAAATTACATATAACTTGTTTCTAACTACAAATTACTAAGCATTTCTCCTGTAAAAAATTCAAGTGACATTTTCACATATATTCAGAATATTATCATATTTGCTAGCATTGTAAATTTTTTAAATATAGGCAAGACTGATTGATGGTTCGTAAATAATAGGGCAGTTGAAAATTTTTCAAAATTCTGATAATGCCAAATTTTGTTCAACTTACTGTCAACTTTTCGGTGACAAACTACAAAGCATTGACAGCAGTGATCATTATGGTCATCTGTAGCTAAGCCATTTGGTATATGCCTAACACCAAAATGAAGTACTGATTTTGGAGTTACCAAACAATCTTCATAAACTAGAGTATAATAAACACATTTTAACATATATTTGCTATATAAGCATCAAATATAATTTGAGGTTTACAGCAAAAAAAAAAAAATTAGTAAAGATGATTACAGGAAGGCTATATAGAATATAAAACTAAAGAATGCTTCATAAATACTTAATGCAATGTTTAGATCGAAGCTGTATTGAACATATTGGAAAGTTAGTAATTACTATATTTTATGGGGTATGTGAACCTCTCCCCCTGCCTGGTTTCCTTCTGCGTGACTCTTCCTCCTCCTACTCTTCCTTCTTCTTCTTATTCTCTTCTTCCTCTCCCTCTTCTTTTCTTCTATTCTCTTCTTCTTCCACTTCCCCTTCTCCCTCCTCCTCCTCATCCTCCTTCTCCTCCTCCTCCTTCTTCTCCTTCTTCTTCTTCTGAGATAGGATTCCACATTGTCACTCAGACTAGGGTGCAATGGTTCACTCATAGCTCACTGAAACCTCAAACTCCTGGGCTCAATCAATCCTCCTTCATCAGCCTTCTGAGTAGCTAAGACCACAGATGTGTACCTGTATGTCCTGCTAATTTTGTTTTTGCTTGCTTGTAGAGATGGGATCTCACTATGTTGCCCAGTTTGGTCTTGAACTAGTGGGCTCAACGGATCCTTCCACCTTGGTTTCCCAAAGTGCTGGAATTAAAGCATGAGTCACTGCACCTGTTCTTGACTCTTCCTTATAGTCAGATTTCAGGACAGTTTTCAGATACAAGTGGAAAAATTACTTGATGTTTATAATATATGCAGTGTACATTTTCTCTGTCCTTCTCTGTCAAGCAGCTGTGATGCTGAGACACAACTTTTACAATAATTCTTTACTGAGCTGTTTTATTGGAATAGCATTAGGCGGAAAACACCAGTCCTGATAAGATAAAACATCATTCTTTTTACTTTTAGATGTACAACTCTGTGATATCAAATAAAGAATGATTTAGTCCTGGGGTGAAAGCCAATAAACAGTGGATTTGGATGCAAATATTTCTGAGGCCTCACATTTATACTGTTGAAAAATGGTGTACATTATAAGCTAGAATAATGTTAAAGTGCCTCAACCCTTGTATGAAAATTTTAGCATTTCATTCTCTTCATCTTGTTGCCAAAATGTGTACATTTACTTCTAAACAAGTACATAGGAATTCTATTCTCTCAGATTTACCTGAGAATATAATATTAATATGCTAGAATAACAGCTCTTATTGAATGAGATGGTATCTGAAGTGTCTGGCACATATTAGGAAATTAATAGTATTAGTAACAACAAGAAATAGCAATAATGTTACTAGTCAACATTAACTTGAATCACTGACTAGGTATCAAATATATTTTAAGAGTTTTGTCTCTCCAAATTCTTTCACCACACAATGCAATATAAGATATGTACTACTATTATTAGAGTAGTCATAGTCATCTCTAAGAATATTCTCAGATAATTTTATCAACTACTACCTGAACTCTTACAACAATTACCTAAATGCTTCTTTGCATAGTCTTGGCCTTCTGCAATCCAAACCATGCACTGTATCTTGTGTGTGTGTGTATATATATATATATATATTTATATATTATATATATATATATATAAAAAATATATATTTTTATGAAGTCTGGTCATATCTTTCCCCAGCTCAATTTTTTTTCTCCAGTTCCCAAATGCCTTCGTTAGATATTTCAAATTTATTTCTGTTATCTGACTCTCTCTAAGGAAATCTGCTTCTTTATTCAACTTCTTCCTGCTAAGCTAAACTTGGAGTCTTCGGAACTGAACTATCATTACTATTTTACCTTCTTTCGTTTCGTATCTTCCTCTGCCCTTCATCACTTGACCTATTTCTGCAAATAATTCAGGTCTTACTTTTATTATCAGTGTTGCTGCTGTACTTACTGTTATCCCTACTGAATGTTCTCCAAGCATTGTGGCCCTTCCTTTTTAAAATGTTTTATACACATTTTATGACACGTTATTTATTCTACAATTCCAAATAGAATTTAAAGTATACGGGAGTAGAAAATATGCCTAAATTTGTTTCTCTGCAAATCCAGCACTTATATCTGGTGTATTTTAGTCACTTTATAAACAGTTTTTGAGAAAATGATTTATACTGTCTTACGTGTTGAGTAATGAATTCTTGAGTTTCACTGACCCTATTCTTAATGTCTCACAGGCATCTCACTTTATTCTATAATGATAATGATAGTTATCTTAGGAGGTTAGCAGGTTTTCAGTGGGGCCTTTTAACAAAATCAAAGCTTGGTGAGTTTGGGAGAGAAGATACTAAATACTATTCTGTTCTAATTAGCCATATTTCTGTTTCCCCATTGTCTTAGACAATGTAGTGGGTCTCCCTGAATGAATAAAATAACAGACAACATAATGAGATAATTGTCGTGTGAATAGACTATGTAATTTTCCAAAATAAGTTGGAATAATACAGGCAATGCTTTACAAAGTATCTGAATTAATGAAACAATTATACTAATTTGGACATAATATAATGTATATGAATAATTGGTGTTATATAGTATATGTATACACACACAAAATATATATTTTTATGAAGTCTGGTCATATCTTTCCCCAGCTCAATTTTTTTTCTCCAGTTCCCAAATGCCTTCGTTAGATATTTCAAATTTATTTCTGTTATCTGACTCTCTCTAAGGAAATCTGCTTCTTTATTCAACTTCTTCCTGCTAAGCTAAACTTGGAGTCTTCGGAACTGAACTATCATTACTATTTTACCTTCTTTCGTTTCGTATCTTCCTCTGCCCTTCATCACTTGACCTATTTCTGCAAATAATTCAGGTCTTACTTTTATTATCAGTGTTGCTGCTGTACTTACTGTTATCCCTACTGAATGTTCTCCAAGCATTGTGGCCCTTCCTTTTTAAAATGTTTTATACACATTTTATGACACGTTATTTATTCTACAATTCCAAATAGAATTTAAAGTATACGGGAGTAGAAAATATGCCTAAATTTGTTTCTCTGCAAATCCAGCACTTATATCTGGTGTATTTTAGTCACTTTATAAACAGTTTTTGAGAAAATGATTTATACTGTCTTACGTGTTGAGTAATGAATTCTTGAGTTTCACTGACCCTATTCTTAATGTCTCACAGGCATCTCACTTTATTCTATAATGATAATGATAGTTATCTTAGGAGGTTAGCAGGTTTTCAGTGGGGCCTTTTAACAAAATCAAAGCTTGGTGAGTTTGGGAGAGAAGATACTAAATACTATTCTGTTCTAATTAGCCATATTTCTGTTTCCCCATTGTCTTAGACAATGTAGTGGGTCTCCCTGAATGAATAAAATAACAGACAACATAATGAGATAATTGTCGTGTGAATAGACTATGTAATTTTCCAAAATAAGTTGGAATAATACAGGCAATGCTTTACAAAGTATCTGAATTAATGAAACAATTATACTAATTTGGACATAATATAATGTATATGAATAATTGGTGTTATATAGTATATGTATACACACACATACACACACATATATAAGAAAGGCAAAGTGAGAGGAGATTATGTCTCTAACATCACCTAGTCATTAAAATAACCCACTATAAAATCGAATATGCATTTGTTTTCTCTCTGAAGACATAAATGTAAACAACTATTTTAGCCCCAGATTCAGGTAATCTTAACATATCCATGGAAGCAGGTTTCCCAGGAGTATGCATTTTAGTTTCTACTATTTAGCAGACTAGTTCCTGAACCTTGGCTATCCAAGTGAATGTGATGCTTTTGAGAGAATGTCTGAATTTCTGGTACCCACTACTGCTTTTGGTTATGTTAAGAACTGAAGAATATTGTGTATAGAAATATTTGCAAATAGCAGCTGAAATGTTTTCAGAAATTATGGAAATAAAGATTTGTGCTCACTGTTAGTTTTGGTTGATTTTTTAAATGGAGAAAAAATAGATTTTAAAAAGTAAAGACTAATTACATATATCTCCAAACTTTAACAGTGTTTTATGTCTTTAAAACAGACTTGTGAGGACTTAATAAATAAATGTATAATTATTAAAAACCTCAAAGTACAGGTTTTTTTTGCATCTGGAGAAAAATATAATGTATTTCTCACCTGTGAAGAGTCCTTTAAATAATATGAAATAAATGTTTTCATTTTAAATAAGGAAACTGATCTATACAAGGACATGCAATTTCCTCAGTGCCACACAACTGTGCTAGAAATATATGTGTGCCTCATCAATCTATGTCTTTTTTTAATATGATATTAGGAAGATGTCTGCTGAGTTTTTATAAGATAAAAATGAGTGTATGGTAAAATGTATATTTTCAATAAATCTGAAATTCATTAATTCATGGTCATATGACTTCCTACAGTGTCCTGTATGAGTGGTGGCCACAGGTTTCTGTCTGATCCTGTGACAGCAATCTTTCCCCAATATTTGCAAGATTATTGATCATATTATCTTTGTATTTTATCATTTCACCTATAAAACACACAGTTTTTTGGTTTTATATTTATATATACTTACCTGAAAGGCGTAATGAAAGGTAGGACTTCATACTACAAATTAGAAACTTACATAGTTGTTCACAGTAAAACTAATCCCATTTCCTTTTTTCTTTTTCTTTTTTTTAAGTATACATTTATTTCCTTGTCAAGCTCACAGTTTGGGTGTTTTTTGTTTGTTTGTTTTTTTAATAGTGACAATCCATACATATAGACATTCCTAAAAGAAATAAAAGTAATTCATTACGCATGTCACTGTTACAGAACCTGAATATGGAATGCAGTCGATGTTTTTGTTTCCTTTTGTTGAGACAGGGTCTTGCTCTGTCATCCAGACTGGAGTGCAGTGGCATGACCACACCTTGCTGCAGCTTTGTCCTCTCAGGCTCAAGCGATCCTCCTGCCTCAACCTGCCAAGTAGTTGGGACTACAGGCATGTGCCACCAGTACCGGCTCATTTTTTTTTTTTTTTTTTTTTTTTTTTTTTTTTGTAGATATGGGGTCTCAATATATTGCCCAGACTGAATTTGATGTTATTTCAGGTTGATTCTCGTGTGTTTGGGAGCTTGTCTTGTTCCTCAACTACTATGCAGGTAGACAGTCATCCCCCAGAGACCCACTAGGTTGCAATACAGAGGCACTTTCTCATTTCCCTGTTGTTCCTAATACAGAGTTGTAGAGCTGGAGAGTACCTTCAGTTTTCTAAATCTATTCCCAAACAGGATATCACTAATCTCTTTAGAACCATTCCTCAGAAAATACATCAATTTAAGGAGAACTGGCTAATACTCAAAGAAATGAAATCCTGAGTTCAGTAAGCTGTGTTCCGAGCAGAAATTATTTTCACTTACCAAAATATCTCCTATTACCTCAAGGTATCCGTGATGAGAAATGATGAAAACTAAATTTTAAGTATCAAGTCTAGAGCATACCTGCTACCCATTACATACCTGCTACCCATCAGAAGCAGGCAGTTAATATTGTGAACTGAGCATTTTTGTCAAAAGTCACAGAGAAAAAACTAGAGAAGAATGAGAAAGGTCAAATGGACCTCGTGTGGCTGACTGCATGGATCTTGTCTCTTGGAGGTCTGTCGTAGAAGAGAAAATACATCGAATTGAAGAAGCAGAACAGGTTCAGTCAGCATCCTTACCCAGAGATGGCAACATCTCTATAAATACGAATGCAATATCTTTTCATCTTCAACATATGTTGCTTCGTCTGTTTTTGATCCTTGGCATTGTCAAAAACTTAACTGCAGGTCCAGTGTATATTTTTCCTTATTTTTCCCTTTTAGCTATCTGCTAAAATGAGTAAATGTCACAACTGTACTTTTCCAAAGAAGCAAAACTATTGACACTTTACAGCCTGTCAGGCAGGTCATGTTTCAAATCGAGACTGAAATTTTCAACAGATGTAGGAAAAAATAATGTAAAACACAGAAACATTGCACAATATTAGTGCTTTTTTAAACCACAGGCCCCAGTGTGTGATGTTCCCTGCCTTGTGTCCAAGTGATCTCATTGTTCAGTTCAGTTCAGTTCTCACCTATGAGTGAGAACATGCGGTGTATGGTTTTCTGTTCTTGCGATAGTTTGCTGAGAATGATGGTTTCCAGCTGTATCCATGTCCCTACAAAGGACACGAACTCATCCTTTTTCATGGCTGCATAGTATTCCATGGTGTATATGTACTGCATTTTCTTAATCCAGTTTGTCACTGATGGACATTTGGGTTGATTTCAAGTCTTTGCTACTGTGAATAGTGCAGCAATAAACGTACATGTGCATGTGCCCTTATAGCAGCATGATTTATAATCCTTTGGGTATATCCCCAATAATGGCCAGGTCAAATGGTATTTCTAGTTCTAGATCCTTGAGGAATCGCCACACTGTTTTCCACAATGGTTGAACTAGTTTACAGTCCCACCAACAAGTGTAAAAGTGCCACATCTTCTCCAGCACCTGTTGTTTCCTGATTTTTTAATGATTTCCATTCTAACTGGTGTGTGATGGTATCTCATTGCGGTTTTGATTTGCGTTTCTCTGATGGCCAGTGATGATGAGAATTTTTTCATGTGTCTGTTGGCTGTATGAATGTCTTCTTTTGAGAAGTATCTGTTCATATCCTTTGCCCACTTTTTGATAGGGCTGTTTGTGTGTTTCTTGTAAATTTGATAGAGTTCTTTATAGGTTCTGGATATTAGCTCTTTGTCAGATGCATAGATTGCAAATATTTTCTCCCATTTTGTAGGTTGCCTGTTCACTCTGATGGTAGTTTTTTTTGCTGTGCAGAAGCTCTTTAGTTTAATTAGATCCCATTTGTCAATTTTGGCTTTTGTTATCATTGCTTTTGGTGTTTTAGAAATGAAGCCCTTGCCCATGCCTATGTCCTGAATGGTATTATCTAGATTTTCTTCTGAGGTTTTTATGATATTAGGTCTAGCATTTAAGTCTCTAATACATCTTGAATTATTTTTCATATAAGGAGTAAGGAAAGGATCCAGTTTCGGTTTTCTACTTATGGCTAGCCAATTTTCCCAGCACCATTTATTAAATAGGGAATCCTTTCCCCATTTCCTGATTTTGTCAGGTTTGTCAAAGATCAGATGGCTGTAGCTGTGTGGTATGATTTCTGAGGGCTCTGTTCTGTTCCATTGGCCTATATCTCTGTTTGGTACCAGTACCATGCTGTTTTGGTTACTGTAGCTTTGGAGTATAGTTTGAAGTCAGGTAGCGTGATGCCTCCAGCTTTGATCTTTTGGCTTAGGATTGTCTTGGCAATGCAGGGTCTTTTTTGGTTCCATATGAACTTTAAAGCAATTTTTTCCAATTCTGTGAAGAAAGTCATTGGTAGCTTGATGGGGATGGCATGGAATCTATACATTACCTTGGGCAGTATGGCCATTTTCACGATATTGATTCTTCCTATCCATGAGCATGGTATGTTCTTCCATTTGTTTGTGTCCTCTTTTATTTCACTGAGCAGTGGTTTGTAGTTCTCCTTGAAGAGGTCATTTACATCCCTTGTACGTTGGATTCCTAGGTATTTTATTCTCTTTGAAGCTATTGTGAATGGGTGTTCATTCATGATTTGGCTCTCTGTTTGCCTGTTACTGGTGTATAAGAATGCTTGTGATTTTTGCACATTGATTTTGTATCCTGAGATTTTGTTGAAGTTTCTTATCAACTTAAGGAGAGTTTGGGCTGAGATCATGGGGTTTTCTAAATATACAATCATGTCGTCTGCAAACAGGGATGATTTGACTTCTTCTTTTCCTAGTTGAATACCCTTTATTTCTTTCTCTTTCCTGATTGCCCTAGCCAGAACTTCCAACACTATGTTGAATAGGAGTGGTGAGAGGGGGCATCCCTGTCTGGTGCCAGTTTTCAAAGGGGATGCTTCCAGTTTTTGCCCATTCAGTATGATATTGGCTATGGGTTTGTCATAAATAGCTCTTATTATTTTGAGATATGTTCCATTGGTCTATAGCTCTGTTTTGGTACCAGTTCCATGCTGTTTTGGTTACTGTAGCCTGGCAGTATAGCTTGAAGTCAGGTAGCGTAATGCCTCCAGCTTTGTTCTTTTGGCTTAGGATTGTCTTGGCAATGTAGGGTCTTTTTTGGTTTCATGTGAACTTTAAAGCAGTTTTTTCCAATTCTGTGAAGAAACTCATTGGTAGCTTGATGGGGATGGCATTGAATCTATAAATAACCTTGGGCAGTATGGCCATTTTCACAATATTGATTCTTCCTATCCATGAGCATGGTATGTTCTTCCATTTGTTTGTGTCCTCTTTTATTTCACTGAGCAGTGGTTTGTAGTTCTCCTTGAAGAGGTCCTTTACATCCCTTGTAAGTTGGATTCCTATGTATTTTATTCTCTTTGAAGCTATTGTGAATGGGAGTTCATTCATGATTTGGCTCTCTGTTTGTCTGTTACTGGTGTATAAGAATGCTTGTGATTTTTGCACATTGATTTTGTATCCTGAGATTTTGTTGAAGTTTCTTATCAACTTAAGGAGAGTTTGGGCTGAGATCATGGGGTTTTCTAAATATACAATCATGTCGTCTGCAAACAGGGACGATTTGACTTCTTCTTTTCCTAGCTGAATACCCTTTATTTCTTTCTCTTTCCTGATTGCCCTAGCCAGAACTTCCAACACTATGTTGAATAGGAGTGGTGAGAGGGGGCATCCCTGTCTGGTGCCAGTTTTCAAAGGGGATGCTTCCAGTTTTTGCCCATTCAGTATGATATTGGCTATGGGTTTGTCATAAATAGCTCTTATTATTTTGAGATATGTTCCATCAATGCCAAATTCACTAAGAGTTTTAACATGAAGGGCTGTTGAATTTTGTCAAAGGCCTTTTCTGCATCTATTGAGATAATCATGTGGTTTTTGTCTTTGGTTCTCTTTATATGCTGGATTACGTTTATTGATTTGCATATGTTGAACTGGCCTTGCATCCCAGGGATGAAGCCCACTTGATCATGGTGGATAAGTTTTTTGATGTACTGCTGGATTCGGTGCGCCAGTATTTTTTTAAGGATGTTTGCATTGATATTCATCAGGGATATTGGTCTAAAATTCTCTTTTTTTGTTATGTCTCTGCCAGGCTTTTGTATCGGGATGATGTTGGCCTCGTAAAATGAGTTAGGGAGGATTTCCTCTTTTTCTATTGATTGGAATAGTTTCAGAAGGAATGGTACCAACTCCTCCTTCTAAAGTTTTCATTTCTATTCCATTAAAAATAAATGATTTCAAAAAAGTATGTGTTTCCAAAATAATGCTAAGGCTCAGTAGACAAATGATTCAATGTGCTAACATACGCAATTTTAATGTTTTACACAATTTTACTTACAACTGGTACTAGTGATACTCAGTGTATAATGAGTTTCAACTTTCATATAGAAAGAACATTACTAGCCGCACTGTCTCTCCCATTAGTAAAAAGCTGTGTACCAGGATCCAAGGCTGTACTGACCTTCTGTCGAATCTGAGCAAGGGTTGAGGCAATAAGATTGGCCTTTTCTTCTATAAGGTTTTTGAATATTGATCCCAGAGAAAACACCACAACCCATCTTTACCTGAGCTCTGGATAAATTCTTCCATTTCCTGCATACATAACCTATTTTCGATTACAAAGGTGTAGAATCATGGGAAAAAAATAAATTTACTTACACATTTAAGTATATAAAATTAAAAGATATGTCAGAGAAATTGTTAAACTGGCCTGTCTTCTAACATGTAGAAAGATCCTGTTTCTACTTGTTTTTAATTTAATTTTTTTTTTTTTTTTTTTTTTTTTTTTTACGGAGTCTTTCTCTGTTGCCAAGGCTGGAGTGCAGTGGCAAGATCTCTGCTCACTGCAAACTCACCTCCCCAGTTCAAGTGATTCTTACACCTCAGCCTCCTGAGTAGCTGGGATTATAGGCACATACCACCACGCACAGCTAAGTTTTGTGTTTTTAGTATAGACAGGGTGTCACCATGTTGGCCAGGCTGGTCTCGAGCTCCTGGCCTCCAGTGATCCATCTGCCTCGGCCTCCCAAAGTGCTGGAATTACAGGCATTAGCCACTGAGCCTGGTCAGATCTAGTCTCCTTAAGAGGAAACATGTCTCTGAAAAGTATAGCATAAATATATAATCAGTGATTACAAGTCCAAGCATGGAACCAACACCATTTCAGAAATGAACACTAAATAAGGGACAACTGTTCTTATGGTAACTGAAATTGTTACCCCCAAGGCTTAATTTAACCAACCAACAGGGTTGTTTACAAACTCGTAACAACAGGTTTTGGAAAGAAGCCCAATAAAGGATCCTGAGCTTGGCTTTTAAAATTATTAGCATGCCAGTTATATCTAATAAATTATTTAAAAAATTACCAGTTCCTGTTAAGCATTCAAGATCATTTTCTCAAGATAATGCCTTTCCTGATTGATAGGTCTAAGCAAAAATTTGTTTAAAATGTCATCTAATAGTAACATATTTTAGAACAAGATAACAAAGTGCATCTCCGATTATAATCACAATGATGCTTATGAGACAGTGCATCTCTATCTTCCTAATGTATAAGCTGCCAGGAGTGATGTTAGTTATGCACCCTTAATTTGAGCTTTAAAGCAAAAGTAAAATATAAAGTTCTCTGCCAATAAAATTCCCTAGGCCATTACTTACAGTTTTGCAAATTTGACACTGCAAAATCTGAGATTAAGGCCTTTCACATCATAATCTATGTGAATGCTACTTTCTGGAGATGTATCCTGCATTCCATATGCAAATATTTTCCCTGATCACACTAGAATCACTGATGGATCAGTTTCTGAAAAGCCAAATTATTAGGGGAGGGTAGTATCTTAAGTGAAAATAGACTGCTATTTTTGACTTCATTAATGTCAGGAGAATATTTCTGAAGTCCCAGGAATTGGTGCTTTGCCATTTTGATTTATTTTCTGAATGCATATTGATTCATTAAAATAACACAGACACACATACACACAAACATACACATAAACATGCAAACACACACCTACCATACTGATATGGATTTTTCATTTGACAGTCTCTTGTTGCTTTTGTATTCTGTGTACCCAGTGATTGGCATAATTATTTCATCAGCAATATAATCCACAATTGGTATTCATATTTCCCAATGCCTATATCAATATTTAAATTGATTGAATATGTAATGGCATAATGTCTGCTGTTGTAAAACATGTCTGATTTTTTCCTTGTGAAATTGTGAGCATATGTGTATTTATGTGTGTTTGTGTAAAAAGCGGGATTGGGAGGGAAAATATAATAGTGTGGCATGGGTTATTATCCAGTGGCCTATGGACACGTCATATATATTTCTGTCTTTATTTAGTTATTGGTACATTATCTCCTATAATTAACATTCACTAGAGTTTGCCTGAAGTCATAAGTTGCTGGCAAGAAAATCCTGATATAACGTTTTTAGAATTCTAAAATAAAACTTTAAACTTAAACATGTCTTTTGCCATAAACAGAAATTTAGTACTCTTAAGGGAATCTGCAACTTTCTGAAAAGATTATGCTTGTTTGCATATAAACCAAATAAATAATAGCCTGTTTCCTCACTCCCTATTGATAGTTAAATACATTGTTCCTATCACATGTACCTGTACTCTATTTTGCTTCTCAACTTTTTTTGTGTGTAACTTCTCTTATATTCCACATTTCTTCTCCAAAGACTTCATATTGTAGCATACAATTTCTTTTTCATGCCATACAACCTGACACTGTATTTATAAAGAACAAATAGAACATTCGAGTCTCTCAATTTATAATATCTACTTTATACTAATGAATGTAAATCTATTTCTATTGCTTTCTGCTTGGATTTACCTTTGTACTACCTAAATGATTTCTAGAAATTATCGAAAATCCTTTTGTTTCTTTAAAGTAAATAGGTCAAAAACTAAACTCACCATTGTCAACTCAAAAGAGCTTTCTTTTTGTTTTCTAACCAATTGTTTCCTGAGAGTAGATGTCACAACAATATAATAAATTCTCAAGATTAAAACCTAAGAGCCCTGCCTCATTTCATTGTCTTTCTTCATTAATGACTTCTTACTCTCCAAGTTATATGGAATTCACCCAAGAGTTTTCATGAAGACATCTTTATCTCTCAAGAAATTTCGTAAATGTTCCTGTTCATAATGCTATGTAGCTACAAACCGCAACTACAACTACAAACCACTGTTCAGTGAAATAAAAGAGGACACAAACAAATGGAAGAACATTCCATGCTCATGAATAGGAAGAATCAATATCATGAAAATGGCCATACTGCCCAAGGTAATTTATAGATTCAATGCCATTCCCATCAAGCTACCAATGACTTTCTTCACAGAATTAGAAAAAAACTACTTTAAGTTCATATGGAACCAAAACAGATCCCGCATTGCCAAGACAATCCTATGTCAAAAGAACAAAGATAGAGGCATCACGCTACCTGACTTCAAACTATACTACAAGGCTACAGTAACCAAAACAGCATGGTACTGGTACCAAACAGAGATATAGACCAATGAAACAGAACAGAGCCCTCAGAAATGATACCACACATCTACAGCCATGTGATCTTTGAAAAACATGACAAAAACAAGCAATGGGGAAATGATTCCCTATTTAATAAATGGTGCTGGAAAGACTGACTAGCCATATGTAGAAAGCTGAAACTGGATCCCTTCCTTACACTTTAAAAAAAATTAATTCGAGATGGATTCAAGACTTAAATGGTAGACTCAAAACCATAAAAACCCTAAAAGAAAACCTAGGCAATACTATTCAGGACATAGGCATGGGTAAGAACTTCATGTTTAAAACATCAAAAGCAATGGCAACAAAAGCCAAAATTGACAAATGAGATCTAATTAAACTAAAGAGCTTCTGCACAGCAAAAGAAACTACCATCAGATTGAACAGGCAACCTACGGAATGGGAGAAATTATTTGCAATCTACTCATCTGAAAAAGGGCTAATACCAGAATCTACAAAGACCTTAAACAAATTTACAAGAAAAAAACATCCCCATCAAAAAGTGGGCAAAGAATATGAACAGACATTTCTCAAAAGAAGACATTTATGCAACCAAAAGACACATGAGAAAATGCTCATTATCACGGGCCATCAGAGAAATACAAATCAAAACCACAATGAGATATCATCTCACACCATTTAGAATGGCAATCATTAAAAAGTCAGGAAACAACAGGTGCTGGAGAGGATGTGGAGGAATAGGAAGAATCAATATCATGAAAATGGTCATACTGCCCAAGGTAATGTATAGATTCAATGCCATTCCCATCAAGCTACCAATGACTTTCTTCACAGAATTAGAAAAAAACTACTTTAAGTTCATATGGAACCAAAACAGAGCCCGCATTGCCAAGACAATCCTATGTCAAAAGAACAAAGATAGAGGCATCACGCTACCTGACTTCAAACTATACTACAAGGCTACAGTAACCAAAACATCATGGTACTGGTACCAAATAGAGATATAGACCAATGAAACAGAACAGAGCCCTCAGAAATGATACCACACATCTACAGCCATGTGATCTTTGAAAAACATGACAAAAACAAGCAATGGGGAAATGATTCCCTATTTAATAAATGGTGCTGGAAAGACTGACTAGCCATATGTAGAAAGCTGAAACTGGATCCCTTCCTTACACTTTATAAAAAATTAATTCGAGATGGATTAAAGACTTAAATGGTAGACTCAAAACCATAAAAACCCTAAAAGAAAACCTAGGCAATACTATTCAGGACATAGGCATGGGTAAGAACTTCATGTCTAAAACATCAAAAGCAATGGCAACAAAAGCCAAAATTGACAAATGGGATCTAATTAAACTAAAGAGCTTCTGCACAGCAAAAAAAAAAAAAAAAAACTACAATCAGAGTGAACAGGCAACCTACGGAATGGGAGAAATTATTTGCAATCTACTCATCTGAAAAAGGGCTAATACCAGAATCTACAAAGACCTTAAACAAATTTACAAGAAAAAAACAACCCCATCAAAAAGTGGGCAAAGAATATGAACAGACACTTCTCAAAAGAAGACATTTATGCAACCAAAAGACACATGAAAAAATGCTCATTATCACGGGCCATCAGAGAAATACAAATCAAAACCACAATGAGATATCATCTCACACCATTTAGAATGGCAATCATTAAAAAGTCAGGAAACAACAGGTGCTGGAGAGGATGTGGAGGAATAGGAACACTTTTACACTGTTGGTGGGACTGTAAACTAGTTCAAACATTGTGGAAGACTGTGGTGATTCCTCATGGATCTAGAACTAGAAATACCATTTGACCCAGCCATACCATTGTGGGATATATACCCAAAGGATTATAAATCATGCTGCTATAAAGACATATAGACACGTATGTTTATTGAGGCACTATTCACAATAGTAAAGACTTGGAACCAACCCAAATGTCCATCAATGATAGACTGGATTAAGAAAATGTGGCACGTATACTCTATGGAATACTATGCAGTCATAAAAAATGATGAGTTCATGTCCTTTGTAGGGACATGGATGAAGCTGGCAACCATCATTCTGAGCTAACTATCGCAAGGACAGAAAACCAAACAATGCATGTCCACACACATAGGTGGGAACTGAACAATGAGAACACCTGGACACAGGGTGGGGAACATCAAACACTGGGGCCTGTCGTTTGGTAGGGGTTGGGGAAAGGCATAGTATTAGGAGATATACCTAATGTAAATGAGTTAATGGATGCAGCACACAAACGTGGCACATGTATAGATATGTAACAAACCTGCACATTGTACACATGTACCCTAGAACTTAAAGTATAACAAAAATAATAAATAAATAAAGCATGTAAATTACATCTCCATATAACTGTTAATAAAATTCATTAAAAGAACTAAATAGTTTGCAGAACAATGGGAAATATAACACCCTACTCATGAAATTATAAACTAGTATAATCTCTCTGAGATGAGATTACTTATACCTATACCTATTCTTATACCTATATCCATACCCATACCCATACCTATACCTATACCTACACCTACACCTACACTTATACCTATACCTATACTTATTGGCTGAAAATAAATGGCTTATATCCTGTAAATACAATTGCTCTTATGGAACAGGAGACACATATCAGATACTCACTGCATTCCACCTAAAAGCTGCAGTCAATTGTCAATTGACAGAACATCATGATATAGTCACCTCACGGAAAATTATATATAGAACTTGGGGAAAAATAAAAAAGAAATATATGATTGTATCTCTACACTAATGTTGAACATAAGTAGAAATTCTACCCATGTGTTTTTATACATTTCAAAAAACAAAATAATAGAATATTGAGTAAATAACATATAACTAGCAGACCTATAAAATTTTTGAAGAGAATGTTAAAATCAGTGAGGCTTCTGGTTTCCTTTGGAAGAAACGTGTTTCTAATACTGGAAGCAATACTTTACACTCATATATTATCAATGTTGATATACTTTCTAAAAGCTGAAAATACATGCATATTTTAAAAGATATATAAAATATTTTTAAATGTGCAAAAATTAAAGTTCATGGGTCAATCTTGCATTGTTCTAATTCTGCTATTACCAAAAAAAGTTGCATTTAATTCATCGTCCTTATGTCTCTAGCTTGAAGCACCCTAAAATTGTTTAATCATTTAGTGTTTGCCTTCAGACATTTTCTGGGGCAGGGTACAAATAATTTCTTTTTCTATTTGGCCATTTATCTTCTTGACTTGTAACTGTTATGGCATTTGAGGTAATTTAAGCCTTTTTACTGTGATATCTATTACAAATATTTTCTTTCAGTTGACTTATGAACCAATAATCTTTATGCACCCTTTAAAACTTTAAACATGAATTTTAAATAATCTATTTTAAAAATCAGTGTTATGAATTGAATTGTGTTCCCCTAAGATTAGTATATGAAGCCAGACTGTATTTGAAGATAGGGACTTTAGAGATAATTGAGCTTAAAATAGTTCAAGGGTGGGTCTCGAATCCATTATGACTAGTGTCCTTTCAAGAAGAGGAAGTGACACCAGGAACACCCATATGCAGAAAAAAAGCTATATGAGAACATAAGATGCTGGCCATAAAAGCTTCAAGAAAAAACAGACCTGGCAAACTCTGATCTTGGACGTCTAACCATAAGAACTGTAAGAAAAAAAAAATTTATTATTATTAGTTCTTGCATTAGTTTGCTAGTACTGCTATAGCTACACACCACTGGTTAGGAAGTTAAATTACTAATATTTTTCATACCCAGTATAATCTTTGGTTTGTTAGTTCACATTTCTTTATGATTCTCAAAAATAATAGTTGGAGTGGAAGCCTACCTCAATTGATGGATTTAGATGAAAGCTATATATATAAAAAAATTAGAAAGCAAAACCACTGTTTAGCAGAATAGCCAAATAATTTTAAAATATGTAGAATAAATGTTATCATTGAAGTAAAAAGAGAAATCTACTGTTTTTTGGGTTATTGTTTTTGTTTTATTTTTTGGAGACAGAATCTTGCTCTGTTACTCAAGCTGGAGTGCAGTAGCACCAACACAGCTCACTGCAGTCTCGACCTCCTGGCTTCAAGCAATCCTCCTACCTCAATCTCCCAGTAGCTATGACCACGGATGTTCACCGCCAAGTCCAGCTGTTCTTAATTCCTATTAATTTTGCTAGATTAAAAAAAAAAAGTCAGAAACAACAAAATATAGCAGGGTCATAAAAGCACTCTAAGACAATAGAGGTAACATTACAATCTTAGAGAATGGAAGTCCTTTTCTACAAGACAACCCAGAAAAGATAAGAGAAAACAAACTAATAAACTTATGCATGTACTATAACAAGGTTCATAATATATTATGAAATACTTTTAATGAAAAGCAATGCTATATAATATAGCTCAGAGTTTTATATCCAAATCTGTGTGTTATCATAGAAATACCTCTAAATAATTTTATCTGAGAAAACTAAGGTCTAGGTCACGTTAAGCAGTAGAATTTAATTACATAAATTTAAAAGTATAGGAATATCTTTCATTAGGCTGTGTGAAATATAAAATTGTTCCCTTTCAAGTCATAAACTATAGGAAGATATCTGCAATATATAAAACTGGCCCAGGCTTATCTATAATTTATAAATATATATATACACACATATAGACACAGGATTTTTCTCTGTCTTCCAGGCTGGAATGTGAGAAAATTTTTGAATGCAAAAATTTTGATTAAGCAAGAAAACAAAGTAAAAACAAGAATTCTGAAATACACAATTTAGTAAACTTGAATGGTTCCTCTTGAAAATGCGTAGTATGTTTTAGGGTGGGAAAGTAGGAAAGCTTAATGGCTTGCCCTAGTGTCCCTCACTACACGTATGCCTTCACGTAAGTTCAGCTCCCCAAATCTACCCTCATTCTTACAAATAAATTCCATTACATGGACGTGTAAAGCAAGACAAAACCAAATCAAAAGTTAGTAGAAGAAAAAATAATAAATATTATAACATAATAAATAAAAATTGTGTTCTAATAAAATAATAGAAAAGATAAACAAAAAGCTGTTTATTTGAAGATAAACAAAAAGCTGTTTATTTGAAGATAAACAAAAAGCTGTTTATTTGAAGATAAACAAAATCTACAAAACTTTAGCTAGACTAACAAAAAGAAGGAAAGGTCCAAATGAATAAAATCAGAGGCAAAAAAGTACACATTATAACTGGTGCCACAGAAATTCAAATACAGACCACTAGGCCCAAGTATGTGCAAATAAATTAGAAAACCTAGAAGTAAACACATACCTAGATATATACAACCCATAAGATTGAACTGTGAGGAAATCCAAAACCTGAGCAAACCATTATTAAATAATGAAGTAAAGCAATAATAAAAATTCTCCCATCAAAGTAAAGCCCAGGACCTAAAGACTTTCACTTATGAGTTCTACCACACATTTGAATAACTAATGTCAATTCTACTTAAATTATTCCAAAACATAGTTGAAATATGTTCCAAAACATAGTTGAAATATGTTCCAAAACATAGTTGAAATATGTTCCAAAACATAGTTGAAATATGTTCCAAAACATAGTTGAAATATGTTCCAAAACATAGTTGAAATATGTTCCAAAACATAGTTGAAATATGTTCCAAAACATAGTTGAAATATGTTCCAAAACATAGTATTCCAACTATGTTTAGAATATCGAAACCAAAGATACAACAACAACAACAAACTATCCAGCGAGTACAAAGAAAACCTACAGAACGAGAGAAAATATTTACAAACTATTCATTTGATAAGGGTCTCATATCCAGATTATACAAAGAATTTAAACAATTCAACAAGCAAAAACAAACAACCACACTTTAAAACAAACAAACAAACAAAAAAACCGGCAAAGGGCATGAACAGACACTTCACAAAAGAAGACATACAATCAGCCTGCATACAAAAAAATGTGCATCATCAGTAGTCATCAGAGATATGTGAACCAAAATCACAATGATATATTATGTCACACCAGTCACAATGACTATTATTAAAAAGTTAAACAACAGAAGCTCTCTAGACTCTGAGGAAAAGGAAGCTTAGAAACTCTTGGTTGGAATGTAAGTTAAGTCAACATGTGTAATAGTTTGAAAGTTTCTCAGAAAACTTAAAACAGATCTACTATTTCATCCAGCAATCCCATTACTGGGTATATACCCAAAGGAAAATAAATCATTCCATAAAAGGATGCATGTGCTAATATGTTCATAATATGTTCATCATTGTGCTTTTCACAATACCAAAGACAAGAAATCATCTACCAAGAATGGTAGATTGGGTAAATAAAATATGGTACATCTATACCATGGAATGCTATGCAGCCATAAATAGAACAAAATCATGTATTTTATAGCAATACTGGTGCAGCTGGAATCCATTATCCTAAGTCAATTAAGGCAGGAACAAAAACAAACAAAAAACAAACAAACAAACAAAAAAACCGGCAAAGGGCATGAACAGACACTTCACAAAAGAAGACATACAATCAGCCTGCATACAAAAAAATGTGCATCATCAGTAGTCATCAGATATATGTGAACCAAAATCACAATGATATATTATGTCAACAGTACCAAGACAAAATCCATATGATTACTTTGATGATGAAAAAAAAATTAGAGAACATTAACATCTCTTCATGATTAAAAACTCTCAAGAAAACTGAGTATAGAAGGAACATAGCTCAGCATGATAAAAGCCATAAACTGCAAACCTACAGGTAGCATCATATTGAATGAGTACAAATTGAAAGCCTTTCTTCTAAGACTTGTAAGAAGAGTAGGATATGCACTTTCACAACTTTCAGTTAACATCATAGTAGTAGTCCTAGCCAGAACAATTAGATGACTGAAAGAAGTAAAGGGCATTCAAATTACAGAGAAATAAAGTCAATTATTCTTATTTACAAAAATTATGATCTTTTATCTAGAAAAAAACCTAACAACCCCATCAAGAAATGATTTAAACTGATAAGCACATTAAGTAGTTCCAGGAAACAAAATCAACATACAAATATCAGTGGCATTTCTACATGCCAACAGTGAACAATGTGTGAAAAAAGGAAGCAATCGCATTTGCAACAGCTACAAATAAAATAAAATACCTAAGAATAAACTGAATCATCTTTTCATGTGTCTGTTGGCTGTATGCATGTCTTCTTTTGAGAAATGGCTGTTCATATCCTTTGCCCACTTTTTGATGGGGTTGTTTGTTTTTTTCTTGTAAAGTTGTTTGAATTCTTTGTAGGTTCTGGATATTAGCCCTTTGTCAGATGAGTAGATTGCAAATAATTTCTCCCATTCTGTAGGTTGCTTGTTCACTCTGATGGTAGTTTCTTTTGCTGTGCAGAAGCTCTTTAGTTTAATTAGGTCCCATTTGTCAATTTTGGCTTTTGTTGCTTTTGGTGTTTTAGACATGAAGTCCTTGCCCATGCCTATATCCTGAATGGTACTACCTCGGTTTCCCTCTAGGATTTTTATGGTATTAGGTCTAACATTTAAGTCTCTAATCCATCTTGAATTAATTTTCGTATAAGGAGTAAGGAAAGGATCCAGTTTCAGCTTTCTACTTATGGCTAGCCAATTTTCCCAGCACCATTTATTAAATAGAGAATCCTTTCCCCATTTCTTGTTTTTGTCAGGTTTGTCAAAGATCAGAGAGCTATAGACGTGTGGTATTATTTCTGAGGGCTCTGTTGTGTTCTGTTGATCTATATCTCTGTTTTGGTAACAGTACCATGCTGTTTTGTTTGGTAGCTTTGTAGTATAAAATCAAATAGGAAATGCAAACTAGAAAAGCAAGGGAAAATCAAATCAAAAATTAGGAGAAGAAAAAATAATAAATATTACAACATAATAAATAAAAATTGTGTTCTAATAAAATAATAGAAAAGATAAACAAAAAGCTGTTTATTTGAAGATAAACAAAATCTACAAAACTTTAGCTAGACTAACAAAAAGAAGGAAAGGTCCAAATGAATAAAATCAGAGGCAAAAAAGTAGACATTATAACTGGTGCCACAGAAATTCAAATACAGACCACTAGGCCCAAGTATGTGCAAATAAATTAGAAAACCTAGAAGTAAACACATACCTAGATATATACAACCCATAAGATTGAACTGTGAGGAAATCCAAAACCTGAGCAAACCATTATTAAATAATGAAGTAAAGCAATAATAAAAATTCTCCCATCAAAGTAAAGCCCAGGACCTAAAGACTTTCACTTCTGAGTTCTACCACACATTTGAATAACTAATGTCAATTCTACTTAAATTATTCCAAAACATAGTTGAAATATGTTCCAAAACATAGTATTCCAACTATGTTTAGAATACCGAAACCAAAGATACAACAACAACAAAAACTACAGGCCAATATCTGTGATGAACATAAACACAAACATCTTAACAAAATGGTAGCAATCTGAATTCAACAACATATCAAAAAGATCATTCATCATTAGTACGTGTGATTCATCTCAAGGATGCGAGACCGTTTCAACATATGCAAATCAATAAATATGATATATCATATCAACAGTACCAAGACAAAATCCATATGATTACTTTGATGATAAAAAAAAATTAGAGAACATTAACATCTCTTCATGATTAAAAACTCTCAAGAAAACTGAGTATAGAAGGAACATAGCTAAGCATGATAAAAGCCATAAACTGCAAACCTACAGGTAGCATCATATTGAATGAGTACAAATTGAAAGCCTTTCTTCTAAGACTTGTAAGAAGAGTAGGATATGCACTTCCACAACTTTCAATTAACATCATAGTAGTAGTCCTAGCCAGAACAATTAGATGACTGAAAGAAGTAAAGGGCATTCAAATTACAGAGAAATAAAGTCAATTATTCTTATTTACAAAAATTATGATCTTTTATCTAGAAAAAAACCTAACAACCCCATCAAGAAATGATTTAAACTGATAAGCACATTAAGTAGTTCCAGGAAACAAAATCAACATACAAATATCAGTGGCATTTCTACATGCCAACAGTGAACAATGTGTGAAAAAAGGAAGCAATCGCATTTGCAACAGCTACAAATAAAATAAAATACCTAAGAATAAACTGAATCATCTTTTCATGTGTCTGTTGGCTGTATGCATGTCTTCTTTTGAGAAATGGCTGTTCATATCCTTTGCCCACTTTTTGATGGGGTTGTTTGTTTTGTTCTTGTAAAGTTGTTTGAGTTCTTTGTAGGTTCTGGATATTAGCCCTTTGTCAGATGAGTAGATTGCAAATAATTTCTCCCATTCTGTAGGTTGCTTGTTCACTCTGATGGTAGTTTCTTTTGCTGTGCAGAAGCTCTTTAGTTTAACTAGGTCCCATTTGTCAATTTTGGCTTTTGTTGCTTTTGGTGTTTTAGACATGAAGTCCTTGCCCATGCCTATATCCTGAATGGTATTACCTAGGTTTTCTTCTATTGTTTTTATAGTATTAGGTCAAATATTTAAGTCTCTAATTCATCTTGAATTAATTTTCGTAAAAGGAGTAAGGAAAGGATCCAGTTTCAGCTTTCTACTTATGGCTAGCCAATTTTCCCAGCACCATTTATTAAATAGGGAATCCTTTCCCCATTTCTTGTTTTTGTCAGGTTTGTCAAAGATCAGAGAGCTGTAGACGTGTGGTATTATTTCTGAGGGCTCTGTTGTGTTCTGTTGATCTATATCTCTGTTTTGGTAACAGTACCATGCTGTTTTGTTTGGTAGCTTTGTAGTATAGTTTGAAGTCAGGTAGCGTGATGCCTCCAGCTTTGTTCTTTTGACTTAGGATTGTCTTAGTAATGCGTGCTCTTTATTGGTACACTGGCCATCAGAGAAATGCAAATCAAAACCACAATGAGATACCATCTCACACCAGTTAGAATGGCGATCATTAAAAAGTCAGGAAACAACAGGTGCTGGACAGGATGTGGAGAAATAGGAATACTTTTACACTGTTGGTGGGATCGTAAACTAGTTCAACCATTATGGAAAACAGTATGGCGATTCCTCAAGGATCTAGAACTAGAAGTACCATGTGACCCAGCCATCCCATTACTGGGTATATACCCAAAGAATTATAAATCATGCTGTTATAAAGACATATGCACACGTATGTTTATTGCGGCACTATTCACAATAGCAAAACTTGGAATCAACCCAAATGTTCATCAGTGACAGATTGGATTAAGAAAATGTGGCACTTATACACCATGGAATAATATGCAGCCATAAAAAAGGATGAGTTTGTGTCCTTTGTAGGGACATGGATGCAGTTGGAAACCATCATTCTCAGTAAACTATCGCAAGAACAGAAAACCAAACACCACATGTTCTCACTCATAGGTGGGAACTGAACAATGAGATCACTTGGATTCGGGAAGGGGGACATCACACACCGGGGCCTATTATGGGGAGAGGGGAGTGGGGAGGGATTGCATTGGGAGTTATACCTGATGTAAATGACGAGTTGATGGGTGCTGACGAGTTGATGGGTGCAGCAGACCAACATGGCACAAGTATACATATGTAACAAACCTGCATGTAATGCACATGTACCCTAGAACTTAAAGTATAATATTAAAAAAAAAAAAAAATTGAAAAAAAATGTCTCAACACTCTGACTCCTCAGAGCTCTGCAAAGCTTTCTGACTCATGCTTTTTTCTTTAGGGCATAATCGATCATAGAAGGAATAATTAGCCTCAGAACAAAAAATATTGAAAATAAGACATCAATTAGCATTCCTTGTACTAAAAAAAAGATTAGGAAAAAAAACAAGTCATAATAAAGAGCAAATTATCTGTAGCCAACTCAGAGAAAAGGATTTATGACACAGAATTTCCACCTCTCAGAATAAATGCCGAGGAAATAATCAGACAAATGTTAAATAAGTACTTGAAAATAAGTAATTGAAATGTTATCTGTGGTAATAAAAATTTAAGAAATATCTTAAACGCCCAGCAGTAGATGATTGGCTATGTAAATTTTGACTCATGCATACTGTGAATCACTAGGAGTCATTAAATATTATGTATTTATAATATGTATGTATTTATGATCATAAGTATATATTTTTAATAAAAAGTTGCAGACCAGAAAAAAAAATCCAAAAATAATAAATGTTGGAATGGTGCTAATAAGGGAACACATTTACACCACTGGTGGGAAAGCAAACTAGTACAACCACTATGGCAAACAATAGGGATATCCCTTAAATAACTAAAAGTAGAACTGCCATTTGATCCCGCAATTCCACTGCTGGACATCTATCCAGAGGAAAATGATTCATTATATGAGAAAAACCCATATACACACATTTATAGCAGCACAATTCACAATTGTAAAACTGTTGAACCAGCCTAGATTCCCATCAACCAATAGGTGGATAAAGAAAATGTGAGATAAATATACGTGTGTGTGTTTGTATACACATATATATATACTATGTATATATTATATATATGTGTGTGTATATATAATATATGTATATATATCACATTTACTTTATCCACCCATTACTTTATCCATACATTCCATATGTATAATGGAATACTATTCAGCCATCAAAAGAGACAAAATAAACCTGGATGTAGTTGGAGACCATTATTCTAAGTGAAGTAATTTGGGAATATAAGACCAAACAATGTATGCTCTCACTTATAAGTGGGACTGAAGCTATTAGGACACAAAGGCACAAGAATGATATAATGGGCTCTCGGAACTCAGAAGGAAGGGTAGGAGGGGGGTGAGGGATAAAACACTACACATTGGGTACAGCATACATTGCTTGAGTAATGGGTGCACCAAAATCTGAAAAATCACCTCTAAAGAACTTATCCATGTAATCAAAGACAAACTTTCACCT